>CM070032.1:180254635-180274940 GCA_036250615.1 Ptychadena robeensis
GTAAAGAAGGAGTAAAGAATGTTACACTTTGATGTGGAGAAGAGGAGAGTGGAGGGTATGCAGGTGGACAATATATACAGGAGAGGAGTAGGTAGAGCATTACAGTTTGCAGGATATGCTGGAAAAGAGTTGAGGGAGTAATGATGGTCAATATGTACAGTAGAAAGGTAAAGATATGACAGTGGGCAAAATGTGTAGGAGAACAGAATGAATGGTATGGCTGAGAAGTACAACTATGGGTCAGATGTGCGGAAGTGGAGAGTGGAAGGTTTAATGGTAGGCAATATGTACAGGAGAGGTTATGACAACAGTCAGTAAGTGTAGGAGAGCAATGTGAAAATATTTTAAAAAATCAAATATATATAATTAAACAGATATCCATAGGGACTGTTCCTACTTTGGACACTTTACACACAACTTAGGCCAGATGCAAATATCTACATATGGTATATACTCCACCACTCTAAGCCCAAACTTTTAGCACAAAAATATTTGAATTATATCCAGCTTATTTTTCAGTCGAAAGTTGAAAATCATGCATTTTCATGGGCTAATTTTGTGCATTTTATTGCAAAACTAAATACAGTTTATACTGAATACAGTATAGTTTTTGATCCAGCTCTTTGTCATTTTGGTGACAAGACACTCTGGCTCTCTGCTGCTTATTAATTTCAATAAAAGATAATCAGGTAAGCGTATTTAAGTTTGATTGGGCACATTACAGGCTCTTGGTCTGGCCCCTCTATCAAATTTAAAAACCAATTGTGGCCCACGAGTCAAAAAGTTTGCCCAACCCCTGTTCTTGGACATGTAGATTTTGCATAAAAAGTAACTCATAAAAGTCAATTGGAATTTGTTTATGTAGAAATTTAGACTTCATTTATGCAAAAACAACATATGCTAGAGCAGTACTCTTTTGAAATGATCCCACAGCCCTTACTTACATTTCCAAACAATTTTGGTGATGATACATTGTTCAGGGGCTTTGAAATTAACTAACAGCAAGTCAGCAAGTCAAAAATCAAGCTCATTTTCATATCAGCCTTTACACGTGTATGTATGGTAAATCCTGCACATACACTAGATATTATATAGGTTACGTTTAAGTGTCATAAAGTAAAGTGAATTAGTAAATGAAACAGTTTTTTGTATTCTAATGTATTAGTGCACAGTGTCATTTACAGATATGAAAATTTGTCACTTATGTATTCTTCTGCAGATGGAAATGTGAAATGATCCTGTTCTTATATGCATTTCCATCATTTATATCTGTCTTAGAAAACTAGGACGTATGCAGCAAAGCACAGAAGCTAGTCGTAACTGAAGCTTTACTGATATAACTCTTAGTAAACTGAAATCTAATTGTACATCATTCATAACTGCCTTTTGTGCTGGTTTTATTGAATAAGCACATAAAAGGTCCATTAGTCCTATAACAAGGGACTAAGGAATGCCTACTAATAAGGCCATCAAATGGAACAAATCTATGCATGATTTTCTTTGGAATTTATGTTATCATTTGCTTTTTATTTGCCCTCTTCCTATCTGTTCTTTACTGTCCTATAACGCTTGCCAGTATAATCATGGAGGAGGTGTTGTTGAGCACAGCAGCAGAATCATGTGTACCGCACTGTCATTAACTTTCAGTGTACTCAATGGCAATGCCAAGGGCAGTGACAGTTCTAAATGCAGCCATAGCCGCCTTGGAATGTCAGAGTGGCACTGAACAATATACTTTAATGTTGCACAGACGTAAAGATCAATTAGGGGCTTAGCGGTCCTTTAAAACCACAATGTAACACTAGCCAGCAACTTTCATGTTCTTTATTCAGCACAGAGGGGTGATTTACTAAAAGAACAAACAAACTTTACAAAGTATTTAATTCATTGTGAAGTGCATGTTTGTTAATATATAAGAAGTTGTGATTACTTTAGTCTTCCAGTAATGTTGTTTTTTATTTTATTTTCCTTGAACTCTCTTGAGCATGATTATCAGGGCCATCAGTTCTTAACTCAATGAAGCAAACAAAGCTCCATTATAAGAAGGCAGTTAGTTTGGCCATATGAGCTGTCAAAATCACATGGCCCACTCACAGAGCTCTCTTTGCACACAGATGCTGTTAAAAGCAACTTTTGAAATCAGTGGTGCAGTACAGAATACAGGTTTCTCTAAAGATAGGTGTAGCAATTTATTTAGAGATTCATAATTGAGCACCGTGCTCGTTCATGGCTCAGTTGTGCTCAAATCCATAAAAAATATAGAGCCGTCCAGCCATTCTTCGAGCGAGATAAATTGATCCTGCTTGAAGAAAGCTTGGTTGAAAAGGGAACCAACATGTTGGTAAACCCTGTTCGATTTCGTTACTTTGGATGGTGACCCCTGGTATTGGACGGGATTGATGACGCAGAAGTAGAGATGGTCAAATTTTTCGATAAGCTGACTTTGTGAGCTGATTGCAGATTGAAAATGGTTTCATCACCAATTGCCGGAGATATAGAGAAGGGTTGTGGGAAAATTGGAAAAAAAAAGTTATGCTCTAGCACATTTGATGCTTCAAAATTTTGACTTGAATTGAACCTCATTTATGCAAAAACTGTGTGTGTTAGAGTCATACTTTTTTTATAGTATACCCCAACCCTTCTCTACATCTCCAGCAAGTTTGGTGATGATACCATGTTCAGGGGCTTTGCAATTAATTAAAAATGTCAAAATGGTCACATGAAAATCTCTACACAGAAGTGCTGCAAATCAATATCGGGGAAGCTAGAGCGCAGCATGATGACGTCATTGTGCTGCGCTCCAACAGCCCCTTGATCATACAGGCATCGAGCCGTGTATGTCTAGTATAATGATACGTTTTATTACAGCAAAAAAAAAACGGAATTACAATGACAGATATCCCAAAACTTCCATTTTTCATTCCACATTTGTGTATAGCATAATGGTAATTACTATGCACACAGGAAATATGTATTCTAGGTGTACTGGTTTGTAAACATAAAGCTATTACTAGTGTTATTAAAAGAAACTTCTCATTAATTCTAATACATGCTAAAACGCTACACAGACACACAAGATACACCATGAACAGAAGCACAAACATCTCATAAAACAGAAAGCTACTGATTTGGAATTTTAAAATTAACTTTGTCTGCACTTTGAAGTCCTGGATGTAAATAGATTTCTTAACTTTCCATCTCAGAATTCACTGACTAAAATACAAATACAGGAATGTTTCACTAAGCACGGGACGCTGTGTGCCAAACTGATAACGATCTCGGTTACAGTTCTATCCGCCTCCAGCATGCAGATTTAAGTCTGCCATAATCATTATGCGAGAAGTCAAATCCCCTTCTCGATTTTCACTGCTGAAACACTATTTGGCAGTATGTGTTGTAAGAAATTAACGGGGAGAAAAATGACAGATCCCTATCTATAGTCTGCTAAGCCCAACAGATGAATGGAGAAATACACACTGCATCATACTTTTTTTCTATCAAAGCAGCAAAGGTAATTAAGTTGCAGAAATGTTTCATCTGATCTGGCTCCCTTTAGTGCCATTTCGAAAAGCATCCGTTTTGATTGTGTTGGCTTAAAAACAACTCAGGGAAGGTATGTGCTTTCTCAGATATGGTATGATGAATATCCAGTATAGATGTATATATTGTGATTTGAGGTTATGGTATCATCAGGATTGTGTATGGCTGTCTCTGATTGACTGTGTTGTCAAAAGAAGTACAAAGTCATGTAACCTCTGGTTTTCTAAGTAAATTAGACCATGGGAGAGTATACAAGTTCCATCAATAAGTACTGTTGAACTGGGGCTTATTAATACATATTCTGTAACTACCTAAACCTAAACACCCCCATCTTAGTTTTTTGATAAAGGCCTAGGGGCATGGGAATTCAATGTTTTAAAGTATTATTTAAAAAATTCCCAACAGAGGATTCTAGGCGCTATTTTACAGTGCAATTTAGAACTATGTACAATATGTAAACATTCCTCAAGCTCTAGACAGGAAATAAAACCAAACCAAACTATACTTGAGTATAAGCTAAATTTTCAGCACCCAAAACGTAGCTTATACTTGAATCTAGATATAAAATTGAAAAGCCCCTGAACTGAGGATAATTGTTGGAAATGTAAGGAAAGGTTGGAGGAACATTTGAAAAAATATTACTCCAACGACAATGTAGTTTTTAAATAAATTAAGTTCCAAGTAATATTGAAAGAAACATACTCTAAAGCCCCTAGACATATGAGGTGGTTTCATTATTCTTTTCCTGTCACAATTATGTTTACTTATGTCTTCTGTAAATTATTGGAGGGCCGTTTCTATGCCCCACTAATGATACCAGGGATACTAGTGATTCACAATTGTTTCCTAAATTCTATGACATCGTTAATTCATTTATCGAATGTAACATTAGATTTATTGTTCGGTCAACACTGATATCGAATGAAAATACATAAGAAATTACAAGGACAGATAAATATTTACCAACATGTTCGAAGAGCTTTTGAACGATTTTTTCTTTGAGGTTGACCAAAATGTATTCATTGAACAGATTGGCCATTCTAGATTTTTGTTCAATCAACCAAAAAATTGTTCCTTTTTTGTTGACCAAATGAAAAAATCTACACGTGTAGACCCACCTTTAAGCTAGCCACACACGGCTCAATAAAGTAACAGATTAGAGGAACATTGGCTCAGGAACATCTGTTACTTCATCTGAGCCATCCATGGTCCCTTTCAAGCAGGATCAATGGATCCTGCTCAAAAAACGTCGACCAAGCAGGTTTCCAACATGTTGGAAAACCTTGGTTGAAATCCATTGCATTGAATAGGGGACCCACTATCCCCATCCAATGCAATGGATGACAGCTGAACCGGAGACACAGAGCAGCTTAACAGCTGTGTGTTCAGCTACCGATGTGTCTGTGTGAAGGGAGCGTGGCCAACACGGATCCAGATAGCTGCCAGAAGAGAGGAGGGAGGGTGGCTGGGTCCGTGCCGTGTGTCTCCAGCTACAGGTACAGCGCTGCCAGCCAGCCAAAGAAGCTGGCTGCCGGGGGACCCGGAAACCGGGTCCCCATCGTCCAATAATTGTTGTGCCCATGTGGTGCACATTGATTACTGTACGATTGACCTGCGATCAATCACAGCGTGGTGACGTCACCACACTGTAATTGATCGCTGATCGATTGCAGGGGAATCTACCCGTGTGTGGCCAGCTTTAGACTTAGACAAATCTACCTGTGTTCAATCGCAGAGGACCCTAAACTACATAGTTGTTGGTAGATCTAAAGGATATCTGACAGAGAGATCTACAGGTGTATGGCCAGCTTAAAACAGGGTACAGACGGCTCGATATTCGAGCCATCCGATGTACCCTACAGCAGCGTGATGACGTCATCACGCTGCTGTCAGATATCGGAGCAGCTGGGGAGAGCAGAACTGCTTCTCCCTAGCTCCTCCTCCTCAGCCGAGCTTTGCCTGGAGACTAGTGATGGCTGAACTGCCCGCAAGGCAGACAGTTTGGCCGCGAACAAGCATGTTCGCCCTCCTTCTCGCCGGCGGACAGTACGGGTGTTCGACCCGCCATATCCGCCGACGAGAAGGAGCCCTCTATTCTTCCTCTGGTGGGATCATAAGCAGCGAGATCCCGCCGCAGGAAGAATATTTCACTGAAGACCGGTCTGTCAGTGAAATTCCGGCTTGTAAACACGGATGTAACGTCAGTGACGTCACATCTGGTTAACACAACCAGGAACTATGCGTTCCAGGTGCCGGATGTGACGTCACTGACGTCACATCCGGGTTTTCCGGTTCAAATTTGAATTTGAATGTGTCCGCGAACGGGCGGACGGCGGACTTTTTTAAAAGTCCGCTCTGCCCGTTTGCGGACGGACACGGCCGAAGTTCGGCCATCACTACTGGAGACCCATAAAAACTATAAGAACTATAAAACTGAAAGCTACTGAATTGGAATGTAAAAATTAACTAACTAACTCGGCACATAGCAGTGCAGCTGTGGTTTCAGGGTGGCTGCCAAGTCAGATGCTCTATCACAGCGTTGATGGACGCATATGGCATAGAGGTCTATGGCAAAAACATATTCAAAAATGCATAAAAATGCATTTCAATTGATATGTTAACATGCATATACACAGTAAACCATGTTGAAATTGACATGACAAACCAGTGGATACACATCCTTTGAAAAGCATTGGAAACAATTGCTATGCAGTAAAGTTCCTGCATTTGACCCACATCAAGCATTGTAATTTTAATGTAGTAAAAACAAGGCCTAGGGGTAACTTTCTTTAAGGGACATTCTTTCATCGAACATCAATGTAAGGAGAATTTTTCCTCCGATCCCCTTTTTAGCAATGATGCCCCCAAAAAACGAATTTAAGGGCTCTTCTGGAGTGATAAGCTACGTTATATAATCTGTGCAGCCAAATGATCAGCACAGAATAAACATCACCATAAACAAGCTACTTTTAGTAGTAACAAGCAGCAATTTAATGTATGGAACAAAATGATTTCACATAAACAATTATAAACTGCTGACCACAACTTTAATGTGTCAGAAAATCAGCAGTTACCGAAAATATGTATCCAAAGTCTACTCTCACAACAATGTTAAAAGCAGTAAACAAAGCTGGAAACTTCAGTGATAAATAATAAATCTATTGGAACAAAAATGACCATCTTTACAAAAGCGTTCTACATTTCCTAAGGCTGTGTTTAAACATAAATATAGAACAGGCTCATGAAGGATTTCCTTAAAGAAGGGGAATAAATTGCCCCCTGCCGAGTGACACGGCTCTACACTCACTGCAGTCTTTGCTCGGGGAGAATTAGATAGAAAGTTCCTAGTTATGATCACAATTCGAACTCATCAGAAGACCACAAGGACTATGTAACAAAGACTCACAGCTGGGGCACATGTAGAACAAAGCTTCATCTTCCCACTCTCTTGTACATTCAAAAATCTTTCCTTTGATCATACTACAACACCTGTCTCTGTCCAGTTTTGCAGCCAAAGCACAGGTCAAATAACAGTATGTTTCAATGTAATATTCATATCTGTGCCTTTCAGATAAGAATATGCCTGCATCTGTGTCATGTAAAAAGCTCTTATCAAAGGAAGATACATCTCCATGTGACAATGAAATGTTGGCTCACAACACAACTGTGATCTGACAAACTATGCAGATAAAGCTGGACAACAATGACACATTTTATTTTTTTTAATTACGTTTGCCAGTCTTACCTGTGCCTAAAATCTTTATTTCTGGGTGAAAGAAAGAGAAGAAGAAAGTCATAATATATTAAATGCTGTTAGAGGTGAAGAGAATGAAGATGGAAATGTTTCAAGTGGGGAATGACAGGAACCCTAATGAGCATGCCACATAATCTGCATACTATATCCCAAACAGCAACACATGGGTCCTCAGTTTTGGGTAAAAGAAACAAAACACTTTGTAAGGTTACTTTGATTGTTATTCATGAAACATTTCTCAAGTACATGGGCAAAATATTTTTGTAAAGTGTTTTGATGGACTTTATGAGTTACCGGTCTAAATATTTGTTATAGTAGATGGTTAGGCATCGGTACAGCAGTATGGCCCATGCAGTACATGTTGGTCATGCAGGGGCAGATCTGATACAAAAAAGAGAAATGTCATTTACTGACGTATTCCACCCGATAGCAACAATTTGTATTATTTTGTTATCTTATTAATGTCTACCCAGATGGCAGTACTTTGTTATTGTCAATATGTCTATATAACATAGTTCCTTTCTGAATGTTCTTTGTGTAGTGATATGGAGAGGTCCTTCTTATGATCCACTTATAAGCAGCAAACCTTTTCAGTTTTTGTTTACAGCAGAGGGTTATTTTTTAATGTCTGTGCTCTTCGTTCTTAAAAGAAAAGTGCACCAATGATATTTTAAACCTATGACTATGGGTATAAGATAGGAACCAACTATAAGTACACAATGCCAGAAGCATGTACCTTTCTGCATACATAATATATTTAGAACAACATGACATTGGAAATAAGTATTCCACACGTTTTTTGGCAGCACTGCATCTCACAGGTCCTGTTAATTGGCCATCCAGTCAACATGGCATTGTTGGCTCCTGTCTACATTATGCCCTACTTGCTTTATGTTACCTTACTGGTAAAATAATTACCCTACCTATACCCTACACCTATTATTTTTGCCTTGGTAATATGGCAGTCTTATTTTATGGGTGACCTATATTGTGCTTATAAAGCAGCAAAGCTCATGAATGATCCTTAAGGAAGTGGTGAAGGTGGTGTTGTTTCATACTTAAGATCCTTTCTGTTTTTGTATTACCATATATTTACCATATGATAAGAGGCACTGGGAAATACAACCATGCATATAGTATGTACACAGGATTAGGTTTATTTCTCCTATCTGTTGTAACTGCTCCCTGCTCTCAATGTATACAGGGGGCTGCATAAGTGTTAAGGTGGGCATACACGAGTCAATGAACTACACGAGTGGCAATTGAACAGGGATTTACCAACATGTTAGATCCCTGTTTGACTGAGCTTTCTTCTAATGGGATCGATGGTCATGAGGGATCGATTATTAGCAGACGCATGTCTCTTTGCCCAAATCACTCCCTGCTCTCCATGTATACAGGGGCTGCATAAGTGTTATTACTTTGCTCTGATCACTTCCTGCTCTCCCTTCTAGGTGCCATCTATTGACAGAAGGTAGGAGGGAGAGAAGCACTGACCAAAGCAACACACAGAGCTGAGAAACAATGAAGGCAGTTGTCAGCAGGTGCGGCGTGTCTCTCTGCACTAATAACTACCTGCTCTTTGTCCTCCTAGGTGCCATATATTAAGGAGAGGGTTGGAGACAGAAGGAAGTGATCAGAGCGAGACAGACAGCTGAGAGACACTGGCAGCAGCTGTCAGCAGCCAAATACCTTTAGAGTATACTGTTTAGGAATTTCCTCTAAAAACTATCTATCCCCCAGTTTTGTTTGGGGGGAGACGGGGTGTGTCTTATAAAGCAACACATTTGGTACTTTTTTCTAGTTTTTAAAATGTAACCATCACCAATCATCACCTGTCAGTCAAACTATCTATTTTGTTGCTTTTTATTTGTGAAGTTAGGGGACATTCCACAATCACTGTAGAGAATGGCCTGTTTCAAAATGTTTCTAGAGACCTCTCCATATTTCTACACAAAGGTGTCAGAAATGTGGATTTCCAGATATCTGGTAATCTGCTTTAAATACCCATATAGTGGAAGGTTTCATCCCTCCTTAGAACATTTTGAGCACACTGAATATAATAAGATGCTAGAATCGTTATTGTATCAGCAAAAAAATTTAAAATAGCCCATCTATAGCCAACACACATATAATGTTTTGAGTATGAGAAATCCTCTTACAATGAACAATCAAAGGTCAGAGTATGTAATTTAAATGTGGGAAAACACATGTATTTACCTCCTAGGCAGCAGAAATTAAAGAAAAAATGCACTCATTATCCAGAAATGAATTTAATCAATAAGTAAATGAACAACTAATTTAAATATTGTCTAGTATAGTATTATAGTATTGTAATATAGTATTGTTCTATTAGCAACAAATATTCATAGACATTGTTTAAATTTCTTTTTTTTTTTACTTGAAACGAAATAAAACAAAACAATTCAGACTATTTCACAAATAAAAACGCTTTCTAGCATCTATTCCTAAAAGAGTGTTTGTTGACTACATATAGCAAATTAACCTGCAGGTGAGATCAGTTCATTAAGGTCCAAATGCAGCCCTGAGATGTTGTCATGCAAGATACTAAACTGAAAGGTCTGAATCAGGCATTCACTTTTTAAAGAAAGAAACACCTTTACTTCATGCTATTCACCAAACACCATATTAATCATTAAATAAAACACTATTTTTTAAAAAGAATAAAAAATACTTTATTTTAAAAAAGCCAAAGGAACACATACCTAAGCTCTAGTACGCTGGATACATTCCCTGATGGAAATATTCGACGGATGAAGTTGAAATCTCCCACGTACAAACTTCCATCTATTCCACAAGCCAAGGCCACGGGGGCAAGTAGCTTGTTGCCATCAGCTTGACCATTGCAACTAGGGCAGGAGATACTGCGTCTTCTTCCATTTCCCATAATGCTGCTGATAACAGGAGGTTGTTGGGATATAAACTGATTTTCACCATTGCCTTTGTAAAGGATACCTGGGGAACAAGAAATACAATTGATTATAATTTAAGAGAGAGAGTGTGTTATTCTAATTAGATAAGGTCATCTGTTGAAATCTAGTCTATAATCTGAGAGGGAAAGAATAAGAGGGTCAACTAAAAACATGTGCTAACTGTGTGTGTGATTTTCACACAATCCATGTATTTTCAAAGAAGAAAGAAGTCACGAGTTACGAAGATAAGGTAAAAATGTACAAAAGTTTACATATCTGTACATGTATATTTTGGCAGGTGATGTAAAAAAATGTCCCACTACCCCATAATTGCCAATTAGAAGCATTAAAAGACATTCACACATGACTTTCACACTTTGTTTTAGAGCTGTAGACATACTTTACCCACTACTGCTTTTAAATTGCTAGCATCATTAAGGGGTGGGTCATGGGCCATGAAAAACCATTATACAAAGACACTGTGCATTCGTTTTAAAAGTAACTCAAGTCTACATTTACTTTTAGGAAAAGAACAAAAAAAAAAAACTTAAAAGTCCACAAGGCTTTCCGACAGCATGTGATAATCATACCTTTTCCTGCTTAAACATATGTATACCAATAAAGTATTTTTAACCTAGGTATTTTAAAGAGAATAGCAATCTGGGATACAAAAAAAATATATATATGTAATGATACTCTTTTATACTTAAAGTGCTTAAATCATCCATATGAAAAAAGCACTTTACCGATGAAAAGATGCATGGTTTAACGTATTATATAATCTCGATGTACTTTGTTCACCCACACAGTTTCTGATGTTTTAGAATTTATGAATATTCAGAATAACATATTGGCTTTATCTAAATCCTTTGATCACTGGACTGGTGTGTTGGCCAAGATTCCTGTTACTGCCTGTTCTACTCTTAAATTAAAAGTCTCACTTTTCTTTTCAAGTCCAAATGACCTCATCTGGGCCACAGAGCTAACCTCTGCCTCTGACAGCTTTATAGGAATTAGACGTAAATAAGTGTTGCAGAAACATTGGCCAAAAAGCATATCTAGGTCAGTGACCTCACTTTTGTTTACTGCATTAAAATAATATGAAAAACAAAAAATCACAGACCTATTTTTGTGTAGATATTTTTATATGTATCGGATTAAGAGAGTAAAGCATGTAGGAGCAAATAGGCTAAATTTACACTGTCCTGAAAGCAGCTTGGGAAATGACAGTGTGCTCCCGCAGCCGTGCGGGAGCCGACTGCCTGCGAGCAGCTGCTAAATAGTGCAGGTGTTCGCAGGTCATCTAGATTAGGACCCAATAGAGGTCATATTGGGCTGAAGCCTGAAAGCCTCATTAGCCTGAGGGCTATATAGGTGCACCTCACCCACACACGCTTGCTGAGCATTTTTACTTCAACCTGAATCTGCATCTTTACCTGGATATCTGAACTCTGGTCCACTCTGAATCTGAACCCAGGACATCTTACCCTGTACCCTGGACCATTTACTGCACCTGTTTGTTTTTTTCCTGTTTATTGTAAGTTCACAATAAACCTGTTTGTTCAGCATATCCCTGTCTATTTGTCAGTGTTTGCAGCTTGTCTTGTTGCCCCCTTGTTTGGATCCTGACAAAGAGGGTGTACAATACCATAGAGTGGATTAAAATGTTAACAATTATTATATATGGAACCATGGAACAAACACACACACAAATACAATTGTGGCCTAATGAGGGCAAGGTAAAAAACTGCATATGAGCTTCACCTGCCCTAGAAGCCAAGTACCAACGTCCTAGACAGACAGGCAGGCAGGACCCTCTTACTGAACAGGTAAGGTTTTATATGAATCACAATTTTTTACACAAATCAGAAATTGTGCAAGGTGTTCAACATTCATTTTAAAATGTATTTTTTTTTTAAATATAAAAATCACCAATAAGATACTAAGACATTTTTCTTTTTATGAAAGAAGATCCAAACTTTGAAAAGTTCTAACTCATTTTCTTGGCGCAATCCATACATGCCTTTCCATTTATTTATCCTCTCATTATGATGTGAAGGTGATCTGTGGCAGGTTATTGATCTCAGGAACTCTACAATGGACGGCAATGTAATAAAACAGCCATAATTTTCCTTCCACTCTACTGTTTCACAATCAATACACATCTTAATTACAACAAATATCAGAAATCATAACAAGTCTTAAAATAAAGTTGGGAATAGAAATGTTCCTTTTTGTACTACACCTTCGAGTGTATTTTTGTTTCAGCTAAAAAGATTCTAACATTGATCTCGGCATCATATATTTCATTTATTGCCCCATAGGCATTGTCTACCATACCCTGTCTCTGCAACCCTTATTTCAAAAGAGTTAAACATGGAAAATGCAGTTATAGTGTTTTTCCTATAAATGGATAAAGTATAGCATTAAGTACAGAAAATACATAGCTAGTGGAACTTTTGAACGAATTTTTCAATAAAGTAGTGCAAAGATCAATGATTGGGTACAACGTATAGTAATCTTTTGCAGCCAGGGTCAAATCACAGTTTTATCGCATTGCAGTAAACTGATGGTGATTGGTTGCTCTGGGGTATAAATTTTTAGACAGCAGTGTCCTTTAAAATACATAAGTGAGTATGAACATACTTTCTCTTTTTATTCCTATCTATGTAAAATTATTATTATGATTTGGTCAGCAGATTCTATTTATGAAAACTGGATCAAAGGAAAAAAAGGCTCTTATTAGTATGCAACCTAAATTGACAAAATAGATTCTGCTAATTAATTGATTTCTGTACTGAGCATGTGAGCCGGGAAGGGGGTTTGTCTTAGAAGGATCAAAAGCATATAGAAGGCCTGGAAGAGGTATATATGTCCAGAGGGAGAGGGCATGAAGGTAGGACTGTACTTGGGAAGGGGTTTCACTAGATTAATATTTGGAAAAGGGGGGTCTCTACTGAGGAGTCGCAAGGCGGACAGTACGGCCACGAACATGGAATGTTTGCTTTTCTTCTCTAAAGAACCTGGTCTTCTTCTGAAATAAAATCGGCTCTAAACTGGAAGTGACGTCAGTGACGTCACATCCGGTAATCAGAATCAGGAACTATGCGTTCCAGGTACCGGAACTTGACATCCCTTCTGTTTTTTCCGAATTAAAATTCTCCATAAACAGGTGGGGAATCTGAATTTCCCCCCCAAAACAGACAGACATGTCTTTTTTTGAAAGCCCGTCCCGCCTGCATGCAAACAGACGTGTCCGATGTTCGCCCATCACTGCTGAGGAGTCTGTATTCGGGAGCTGGTGAGCTATTAGGGTTCATTTAAGGGAGTGGGCCAGGATGGGGTGATCTATACTTGCAGTAGAGAACTAGTACTGGAAGGCTCTATTCTGAAGAGGTTGTACAAGGAGTGTCTGTACTGAGAATATGGAGTGGAAGTTCTATGTAGGGTCTGGTCTTGGGATTCATGGCAATGCATTGATTCTTGCACTGCGTGTGATATATGGACACTCACAGTTCCAGGCTATAAGGCTTGATATACACGAATCATTGTATTTTAATTTAAGTGACTTGTGCAATATAAATAACTGTTGATCAAAAATGTATTGATCATGCTACCACAAACTGTTATCGATGCACAACTGATTCTTTTATTTTTGTTTAAATTCATTCTAATTCTCTCAGATGATCCTAATTAATAAGGAAACTGCATGTGCAAATGCTACAAAATTTTAACAAATAGAAATGGATCACAAAATATAAACCTATTTAATCACTTTTAGTGGTTTGAGTCCAGAAAAGGGGAATTTGTTTATGGTAGATCCAATTAAACAATTAAATTAATGAATGCTCAAACAAACAAGGTAAATAAACCAACAAATGGTCTGCTTATATAGGGCACAACACTGACAACTGCGTTCCAAAGGCAGTAATCATGTTATCTCTGTTGGCTCTCCATATATACATATATCTTCATATATACTTCCCCCATATATCAAGCATTGGCTTCCCAATGTCAAGGTCTATTTTTCATGGCCATTCCTAACATATACTGAAAGAATTTATTATTTGATAGAATTCAGTAGAATATCCCTCTAAAAGCTGTATGCACTTTGCCGCCAGGACACCTTGTGTAGCCAAGATAAGTTAATAATGCAATAATTGCAATGCAATACTGTACTATTAACTATAACAACCACAATCTGTAATTTTGCTGAAGATTAAATCATTAGAAATTATTAATGAGGGAGATAAGATTTCTAAGTGGGCACATCACGTCCGTGGCATTTTCATCCTGTTGTCAAATAGGCAATCTGAATTCTGGTGTCACTGGGCACCAGTCATGTACAATTGTATTTAAATTGTTAATGCCAATGCCACATCAGTTCCAGCATTGCAAGGGTTACACCTGCATTAACATACAATAACCAAAGACACAGATCCAAAGGCAAACAAAGTGAATACAAACAACACATTAGCTCAACAAAGAGCTAATAGTGATGAAAAATCACCATCATTTTACATGCTACATGCTGAGCTTGCACAATTTTAATGGGCCTGATGGAAATTAACAGGCAGCGTGTATGTATGATAGGAAATTTTTCTTACTTACGAAAATGTGAAAACATAGACATGTCTATCCATTACCAATGCACGGCATTGTAGGCAGATCAATGAATATATCTTAGGCCATATATAAAATGGTCAGCTATGATTTCTATATGGATGTGTCACAATAAATCTCTATTTGCCATAATCTATGTAAACCATATGTCAGTGTGCACCTTGTACCTAAACATGTTTTATTGATTGTGCATGTAGGTTTTTACAAGGCGGTACTATGGGCTAATGGTTACACTGTTTTTCTTTTCCTGGGATTCTGTTTAGCCGTTCAGCCTTGTTATGAAAAAAAATGACAAAGGGACGTGGAGAGCACTGTTCTTCAAAGCACTTAGAAAACTCCTATGAATAAATAGAAGGCTTTCTTTTTTGTAAATGCTTGAAGCTGCCAATATGAAATACAGACAGAAGGAAGTGGCTAAACTCTCATTGCGGATGGGGCACAGGGACATGTAGATGAGGACTAATGTCTCCCAAACAATGTACTATTACAATGCGGTCCTGATTAGGAATTGATCATAAAAAAAAAATCCCCCGTGTTGCTTGCGTGATTACATCATTTGCAACAATCACTGAGAAGCAGCTTTTTTTCCTTCTTGCAAATGAGGCGCTGTATAATTTTCATCAGAGAGATCCTCCAAGTCGGCTATCGGCGTTATAGCACATGATTTATCCTGTCATTAGCCTGAGAAATAGGTCCTTCAGCTTTCTCCTCTCGTGTGGTGGAAGGGGAAGACAAGGCGAGGAATATTTATGGCTGTGTATCAGAGTGCCCGCACAAACACCTGTCACTGTCTGCACTCCTCCCTGAAACACATTTCACCGGCTCATCCACCTTGTCATTACAACTAACCATTTTGTTTATTCAATTAGACAATTATTCACTTTGAAAAGTCACCGGTTGTCATGTGGAAATGTTCAATATAATTTAAAGCTGGGAGATTGGTTCACCTTGTGGCATAAGGCAGCGTCATGTTTTACTATTCATAGGCATCTCCATTATTGATGCAAACAGCAACATTTTCCAGAGTCCTCATTCAGCTCAGATTCATTACATGCTAGTGGTTAGTGTGCAACGTGCTGCAGCTCCTGAAAGATGTCTGCTGTCATCACCACTTATCAGAGATGTGTGCTGTGTGTCCACAACAGAAGGAGAGCACATTCCACGTTTGGTAACAAAGTAACCCTGTCATTTCTATTATACAGCTTGGAGCTAAGGCATTGGCTTGGGTACTTGGGTAGTGTGATAAGACTGGAGGTAAAGAAGGTCAGTAGGCTAGATCTACATTGCCACATATACTGGCAATATGAAGTCTTCCGTACAAAAAGTGGCCTTTTTAGTTTGTATGAATGCATGCGGATACAACCAATGCAACAAGGAGACATTCATACATATATAGCTTCATATTTAATTCAAATAGTTTTTTTACATTTTACCAGCTTTAAGTTGAAGCACACATTCAACAGAAACCAGCAAGGTGGTTCAGTGGTGCGCTTTCTAACAATGCAGTGTCACAGGTTCAAATCTGGGTCTGGACACTGTCTGTAAGGTGATTATATGTTTTCTCCGGGAACTCTGGTTTGCTCTGATCCTCTATTCCAGTGGTTCTCAACCTGCCTAATGCCTAACGCCCCTTTAAACTTACAGGAAATTATGTTGTGAGGTGTCACTTCCGATACATGAGATGCAGAAGACACTCAGTGATGGCACTTCCGACACGATCAGGTTTTATGTCCCCTGCCTCCTATTTGCCCACCCCGCACATCATCTGCAAAGTCCCTCCCTCCTAAGTTAGGAGGCATTACTCCATCACATCCAGTGCAGTGTACACTCGGTATTGTGAGATATTTTCTGGAGCTGGAAGTTGCTGACAGGCAGACCTGAGAGCGGGACACAGGATGGCTGCAAAAGAGAGGGCTTGCTTCCGCACTGTACACGGCAGCCCTGCTCGGCTCTCAGCTCTGCCTGTCAGCTGAGAGGGGGGACAAAGAAAAGGGGGTAGATCTAAGCACAAGATGCTGTGTGCAGTGCGGGGGGAGCCCCACTCCTTTGCAGCTAATTTGTGTCCCGCTCCCGCTTGTGTCAGCAGCTGCCGCCCTGTGTTGTGAGATATTTTCCAATAGGAAAATATCTCACAACACCGGGTGTAAAAAGGACCAGGGTCCCCATCGCATGGGAATTGATGTACAAAGTGGTGCACATCATGGGTCAATTGAACGAATATTGACCCGTGTATGGCAAGCCTAAGCGAAAAACACACAACAAATAATAAGCACATAATTACAAAGATTTAAAAAGCGACTGACTCTGTGGTGACTTACAGAATGAAATACTCAACTCTTCTAGAAAACAGCGCACAGTACCATGACAAGAACGTTATGCCATAAACTGAAAGATGTTAAAGTAACATAATAGGAATTTGATAATGGAAAGATCCCCAGCTGTGCAGGCCAGTGAACGTAAGCTCCCATCAAAATGGAAAAGAAAGACTATGCAGTTTTATATGATGCTAGATCATTGTGTGCACCTCTCTGTTGTAGGTTTTATTACATTCCCAACCATTGCTGGAACAGATATCTCAAAAACCAGCCATGAACCCAAATAAGAGGGATTAAACCTTAGACAAAACTATTATTAAACATACTGAGATATCTGCCTGTTCTCATTGGGAACATCCAGGTTAAAAAGGGAGAAAATAATAATTCCTGAGCTGAGTTTTTCCACCTAGCTAGAAAATTGGCTGCATCTCCTGCAAGTATCAGAGTGAATCCCCACTGTCAGAAGGAGATGATTTGATCCCACTAATGATCTGGAGAAACTAAAAAATATAAGAATTTATTAACATTCTGTTATTCCTAGCCAGCACTTTCCTTTTTGGGGAATTCCCATTTCAATGCTGATCTATAACATCTCACAGATTTATTAATACATTTGGCAACATTCACTGTAAGAATGAAGAGATTTGCCAAGTTTAAACTTGTGTATTTGCTAAACAAGTCATCAAACTTGCAGTTGGGTTTCTCGCTAAATAAGCTAAACATACCCTATATAAAGCTTTTACATCAGCATCTCATTCGGAAAAAAGCTTGAACAGTCATTACATGGCTTACAAGTTTTCTGCCAAAGGGCACAAGCTTTATTCATTTTGGACAGATATCACATAATTCATCACTGCTGATGAATTCAGAAAATGGAACGGAGCCTGGTGTTAGTGACAAGTTTTGTGTTAGGCAAGTTTTTCTTATACCTTTGTATTATTAAATAAATAATAAAACATAGGCAACTAGGCAATGCAGAAGCAAGAAAGAAGAAGCCTCTCAAGCCTCTGCCTGATGTTTACAGCTAAGCCCTGTAGATTATACAGGGAGAACAGGTCTTTCTACCAAAAACAACTATTTAGTACCGTTTCGGTATAAAAAATTTGCTTGAACGACTATAAAAATAACCTAGTTCCCACACTTTCCATTAGATTTACCAACAACTATGTAGCGTCGGGTCCTCCCTGAGGAGCGATTGGAAGGTTTAGAAAGGTCCTCATGTTACATGGTTTTGGTAGAAGAAAAGTTGATTGTACTGAAATTGTATGGTAAGATTGTAAGGTGTATGGGGGCCTTAAGTTAACAATGTAAAAACACTTCTATTATTTTCATTTTTACATACATTTGATTTCAGCAGCGATCATTGCTGCACACCTCAATGTTGTGTTGGCTACCAGCACATTGCACACATTCTGTCACTACGTTTCTGACCATTACAGATGTAAAAGTTTTCTTTCATCTAAAAGCAGAAATATTTTGTCAGATCTGGGAATGTTTTAAAATATGAATGTGCCATAGTAATGAGCTGCAATTAGATTCTATGTAAGGTAGGAATCTAATGAGCCTCAGATGTTTACAAGATAAAATAGTAGATACAAGTAGAACCAGGGCATTAATGACTAGAGATGGTCGAATTTTTTTTCAACAAGTCGACCATTTTGAGTTTATTGCAAAAGCCACGGAGCATTGTATCATCACCAAACTTGCTGGACATGTAGATAAAGGTTTTGGTTATAATACTAAAAATGTATTGCTCTAACACAAATAGATTTAGCATAAATTAAGTTCAAAGTCAAGTCAACATTTCGTAAATTGAAATTTCACCTTTGACTTTGAACTTAATTTATGCAAAAACTGCTAGAGTAAAACTTTTATAGATTAAAACGTAATATTCCCACAACCCTTCTCTACATCTCCAGCAAAATTTAGTGATGATGCCATTTTCAGAGACTTCACTTCACTGCAATAAGCTCGCAAAGTCAATCTCTATTAACAAGTTATGGTCATGTTCATTTGAGTAGTGGTCGTGTCAGGGTCATGTTGACTAGTTGTTATATTATCACACAAACATCACCTTCCTTCCTGGCCAATGCTGAGAGAGAGCAAAAATGATACACTATAGTATTGGCAGGGAGGAGAGGGAAGACACAAAATGTGTCTCCAGTTCCTTCCCCTTCCTGCCAATCAGAGGCAGAGACTGCATGAAGCCGGTTGGTGCACACACCAAGAAGTGATTAGTCAACTCATAAGTGGTCGATTCTGCCTCTAAAATCATCTAGTTGACTAATTGACTAGTCCGTTAATGACCTAGTAGATACAAACATTTTCTTTAATGGTTAATGGCATGCCTTTGATCAAATCTGAATTTGGCATTCTGTGAATTTCCCACAACTTTACACTGATATTTTAGCTTCAGGATTAATAAAGATAAAGACAGTTATGACAATGACGTAAGGATGCTAAAATGCTGATCCTGATGCATCAGGTCTTTTTGGTAGGGCAATCAAATGCCAGATTTCACTTATTAATAATTAATGTGTATCCTAGATATAGTGAAATGAATAAGTATATTCCCCTATGGAGAGTATAAAAAAATGTACTAAAGAAAAATCTGTTGATCCAGCCAAAAACCTAGTCAGTTTCTAATACTCCTTAGCTGCAATATGAATTATCATATGATATGTCTATGCTTTCTCCTTCAACTAGTATATACACCAATCCTCTTCCTGCACTGCTTTTATGAGTTAGTACCAACTACCGGAGTTGTTTATTTAAAGGCTGGGTTGTTTCATACAAAATCTTGCCAGAAACCAGTTTGTTTTTATGTGCGAATATAGCTCTGACCACCTAGAGACAAAGCTGAAGAGTGATCTGCGTGCCTAGGGGAAGAAAACGCAAGATAAATATCACACGCTTTCCACATCGCTGCACACAGGATTACTTTATTCTATTATTCACTGTCCAAAATGTAAAGTGGAATTTTCTCCAAACAGCTAAACACGTTATTTTAATGCAGATAATGGAACTATCCACCATAGTAATTAATACTTCATTCTGTAAAGCCAATTTTGTGATTCACTCAGTCCTGCAATACCGTATTGTCTATTTTTTAATCTATAATAATTTTTATCATTATAATT
>CM070032.1:180284976-180330505 GCA_036250615.1 Ptychadena robeensis
TGGATTACAGTGCCAATGAGCACCAGACATGACACTTTACATAACCTTATATCTTAGGTGTGCTTTGTGGAAAGGCTTTAGGCTTGCTTAGATGACACAATTTAGAGATGCTTCTGGGATCACTCATAATTCAGTAACTTATGCATGTAACCTCCTACGTAACAGTACATGACCTGCTGTAAAACACAAACTAGCCAACATATTTGTAACACTTTGTGTATGCACTGCTGCACTAGTGGATGAACAATAAAAGTATTTATGTTTGCTGTAAAATAAAAAGGATTTCCTCCGCAATGAGCATCACTATACTGTACATCTTCCGAAACTTCTGTGATACATGAAAAGGGTATTAGCTTCTCTAAACAGAAGTGTGAACATTGTACTTGCTGTAAATATATTACAAAGATGTCACTCTGTTCTGAGTATGCTATCACATATAGCCAATACAACAAAACAATATTAGATTAAACAGAGCAGAAAATACCTGTGTCTCAGGAATTATAGGGCTGTCTTCAGGAGATGATCTGAAAAATGTTGACAAGGGAGAAGATACTATGACAGGATTTGGTCGGACAAACCCACTCAAGTCACAGCTAGGGATGTCATTCTCTTCTTTCTTCATCACCAAAGTGTCCATCACGTAAAATACATTCCATGGAATCCAGACTGTGTGATATTGTGTAAGAAATGGAGCCCTTTCAAACATGAGTGTGAGCGATGCACCTCCATTCGCAACCAGATCAAACCTGCATAGATTCAAGAAAGGAAGAAAAAAGCAGAGATAAAATGAAATAGTGGGATCTTATACTTACAAGCTCTGGTTAGCCCCCGTGTCTTCAAATGCAAATGAAAAGCGGTGATGGTACCACGCCAGCAGATGCCGAGCTTGTAATAAAAGGATATTCTACACAGCAAAGCCCAAACAGCTCTGCTGGGTTTAAAGAACATTGATTTACTTGCTGTATATGATAACCTTTATTGTATTAACATGAAAATCAGCCTCAACATGCAGTTTGGAGGCTACAATGGCCCAGATTCATTCCATCACATCTGGTAGAGGGCTCCCAGAACCACAAGCATCATGGCAAATTTTCTAATTTAGTGCTTATCTGCTTATATCATCTTAGCTCCAGCCTAGAAACATAAGAGAGGGAAGCAATGTGGGACTGTTATACCCAGGATCTAACTAGGCTGCAGATTATGTCTGTAAAACCAGAGAGTTGCCAAGAATAAACAAGAACCAGGACACCATAATGCAGCCTGGGGGCAAGACTTACAATTATTACCTAGGATCAGTTCTAAAACAAGTATAGCACAAGCAGCTCTATGCTAAACTAAAGACATTAATCAAATTGTGACACGTAATTATATAAAGCACAAGAGTGATGCCATGACAACAAATGCATATATACATATCTACTTTACAACACAGCAATCTGCCATGACCTGGATGACCCTCTCTGGTCTTACTTGTAAGAGGAATCTTAATGAAGGCTGGCAATGCCCATGAATCTAGGTATTCATATCTTGTCTCTGACACAATAATTAATTACCTAATAATTCTGGTTAGCACTCTGCAGCACTATTTTGGTAAAAATAGGAATGTATATGGTCATATCTGGATGTCATCCCCAATAAAGTAACCATTATGTTCTCTGTAAAATTGCCTAACATTGCCTTCTCTTGTGTCAAAAGGTGGTAGGGTTTTCTAGTGACTGCTCCATAAATAATATGCATATTATGTATCTGCCAGTTACTTAGAACCCCTACCACCTTCCGACGAGAAGCTTCACAACATGTGCTCATCTCATTGTGTCTTTTTTAAAATGTAATTTATCACATTTACTAAAGAACTACTTAAGTTAGTGTTGGAAAGCAGACCTTCCAATGTTATGAAAGGTCCACTTTCAAGTACTGCAATGTGTTATACCAATACGTTGCCACTACAAATTCAACTTTCCTTGTATAAATGACCCTCCAATAAATAGGCAACATTGCCTGCATATACAGTCAGCAAACCCAATTGCCTTTCTGTAAATGCTGATACCTAAAGGAATTAGGTAAGCCATACATGAGATCAATGTTTTCCATGAATACATTGATTTATAGACTTGCATTGAGAAAAGAAGCAGCAAAGCACTGTATAATGCTACTACTAAGTGCATAGTAAAGCCTTACTATGCTACTACTAAAGCTCATAGTTTTGTATTATTATGGTATTATGGTTAACAGTACGGAAAGACTCTGCTTGGAAAAGAAAGACCTGCTGCATATTCTTCACTGTCCACCAATCCCAGCTGGGGGTTTCCAAGCTTAACCTCTTTATATAGATAAGTAAGTTCTCAGGATTGAGTAGAAAATGTGTGTGTATATATATATATAAAAATATATATACTGTATATACACACACACACACACGCACAAACACATATCACCTGGGCTTTTATGCGTTTTTCAAATGCTACCACACTGATATAATTACTTACATCAGGCAGAACTCATTAACATGTTTGTCTACCAAGCCATAAAAAATACTGAACATTTTAAACAGTAGCGGGACCCCTACAGGATCTCAACAAGTTTAATGCAGACAAGTGTTACATTTTGTTTGCTGCCATTGCAATGTGTATTAATTCTGTAATAAAACCTTTGCTGAGAATAAAAGAGCAGAGTCATAAAACATGGCATTTCCCTTTGCCTTTTATTATGTAAACCCCCAGTTATTTTTCTGTTTATGTACTCACATCCCATCCTGCCGTGTGATTGTATATCCATAGTTGGGGTAATGTAGAAATGACACATTGACTCCAATGAGCGGTGTTCCATCAGCGGTGAGGAGCTGGCCTCGGATTACAGATGCAAGGCTACAGACACAGAGAGAGAGAACACAAGACTTCAGGTTATGTATACACTCGCTTCCTGAGAGGTGATTCACTGTATAATTCCCCGCTTCACTACCTCGGGTGCTTTGGTGTGAAGTTCCAGCATCATAAAGCTGCCCAATGGTGAGCACCTCTAGCTAGAGCAGAAAAACACAATAAAATCCTTGTGGTGAAGTAGTAACCTTTTCAAAATTAACCTTTTATACTCTAGCTCAGAGCTGAAGGGTCTGATAAAATATATTCCTAAAATTTTTAGCTTCATTTACATTTGAAAAAAATAGTCAGAATATCCCTGAGATGAATATGTGAAGGAAGTGGAATATGTATGAAGCACTTTCAGTATGTCAGTTCATAAAACCATCTATTGCTTTACTCATGTGCTCTGTGAAGAAAACAGTGCAGTTTGCAGTTTGTTTGCCAATCTCTGGATCAACTTAATTTTACTGCTACCCATGGTTGTGCTATTGAGATTCAGGAGACCTTTATAATAATAATAATAATAATCTGATAGATGTATATTAGAGGTTTTAGCAATTCAAGAAAACAGAAGGGCCAGGCAAGAGGTGAAATCATCTCCAATAGATGTATTATCTGATGTAAAGGGTTCAAATGCCACCAGTAACACAGCATTCCTGGGGTGACAACTCTTACTCACACACTCTGTAGAGGAGCAGCATTGTCACTAGGGTGGCCCTCCTAATTTTGATTATGCAACTCCATCAAACTTTACGTACCTCCATCATATTAAGCTGTATATAAAATAATCAACTGTTGGAAATATCTGCTCAGCACACATGTAGCTACAATGACACAATATTTCTAAAAGTGAATACAGTCAAATGTATAAAACCTAAGGATGAGTTAAGGGAAATGTATTGAGTTTTGGGTTTAGATATACTTGCGTGTCAACGTAGTTCGTAGTTTAACGTAAGATGACTGTTTGAGTCCTCATCTATACAATACAAATGCCCCATACCTTCTTATTTTGATGATGGGCATGAAGCAAGGTATGTCTTTTATTTATTGGGAAAATCATACCATATTGTCGCACTATAAGATGCACCCCATAGTTTTGGAGAATAAATTAGAAAAAAGAGCTTGACACAGACCTCCACATATAAAGTGAATATAAAGCATGTTACAGCAAAGTAGGTAAAGCTGATCCATGCAATATTGACCCCATATTCCTCTAACCAAGGCCAGTGCCTGGAGGCAAGTCTTTGTTCTACTTCCTCCAGCCAAGGCAAAAGGTCAGTGCCAGGAGAGGAGTCTTAATTTCAGAAGAGTGTGCAGGGCTGAAACTTTATTAATGTGTCAATACACTAGCTCTATTCTTTGAATACACTGAAACAAAAACCTAATGGAAAGACACATTTTACAATCTGGCGCTTACAATTTACCCATGAGCACCTATTTACATATGGGAGGAGAGATGAGTCTGTGTCACATAATTTTTATTGAAAAGAAGAATGTAAATGTAAATATACAACTCATGCTATCAAAATAGCATCATTTCACCCAGTTGCTGCTCATGGGTAAGGTGTTAGTGCCAGATAGTAAAATGTGTCTCTCCACCAGGTGCTCAGTGGGAACAGAGAATGTGTACTGCTGGTGTATACACACATATTAATGTTTCAGCCCTGCATCCTAAGCTGGAAGTAAGACCTCTCTCTTAGCATTGGCCTTGGCTGGACAGAATGGATCAAATTCCAGCCTCCTGACATGCAAAGTTTGGAACTTTATTTTTTTATTCCTACATATTTGAAATATGAGATGCACAGAAATGTTCCCATTGATTTAAGTGGGGAAAATGCGTCTTATAGTCCGAAAAATATGGTATGCTTGCCAGAAGTTTTCTTATGCACATGTAAAAAGTTCTTTAACACTTTGTGAACAAAAAATGTTGGACATACTTTTTAACATACAGTACAATACATATTTTTGTCAGTCCCCAAATGATTTCTGTATTTGTGTGACAAGTATGCTTGCTCTCACCTGGCACATTCACCAATTCTTTACACTGAGTGCTTTCATACCCATTAATTATTTCTAAAGACAATTATGGATCTTTAACAAATTGCAAAATGTCTCTAAATAGAATATAGTTGCTAAGAATAGCATACCTTTATAGAATCCTTAGGACGATTTACTTGAAATTATACTCTCTGTGGTCACTGACTGTAAATGGTTCTAATGCAAAACCTAATAGCTGACCTGTCATTTGGTGAGCAGTATGGTCATTGAGAACCCACTGTACTTATACTGTAGACATAAAGCCTGCGATATTATTTCTCACTAAGTCTAATATTGCCTAATGAAAGGCAAGGTACTAAATAATTAGGCCATTCATTTACAGGAGCTATAAAAGCTCTCACGAACGTATAAACCTCCAAGCTTTCGAAGTGTCAAATATCTGGCACTTCGGTTGAGAAAAGTATTCTTTCCAATTAATTTTGCAGCAATTGGTACACCTGATGGGAACAGGAAGGGAGAAGATTTAGAAGGGGCAATAAGGAACATTCGTGCAACAACTTTTAATCAACTGCTGTGCCTAACTGCATTAATACTGTTAAATTACCGTAGACCCAGGAGTTCTAGTGTAAATCATCTTCCTTTACTCAGCAGGACACAAGGCACCTGCTCTCGCTTACCGATAGTATCTCACATCATTATTGCTTTAATAAAATACCAGTTGGGCTGATTATGAAATCACAGTTTTATAACAAATGTTTTCTTTAAAAAAATAAAGCAAAACTTTCACATTCTAATGCTATTCTACGACATTTCCATAAGAACCCTGGAAATGATTTTGCACCGCTCTTTGTTATTGGTTTTTTTAAAGACCGTTGCTTTTCTCATTTGGAATACATTGGGCTGATGTCATTAGCACCTTGCTAGGTGGAGAGGCTGAGAATGGAATACATTGTGCTGCAAGGACATCTGGAACTAAATGTGTTGAAGGCAACAATGGAAATCAAAATCGGAAGAAATGTTCAAACAGACTTTGAAAAATATGTGTGAAGAGCAGATAGACTGGGGAATGCAGCCAGGCACAGAATAAGTAGCATACACAATTACTTCAAGAGTGCTTGAAATATAAAAAAAACAGCTAAAAATCAAAAGGGACCATAATTATAGAAATATTGCAGGCTGATTATGTTCCAAAGTTTTTGTGAGTACATGAGCAATATAATAGTTCCAGCACTTGCAAGAGCAATAGAAGCAACATAGCAGCACACCGAACCAAATGAAAATGTATTACATATTAAGAAGGGAGTTTGAACAAATGGCTGGGGACTGAGCTTTCTCAGTAAAAACTAATATTTAAGCATGACTAACAGCAAACAAGGCACGTTAAGATACCAATGGCTTCCCTTAAAGTAGGGAAATGAGCAATGGAATATGGTGACACCTTGGACCTAGAAATAAGCTTTTACTACTAAGCTAAAAGTTAACATTTTCTTAAATACCCCTCTCTCCCACCTCTATATAATCCCACTAAGGACTGGAGTTCCAGCCACCAATCAGACTTATACTAAAAAGATTCAGCCTAAGGCTACAGTCTCTACTATTAAAAGCTCACCTAAACCCTATACTTACCTGCTGTGCTCTCATCTGTGGAAGTCACCATGTTTATTCCTGTGTAGTGTATAGTCTTCCAGGGCTAAATAGCAATGCAACAGCCAATGGGAGGCGAGATATAATTGTATTCAATGGGAGAAAAGGAAAGTCCATAGACTTGTAAAGATATCTGAAAACATGACTGATTTCTCTGGAGAAACTGAAGTGATAGCAATGGCAGTATTGACGAAAGAGAAAGGAGGAGGGTGACAAGGCGCATTTAGAAATATCTCATTATAGGTAAGGTTTATCTTTTAAATCGATCATCCCAATAATAGGGGGTTTGCCAGTGAGGGATACAAACTACATCAGGTGAGTTGAGGGGAGCTTTAATTATTTGCTATCACCTTAAGAGGCAAAAAATGTCATGATCAATCTTGTAAGATTGTAGAGTGTTCCATCCTGGTAAAACTCATAGCTATACAATATTGCTGTAAGATACCGTATTTTTAAACAATTTTCCCCTCAAAGTCAGGGAGAAATTGTCTGTGCATCTTTTAGATCAAATAAAAAAAGGGTAAGTGCCAGATTGTAAAATGGGTCTCACCATCAGTTGGTCAGTGGGTTTAGAGAATGGGTACTGTTAGTGTATAGAGACATGCTAAAATTTCAGCCCTGCATACTCTAGAACTAAACTCTGCCTCCCGGAACTGTACTTTTGGCTTGGCCAGAGGGAGTAGAGCAAAGCCTTGCCTCCTTGTATTGGCTTTTTGGATTGGCTGGAGGAATATAGAGTGATAGTCTGCATGGTCCAACCCTATACACTTTGCTGCAACATGCTGTATATTCACGTAATATGCCAGTTGCTTCTTTCTAATTTTCTCTCCAAAACTTTGGGGTACATGTTATGGTCTGGTGAATCTTATAGTCTGAAAAACATGTTTGGTGATCATTTTATACATCTGGTAAAAAGTGGTTGCATTTATTTTCACAATATAGGTAAAACCTCCTGTTCAGCTCTGGCTTATTTAATAAAGGTTTTGCACTAATAAAGCTGTTTCTACTAAACACAAGATTTTTTATCAATAGAAGTTCACCCATAATTGTCAATACCCATAGTGAACAATAAGAACAAGAGACAGAAAAGTAGCACATGAACACAATGTTTGCCATTGGTTATTACTCTTCAGAATACTATTTGGAATAAGGCAGAGTGACACATGACAAAATTTCAGGAAAATGTGACTTTCAGAAAATAAAGTAGCCCATAGCAATTCTATACCTGTCTGTGTCGCCTTAATTATGAGCCCCGGCATAACTTGACATGTTTGCTGTTCAATTTTAATATATTTGAGATAATGGCTCCCCAGATGTGTTCAATATTTAGAAGTTCCAATCCGGCTTATGTGGTAATTAGAAGCTGCTTACTGTTACAGGCTGTGGTAAGTTTTATAATGTTGTGCTTCTTTAGGCATGAAATGTTAATAAATAATCTTGCAGGCAAGAAGGCAGGGGCTTGTTTGGCGCACACAGGTTTAGTGCTGGTGACAGATTTACCTTTTATTGAAAGGGTTGTCTCCGGGGATGACATGGGTGCTGTCAGGTCCTGTGAGGAAGCTGATCCTATCGTAGAAAGACTTGGCAGCCTGCTGGGATGGTGACTGCTGGCTCTGGCTGATAATGTCCTGTGGATCAGGTAGACCACGGCAGTACGGCTGATTCTGGCAGGAGCTCTGTAAGCAGCAGTCTGGGTCCATGCAGTCGATTAAGCCATCTGCCAGAAGAAAGTAACTTGACTGAATTTATACTCATCAGGATTATCTCTTTATTGTATTAACACTTCCATCTCTGACCCATTTCCAAGAATCGTACTTCTGTAATCTAACATTCAACTACGTCATAGAAACAAATGTTGTTCTGTCTTGTAAGCAAGGTATTCAATACATTTACAAATATCTACGTAAAAGAACTTTAGTATACCAAAATGAATCAATTATAATAATCACAGCATCTATAGCAGACATGGGCAAACTAAGGCCATATACAGACCATTACATTTTTAAACCTGTTGTTACCTTAGTGGCAAGACAGTTTAGGTTCCTCTTAACTTCTTTACTGCAATGAGTGGAGAAAATGCCTTTAGGCATCCAAACTTAACCATGGGGGTGACACAGTGGCATGAACATGTGTGTGTGAGCAGCTCGTGATGAGCAGCATAGACAATATTCGTATTTGCAAAACATTGCAAATTTTTCATGAAAATTGCAATACATTTGAATTCATAATCTCCAGTCATAATTATCTTCATTGTGCAAATTAGCACTTGTACATGCGCATATTGCGAATGCAATGCACAGTAGTTTCTAAAAAATCTTGAATATTCGCTATGAACATCAGGGAGCCGATCCATCGGACACGGATCCGGCCGTGCAAGGTGGGCTGCCACGATTGGATTCCCTAATTGGCTGATCGTTCTCACCTGTGGATGCCGGCGGAATCACCGGAATCCATCGGTGCTGAATCGATCAGCCAGGGAATCCGTGCAGTGTATGGCTAGCTATGCACTAAAGCCAGGCATGGCACCCTTCTTGAAAGGGGTGCCACAGTGCATTGGTAACTAATCACCAAGAGAGCAAGGTACAAGAAGTGTTAAGTGCCATTCCAAAGATCCTCCAACAACCAGTACATAGATTTTAACTACCTGCCCTATTAGAAAAAAATATATATATGTTTTGTTAGGTAAAGTACAAAATCCACAAAACAGCTTGCTAAAAAGGAGGCCAAAGTGAATAAGTAATTAACAGTTTCAGGTTTCTCCTATACATATGATAACTTTTAATACAACACCCAGAGACATTCTTTGAAGGATCTGTGCCTTTCTGACACCGATGTAACCACACATAACAGCTTGTTGGAGTGTCAGTGTTCTCACTGAGCTAAATTTAATTAGATTAAACACTAGAACGAGTCCTTGCTCAGAAGCTGATATAGTGCAGCTGTAACACATCCTCCACACTAGGCTGGGTAGAATATGATTTAGATGTTGCAATGGCGCAGAGTTTAATAACCGTTATCAGTGTGAGCATCAGCAGGCCGGTGTCAGCAAGAGTGATGCTGAGCTGTCATAAGCCTGCTAATTTAACGTACTAATGCTTTTATTCCAAAACTCCCTGTTTGATATGCAACAATGTGAAACTTGTTTTCTGTGCAATGATTTTATGTCGCTGGAAAAATACAACACATCATAAAAACACACAACACTAAGGATCTCAGATGAAATATAACAAGATACCTTCGGGGTGATATCAAATAGTATCTACAGCATATCTGTCAGGTATAATGGCACCTGCATGTCCCTATCCTGCTGTCATGTCGTCACAATATATCTAATCCACAGGCGCCTATACACAACATAGGCTGCGATATCACAGCTCTCATTGGGCTTCTATAGAAAGTAGCATTTTGTGATTTATGACAAAATAAAGTTCCCTTATTCTCCAGGGCAACATGGGGTATGGTTCCGGGGGGAAAAATTCTTGCATTTAGTAATTCATCTTTGTTAGTTTATAAAAAGCAAATGTGCATCTGGCATGTAGTGTGCGGGTCATAAAAACTGCATGAGATTGACACATTCTGAACTAATCAGCTGGAAATGCATTTTTTACAAGCCTCTCTGCTGACATCAATCAGAGGAAGGATCTCATTTTCAACAGCCGAGATGCAGGGACATACTGTTTGTTATTTTTGTGTGGAGTTTATCAGCAACTTGCCCAAGCGAATGACGGATGGTTATGAATCTGGCTCTGTATAACTGGAGAAAACATTTCTCATCCTTTCTCTGCATGTCAGTAGCCTCTATTATCTAGTATAACTAACGGAACGCTCTCACTCTGGCCTGGCTGAGCCGCATGGAAAGTGCTTTGACCGACTGCTAGTTCATACTCCATTTATTTCACACCGCTGGGATCTTTTGAAAAGCAAGCAGGCAAAGTATATCCCGCTGCAAGGATATCCGCAGAAAAAAAACCTGAAACTGCAAAATGGATCATGCAGAAAAGTTTCTAAATGGTATGCCCACAGCAACCAATCAGTATCTCCCTCTCATGTAGTCAGAGAAGGTTCCAGAACAAAAGCAAGAGGCAGATTAGTTCAATGGTTTCCTGAAAATGGACAAGTCAACATTTCAACATTGTTTCCACTCAGTATTTGGAGTTTTATGCATACCTCACATCAAGGCTATGTTCCCACATAGGCGAATACATCACCTCACACTCGCACTTTTAATCGCATGCGGAAATCAACGTTGTTCACGTCCATTCAGTTGAATGGGCTTGTCCCCACTCAAGTGACGGCTCTCTGGGTTCTGATCGGGGGTGGTTGCATTTTTCTAGACATGAATGGACGCGATAGAAAAATCTAGTCCATTCATTCTCTATGGACGCAATTTTTTTTTATAATGGGGACAATTGAAAATCACCTGCTCAATCGCGCCCAAACGATTATGTGCACAATTTAAATTGCAAGTGGCAGACGATTAATCGCCTATGTCGGAACATTGCCAAAGACAAATTAGTAAAGGATCAATGTGATGCAGCCTGTAATCTTTTGGGAATATGGCAGCAATCTATTTTTTTCTTGTCGCTCCCAGACGAGTAAATTTCACTGCGCAACTAGGGAATGTCATCTCATGCTTGGCGTAGTCTCTCATTCTTACAGTTAGTTTTTCCAAATTCTACAGGCAATTATAAACCATCACTGAATTGCAAATGTCTCCAAACAGCCAAATGCAGCTAAGAATAGGGAAATGTACTGCATCCCTGGGGAGGAGGGTGATAATTGTTTGGGGGGAGTCTGTATTTTAAAATGAACAATGCATTCATTAAATTATCATTTAGTTTACATGATTTACATGATGATCTTGTTCAGTTTTTAAAGAAGCACTCTAATGTTCTAACAAGGTAACAGGCTTAAAATGTACCCTAGGGTTTTATAAGGGGCGCTACCTGATTAATAGTTTTTCCATACAAACTGTAGTTGATCCCATTTTCAATATACTAGTTGCCTGGCTGATTTACCAATAGGAAAAAGACAAAAATGAATGTCATTGTTTATATGGCGTTTAGGGATGTGCCGATACTATGCCAGCTGAGAGGTTGAGAGGCAGAAAGCTGTGGGAACAGGCGGGCAGGAAGTCATGCATGTGTATGGAAAGCAACGACATCCCCATCAGGGGGTATCGGCGCATCCATAAAGGCCATATAAACATTGTTGAGCTTGTAGAATGTAAAGTTGGGAACTGTATTATTATACATGTAATATAATTTATTGAATTGCTGTATAACAAATACATTGCTTAAAGTCTGATTTGTTTTTGACAATGTCTTTTATTAAAAGATTATTTTAGCAGTTGAATTATATTTCAGGTACAGCAATAAGATCAGGAATGTATAGGTCAATGTAACCCACACACAATACATCATATATATGCACAGGGGTGCACAAAAGTACTCAAAAGGGGCTAAAAACTAGCTCTGCGTACCTGCATTATTGTTACACAGCTCATATGCGTACTAACAACTTGGAGGCACACCGTGTCTTGGCGGCTGCAGCTGAATGTTAAATGTATACAATTTATGTCACTTGGATAACCGCAGGGAAAAAGGAGTATCTATGAAAGGTTGCAGTTAGGGGTGTGAAATTGGGAACGTAAATTAGCAATCCAAATGTAAGGCATATGTAAGGGTAAAATCTGACAGAGAAAAGCACTGTGTGACAGCTGGAATGTGACTATGAAAGGATTGCAGGTAGTCTCAGGGGTAAATTACTTACCCAGAAAATGTCAGGGTCATTCAGGGAAATTTTCAGGGTATGGGGTCTGGGGGTTCAAATTGGGTTGTACTGTGAGAGTTATATTTGACCCAAAGCCAGCTGGTGACCTGTGGATGGAGACAGCTAATAGGAGGCTCAATCAGGAATAGGGAGGTCCATCTGCAGCAGAATCTACCATGCAGGAGGCTGACACAGAGGACAGTGAGGGAGACAGTGAGGAAGACCACCCTACATATGGGATGAGTACCACACGCCATCTCATGGTACTAACCTGAGGAGCTCACTAAAATAGTTATGTGCACCCCTGTATATGCACAAGAACAATATGAAAACAAAAGCGCATACAAATACAGATAGCTCTGCATGGCACAATTCTCACTTGACTGTCTCAGCAGATTTGCCCTGATGATTGCTGAGTGGTACTTAAAGTATGCTGGTAGCACAAGCTGCTTGTTTAAGTAATTGTGAAGAGACTCGGATGCAGACTCATAGCAGGTCATTGGGTGAGTCTCCTGGAAATGTTGCTGCCCCCTGGAGTTTTGGCAATGGCTGCAATATGTATCATGGAAATACTTCTCAGAAGAAAACTGTGCTTCGGAGATTGGAATTGAAATAAATAAATCCCCCGTCTTACAAAGAAATGCTTATGTGCCGCACACAATCCAATCAGCTGCAGCCTGAAATGGCCGAAGCTGTAATCACTAACAGCACTCGAGGGCTACTTAAATAAGATGCAATATTCCTGTTCGGAATGCCTTTGAGTGGCATAAATGCCTAAGTCTAAAGTATAAGGTACAAATGTGGCCAGCGAATGCAGAAAATATTTGAATGCTTTTGGGATGGTTATAATGAAACTGCTTTGCTGTTTACAGAATATGCTTAGAGAAAGATTATCAGAAGAAACCCCACAGTGGGTCCTTTGCATTTATCACACTATTTTATTGGCATGATGCCGCAGAATATAAGCAAGGAGAATCTACATTTTGCAGTTAATAAAAGTTAAAAGAAAATAAAGATTTAAAGGAAACCTGTCATAGGAAACAAATGGGGGCTGCCATTACAGTTTTCTGCTTAGATTGTTGACTTAGATTGTTATGGCTTCAAAACAATCAAAATAGTTTGAACTGGATAAACATGTAAATCAGGAAAGTTATAAAATATCTACATTATTGGTTCTGGTCTGTGACATGTACCTTATACTAAAACAACAGCCACTTGGTTATTACTGAGTTTAATTAAATAGATAGGTAAAGGTAGATTATGTTTCTCTAGATTTTACTCAGCTCATTGCTGTACCCCAAATAAAGTTAGTTTTTGTAATACCACATCCTCCATTTCTGTATAGAAAGTATAGTGTTCTGGTGAACCCTGGGTATCTTGGGATAGATTGCAGTAATAATGCATTTTCCTAATAATCATATTTTGCACATTTAGACTATTTCACATTATGTTGCGTTTTGATCTTAAAGCTAACCCAGGAGCTAGACCTTCTACCCAGCATGAAAAGAGGGCAATTTAAAGAGTTCAAGCTATGCCCAGAGATGCCCAGCTTTTTTATTACATTATTCAACCCCAGGATGCAACTCTACAAGGATGGACCCCCACAGGACAACCCCTAGAACCTTCCCCTTTGGAGGAGGCCTCCCATAAGAGATGAGGAACTTACTGTTCCCCCACAGGTGCAAGGACGGTATATGTTAGTGCTTCCGGGTAGGTGATGGTATGAGACTGAGAGGAGGTGGGAGGTACCCATGTTAGGCACCATTTTAGCACAAAGTGGAGCGCATGTTACATTCTAATAATGTATTATGGTGGATTATTCATGATTGTAATTTTGAATGTCACATGTTCTTATTTTATACTGTGTATTTACTTTGCATGTTTTCAATGTTAATACAGATCACTGGACCCAGAGGTACCACTGTTTGTGGAACACGCCCCGGTGCCTCACACATTCCTGCTGATGATGCCCCGGCAGGGGCGAAACGCGTCAAGAGATCTCTTCAAAGATTGTATGCACTGCCGCAGGGGCACTTCCACCTTTTGGCTTTCCCATCTAGTGGTACCAGGGTCGCGTGTGATCGGTTCATGGTTGGGCGTGTATATATATATATATATATATATATATATATATGCTTGTATTAATGATGTATTATGTTTTTTATGTAGGGTGTCTGTAACCTTATAGCATATAAAAAAAACTTTACTTTCTTTACCTATGTTGTTATAATTTGGACCTATTCAAAGTTCCAAGGGCTTAGCCACCTCATTATTAGGATTCCTGGCCGATAAAGTTTATTGTCGTATTTTTCCAAAGGCAACACTATTTGTTGTAAAGTAACTGTTTCTGCCTATCCTTAAAGGGAGACATGTGGAAAGGATCAACCTACCCTACCCTGTGCTGAATGAGATTAGCTGGAAGCTGGACTTTTGTACACACCATGTTACGTTTTTAAACAGCCGCCTTTAGGGCAAGTGTCTGAAGCCTAGTTACATTTCAAACATCCTTAGAATGTAAAATGGCTCCTAATATTTGGTGGAAACAATAAACAATCTGTAACAAATGAATATGTAAGAAACTTAAAGGAAAGGACGCAATCTGGGTTGAATAATAATCCAACAAAATAAATTTGTCAGTGATTTTATATATTTTGGATTATAATTTTTTTCAATTTAAATGGGTCATGTAGGGCAGCATATGTAAATTATATACATGAGACAGTTCAACTTCAAGGTTTTTACTATAATTTTATAAGTGGTGATTCATACATATTAGAAGAAGCAACAGTCCTTTTGTGAAATATTCTGTTGCCAAGCAACTTTTCAGGCTTCATATCCACCCACCAGGGTACACTCCAAAGAAAATTAACAGTTATAATCTATACTTTCCCTTTCAGCTTCAGATAAATTCGGCGTCATGTTACTTGTCACAGATTGCTTATACCCTTCAGTAGCATTTGCTAAAATATAAACATCCTTCTAAATACAACAGATCGTGCCACTCCGGACCTGTTGGCATTTATGAATAATAATAATGTCCTAAAAGCTTAGACATCAACACAACTTCTGTACAATTCATTATCATCCCCAAATTCCCTATACAGCAGGTCAAGTACAAAGAAATCAAAATAAGAACAAACTGCTTTGAAAAAAAAAAGCTGGAGCTTAGAGGCATTTGTTCAAAATGTATCTTTAAGCATCAGTTTTAAACTGAAAAAAGGTCATCAGAAGCCCACATCATAGTGTCTAGAGAGATTTGAATGTAGCTGAAAAAATAGCAAGTTTCAGTTTGGTAAGAATCCATTTCATATAACAATGAGGTGTGCTGACAAAATGTCATATCCCCATCAAAAGTAAATACATGTAAAAAAAGAGGAAACTTCATCTTACCTCCTTCATTGTCCTTACTGTCAGCGCACAAGGTTTCCATGGCAACATCACAACCTGCTCCCCTCCAGCCCGGTTGGCACACACAATGCCATCCATTTTGATCCAGGGCGCATCTTCCATTGCTGTTACACAGTCCCGGGCAGCCTTCTGCCAAGACACAGACATAAGCAAAATCGTCATGTGAATTGAGAATTCCTTCCGGCCTCCAAATTAAACCAAAGTAACATTGGACACTTACAGGCCTTCGTAATAAAAAAGCATAAACACTGTAACAACACATGAAGTATAAGCCAGTTATACTATACAGATCATAAAATCCTGAGAAGACTCTGCAATTCCATGTGTCAGGAGGGCACTGGAGATCTGTATGGTGTGGACACGAGCATCCTGGTGACCAGATATAACAGATCTCACAGATTTTGTCCCATTTCAAAAATTTTATCCAATTCAGTAAAAAATAAGATTAAGGATTAACTCCTTGTTATTAGTAAACACCACACACATGGAATTATTTTTCAATGTTGCTTCAAGAACAAATCTTATGTCTCATAGCAGCCAATCGTGTCCTTCATTGACTTGATACCAGAATGAAGGATTTGGTTGATTTTGGTAAACAATAGTTTTCGTTTCAGGCATTATAATAAATACCAAGTAGTAGCAGTGCTGTGAAAATTGCAACTGAGATCTATAATATGCAAGATAACCTTTTACTGTTATTTGATAGGATTTATGATCTGGTCCCAGGGGTACAATGTCTTCATGTGAACTTACAGTGCTTTCCAAAGGTGCACAAAGTACTGGCGGTGGCAGTGGTGGTACTTTGTGCTGAGAATACATTCCTTTTTCACATAATAAGCAAAAGCTCAGAAATAAAGTGAAGCAGATTAGCGACTAATCTAACAGACATTGGAGGGATCAGGCTGCAAACGGAGAGGACAGGACTGACAGGGTTTCCAACTCAACGTAGGTGCTATGCAGATCTCGTTACTCAGGACGGACAAAATGAAATACCAGAAGGACCACAAGAAGAGACATTGAGAAGACTATACAAAAAACACGGCTGTGACGTGCTTCAAGACATAGAGCAGAAAGTGAGGTTTTCTTTGTGACAGTCTCCCTAAGGCCTTTGCAGTGGGTTACCTTTAAATCCTATCTTGTCTGCTTTTATGAGCAAGAAGGGAAAATTTATGAAACAAATTACAATAATTTAAAAGATCGGATGATTAAGAGAGAAAAAAAGGTTTCAAGAGTCTTCAAGGCTGACAATACATATAAAGGTATCATGATAAACAAAACAAAAATAGAAATGATAATTTGCTCTTTGTTCTTTCAATCTGATTGAAGACTATACGCAGTGTTTGTACCAAGAATCTTTAAAAAGAAAAATTGATTTTCTTTATTGCTGTCTGGGAAGAGAGGGGATGGGAATGGCTTCGAACACAGCCAGATTGTGATATACAGTTTATACTTTCTATTGTACATGTAAAAATGTGTAAATGCAAATGCTATGTATATATTGAACAGGCAGGCAATGATCCTATGCATTCACATATAACATGGAGCCTGAGAGTTGCAGAGCATAATAAAATTCTACAATACACCTAAGAATTGCATTATGGATTTCAGCTACCGAAATACATACAATGTAAAATCACAAACTGTTCCACATGGATGTATATACATTCTTATGCACAGTAAAATGATACATATATTTATAGTGGAAAAAAATTATAATTTTCATAAATTTTAAAGTCAATGTTGTTGGGCCTTATCAATATATTGTACATCTCTTTCTAAACTATTGAATAAAATATTGTCACTCAATAGGAAGTGAGGGGAAAACTCCAAATATGACCAGAGCAGCTTTCTAAGTTCTCTACTCATCCTATTATATATATATATATATATATATATATATATATATACAATATATACCTGTAAAATATTATGTTTGAGCACCATTTGTACATTGGCTGCTTCCTATACATTCTAACCATTCATATGTCAGTCTCTTAATTCTTATATGCAAGTTGCACATGCATCAATGAAATTGTACTGTTTGCCAGTAGGTAAGATAAATATAACAATTGTATTTTTTACATAGATTTTTCTAATTCCTTTCATTCACTCATGTAATATTACTAGTGATGGGCGGACTTCATCCCTGAACAGGCGGATCGGACTTTTAAAGAAGTCTAATGTCCGCCTGTTCGCGGACCCCGAACCGCCTCATATCGGGGAATGTGATTCAGGAAAATTGGAAGTGACATTTAGAGACGTCACATCTGGTACCTGGAACGCATAGTTCCTGGTTACAATTGCCGGATGTGACGTCACTTCCGGTTTTTGGAGCCGGCTTTTCACTAGAAGACCGGGCTCTCTTCCCTGGTCTTCTAGTGAAAAGATTCTTCCTCCAGCAAGATAGTGAGCTCCTTCTTGCTGGCGAACGGGGTGGGTTGAACACCAGTACTGGAGTGCGAACATCCAAGTTTACGGCCAAACTGTCCGCTTTGCACGTCAATTCTAATTTAAAAGAGTAATATTGGTGGTGCCATTTCTGATCTCCTATAGGTGATACTTGACCCAATGGCTTCACAACGTTTTGATTTATTGACCTGGAAGAATTAAACTGATTTGAAATGTCGGAAAACAGTATTGAGTGCTTTTCTACAAACTTATTCTAACTTCATGGTATACAGTAATAAAACAAGTATGACATCCATGTATCTGACTAACACTTTCATATGGAGACCTGAGGAAAGCAGATCTCTCATAAGGATCACCAATGTGCTGGTGATGGAGGATTTTTATGTAATGCTACAGATAGACACAAGTCTAATTTTTGAATAGTGTAGCATAAACATAATCTGTGTACTCTAGTGAAATCTGAAAGTTAGTTTCTGACTGGTAACATAAAGAAAACACAGAAAGTTTACTCTGAATCCACAGACCCCATGTTGTATGTAACTGTACTGCAATATTTTGTATCTTAATTACAGCATTATAGGAGTAACTTGCCACTTATACTGCTTAGATAGTAGGTGTATTATATACATAATTGCATTTTAACTGCAAAAATTTGAATGGTCTTTTCCATATCTGACTTGGTCAAGGAGTAGCCACAAAAACGTTTAGTTGGTTAAAAGTGCACATTGGCTTTTGATTTCTTTTTTTACTAACAATATGAAACCTGGCCTGCCAGTTATTAACAAGGATATTATGTCTCTCCGAATCCAGTCTAATTATTAGCAGAGTTATCTTTGTAAATTGGAAGGCAGAATATGCTTAGTGAGCAGATTTTAAGGCAAAGTACTTTATAAAACTGAATGTGGCCGTAGCTTTTTTATTTCTTCCTTAAAATGTGGTTCCTAATTGACTTTTATCCCTGCATAACTTGATACAGAATGTTCTAATGGGCTTTGCTTCCGCTTTATAATTAGGACCTTCAGAGATGAGAGGGCTGCTGTCTTTGTTAACCTGTTCAGTTGGGGACGTAACAGGTGTATTAGGAATACAATCCATTAAAGTGAAAGTGCTCACCCCATTACAGAGATTTTGGAAAAGGTGGTTTAGGCCATCAATTTTAAATGAAACATTTGGAAAAATACATAGCAACAAAAGACACAATGGCAACTGCTGGGGAACATGCACACACGGGCTACATTTTTAGGGAACGAGCAATGCAAAGGATAGAGCAACATTACAGCAGTTCCAAGAGATTCCTTATTGGCGGCCATCTTTAAGTAATTGAACATAGCCTCAAGAACTACGTAGTTGAGGGTAATTAATTACTAATGATAAATAGAATATTTTGCACAAAAATGTACATAGATGAACTTAACCATATGATAGCATCTCTGGTATCTATATTTTTTCATATATATATATATATTTCAAACAGGGCCTTATATTTTGCATGGTTGATTTAAAGATGGCTGCCTTAAACTTGCATTGCAATTTGCCAACGTGACTTTGGTAGCATTCCCAATTGTTATTCTTTTAGAATCTGCACCAAGTTGGAATAACATGGACATAAAGAATGAAGTAATACAATTTGACTGGATGAGCACATTCATTTCGCCACTGAGGATGGTGTTGTCAACCTTAATCCCATTAAGTGCCTAAACAAATCCTAAAAAATAACTATTTAAAATGTGATGAAGTAATAAAAGAAATAGTAGCAACAATAGTAATTTAGTAGACATAAACAAGGAGCATATAATAATATTTATAAATGCTTCTGCATCAAAACTAAAAGGGAGCCTTTTTAATAACTGATTTCTTCAAAAATTCAGCTTGTTAGATGTTTAATGAGGGTCTAAATCCTATGGTTTTTAGTTTTTTTTTTTGTATATGTCATTGTTTTAGAAGATAAAAGGTTCACACTTAACATTTATAGGCTATTTCTGCTTGATTACCTTGGAAAATGTTACATTTGAGAAAGCAATTCGTACACCCACATATTGTTCCAAAACGAAACATTATACTTCAATTTAAAAGCCGACTTGTCCCAGGTTCAATAAACCAGAAATAGTCTTTCATGGCTATACAGTCACAAATATGTTCTAGTACTTTTCCAATGCTATACGTCTATTTACATAATTAAGGTGCAACAATATTAGATATTTATTAACACTTTTCTTTTGAGATATATTATTAAAGATAGTTATTTAATTGGATTAATTTTGACTAAATTAATCAAAGCGATATAAAGGGACATAAGTATATTTAACATAATAATAAAAAGAATAACCCTAAGAGGGTAATACTCATTTAGAAAAAAAGGTATAGGCAAGAAAAAAAAGGAAAGAAACATGTTTTTATCAATTAAATGGTTAACGAAAGGAGCCGATATAAAACTAGTTGGAGTATTTGAATTGCTAGGAAATTAAAGTCGGTATGTTTTTTTAAATAACTCATTAGGAATATCATATTAAGACAACTTTGAAATAAAAAAAGAAAAGTCAAGCCTAAATTAGCAATCCTTGTGCATGCATGGGTTTATTACAGAGTAGCAAGGAAAGAAACAAAAGAGTGAAAATTAGTTTTTTTGATGTATAATATCGTGCACATTGTGACTGTTTTTAGTGCAGCAAAGTACAGCAAGCTGCAGCAAGAGATTAGTTTATGGTTTCCACAATAATATACTTCTATATGACTTTAACCTCACTGGAAACGTCATGAAAATGCTGAGCAGATAAAGCTCTCTAAAGGCCCCCATACACGTGTCGGATTCGCACCGGATTCCGGCACGATCGATTCCGGACGCGTGCACGCCAAACGATCGTGCCGGAATCGCATGCAGCCCACCTGGTCCGATCGTTCGCATCCGATTGATCAGGGGCTCAGAATCGGATCCGACGGAGAACCAACATGTTGGTCCTTCTCATGCGATTCTGTCCGGATCAGGGGGAGTTGCCAGTTGTGAGGTGGACAATCGGACACGGATCCGTCCCGGAATCCGTTGGACAAGGTGGTATGCTGCGATGGATACTCTTAATTGGCCGATTGATCACACCTGCGATTCCCGGCAGAATCGCCGGAATCGATCGGATGATGAATCGATTGGACATGGAATCCGACACGTGTATGGCTAGCTTAAGACTGAAGCAGTCACAGGGCAAAACTATTTTAAGGACTTCAAAAATCAGTATATTGCATCCCTTCTCAAGCCAGCAGATTTAATGTATTTGTAAATGTAAAAAACAAAATAAATAACACAAAGAAAAACCAAATGTAGATAAACACAATAAAAAGATCAGCAAATGCTGTACATGTAATAATGCACACATACAAACAGCATTGGTCAAATTGAGGAGAGGAAGGTGGGATTCATGTTAATGGTATTTAGCTGAAGATTGTACAACATAGAAAAATTGGGGTAAATATAGGTTTGTATATATACTCCAATTGTGGAACGTTAAACAAATAGAAAGAATACAGTACCTTTAACTATTTTATCCAAATAGTGAGCTTGTGAAGTTGAAAGGAGAAAGACAGACATTTCAGGACATTAACTGTTAGAAATGACATGCAGAAATATAGAGCAATGTTACATCAGTGTTGGCATTATGGAGGATGGGAAATGTAATTCCATATCAGAGATTATAGCTTGTTCTGTAGATTTCAGGCAAAGAAAGGAAATAATGACTTAGATAGATGGACATATTTACAATGATTTACAGACTATCAAGGTCCACTGACCATCTATAAAAGAACGTATGATAAATACCAGTTTAGCCCACCAGTAGACTATATACTTTACTAACACTATGCACACCAACCTAAATGTACACACCACATACATGCTAGTTACATACATAAAAATTTTGCTTCTTTAGGTCACCTTTTCACCTTTCATATTATTAGCTCCCCCAGTCCTCCTTGCACATGTCATATACTTCATACCTTTAACTCTTTAAACAAGGACATAAACTTCAAGGATACTAATCCTCAACATCAGTTCTCAACCATCTGCATTGTAGCAGCATTACTATTCACAAATTTGAGTGCAGTTGAATCTAAGAAAGTAAGTCTGAGTACAAATCTAACATTTGTATATTTGAAAATTGTCTCATGCCTATACACCTAACTTTTCCCTTATTTAATAAGGTAAAAACTACAGGAGTCCCATTCATGATGTTATGATGTTATTTGGAATGCAGTAGTGCCGAGGTGGTGAGCCACTTCCGCATTTCAAATACAGGAAGTGACATAATGGACACCCCTTACGGTATTGGGAGATGTACCTCCCCTTCTTCAGCTGGCTAACTTAGGAGGGAGGGGGGGGGGGGGCGTTGATCTCCCTCCTAACTTCCCACCCCACACATCATCTGCACAAGCAGGGTGGGAACTTGGGAGGGAGAGCAATGCCCCCTCCCTCTTGACCAACCCTGATTTCAAATTCACAGGAAATATCTAGAATTTATTAAAAACAGGATTTTGCCGTCCCATAAAAAAGTGACTTTCCCGGGACTATGACGGGAGACATATATATGTATGCCTATTTAGAAGATATTAGATACTGCACACCACAACTGATGGCCATCAATCTGTAGAATGTCAACTCCACAAATATAACCCTGGGTTGTCTGACTCCATAATTGGAATGGCACATGTAATATTTCTCATGTTTAAATTGCCATTAAAGCCATAAGATGAAATATACAAACAATGAGCTAATCAAGCTTGTACAATCTTACCAGCAACTATGTAAAGCAAAAGTCTACCTAAACAATCATGCACGCTATAAACATGTGGGGAACTATAAAAAGGTAATGTAAAGCATTTGGACGATCTCACATCTTCATCTTCAAAGTAACATCTTCATTGTATGCTAATACACCCTTTCTTCATAGAAAATACTCTCGGCTATGTGTGGTCTTCTATAGCTTTATTAAAGATTGCACTACTTTGCACAACTTTAGTTTATTTCTACAAATTTCTTGACTAGCTATAATGTACTTATCACAGGCTTCTGTGACTTCTAGAACTCAAGTTGTTAATTTATCATTGTATAGTTATCTCCATCAAACTAACTATGAAAATAAAATATACCAAACGAGGGAACTAAGGGTGGTAGTATTTGTGGTCACCTTGCAACCCGCTCAATGACTTTAACATGACCCCTTATAAGATTTGCAGGCCAATATATTCTAGTAAGTGAGAATCTAAATCTTAACAAACACTTCCAGGCACAAGGTATACTTTTTGTCAGTCTCTATTGCACTGATTGCTGCTTTTGTCCTTTGTAATAACAGGCATAATCACAGCAGGAAAAACGCAATCTGATTTTACTGGATATTTCATTTTTAGGCTCTTACCAGTGAAAATTACTGAACAGAAACTGTAGAGAGGCTTCAAAGCTCTCAGATGCAAGGCAGCCTATAACGAAACAGCCATTTTAATTTACAAGCCCAGTGCCTTGAGCCTGATCACAAGTAACTGCCATTTTAGGGAGGAATAATTCTCCTGCATGCTCGCACAACCTAGCAATTCTTCCAAGCAGACACAGGCAATTATGCAAAACACCCAGCAAAGTTATGTATAGTAGTCATCTAATGTAGAAGAGGATACTCTGGGGACATGTCTTAGCCCACCTCTGCCATTTCATTTGGGTTGATACAACAGAATCAAGTCTGAATTGTATCTATTAAAGCAAAGGTGAACAGCAACACATCATAAGGAAATTACACACTGCATTGGAAATCAAAACCAACTGTTTGTTTGAGGAGAAATAAATATTTTATGTAACAAAATATTGACTTTGCGTGACCCTTAAAGGAATGTGATCAGACTAAGAGATAAATATATCACAGTCTTTCCCTACTTATCCTATATTTGATGACAATGAAAATCAGTATTTCATTATAATGCTATCATGAAATCCTAATATATGTCAGGATTACATTTTACAATTGTGTGCAATATAATAAAGATATTAGGAAAGTGGTGGGCAACTGAGTTCATATGTAGGGCCACAAGTGTGGCCCTCGGCATCACTAAAGGGCCGCACATAACATCAATCCAAACCCTCCCCCTGTTGACATATCTCAGCAGGTGGTGGACCAGATCCCGTTAGGCAGTCAAAACCCAACAGCACCCACCCTCCCTCCAGCCCCTGGGTTCAGTGCTTATATGTAGATCTGGTTTACCTGATAAGCATTGCTAATTTTACTGATGTAGGACCGCCAAAGTTGATTAGGAAAGCTGGGTCAGTTGCTATGCCCCATGCATTAACAGTTTGGTTTTGGGGGCTGCATGTGGAGGTCCAAGGGGGGGGTGCCGAACAATGGGCAAAGGGCGGCATGCGGCCCCCGGGCCTCAGGTTGAGCACCTAGGTATTAGGACTAACAAAAAAATACTAAATAGGATATCACAGTTGATATTTAGGCTATCTAATAAGGTAACAGAGAACATAGATGCTGCATGAGCTGATGGGAATCCATGTTATGGCTTTTCGAGAGGGTAAAACAGATGACTCACCGCAAAAGGACAAAGGCTGTGGAGGCGCCCGTTGCACTAAAATGTCTTTATTAGCTTTATGTTCAATAAAACCAGGAACAAATGGTGATACATCTACGCTTGTACACAGCGTTTCGTGGCTCACTGGGCGACTTCTTCAGGATATGGGAATGTAAAATGGCTCTTTAAAGCTAGAGGCTGGGGGGAGCTGCAGTGAAATCCATCCGCCCAGGTATTGCCACATACTGGAAATCCAGAATTAAGTACTCTAGACCCTCTGGTCACCCACAGGTTTCCGGAAGAGCGACCAAGCACATTTACACTAACACATTGCACCACAGACTGTCCAGGAGTTAGGGGATGCTTTAGGACAGGGAGACAGTAGTTTTCTTCACAAATCTTCCATCATTGGCAGGTCGCTGGTAATATACAGAGCCCTGCGGAGGCCTGCATTACACCAGTGACCTAAGAAGTAAGTTAATCCCATATCAAAATAGCTTCTACAGTTTCACTATCCACTCCTTAATGAGATCAAATCAATTTATAATTCCTTTCTCTCTTTTTTTCTGAGAGATCTCACTTTGGGTGAGTCCTCAGACCAGCTTTGCTCCATGTTATGGCTTTTAACCCAGTAAAAGAGGCATTAAGTTCTATAAAGTTTATCATGGGTATGAGGCACATCAAATGAAAATATTACAAAATAAAAGTCAACGTTTACAATCAATAAAAAAAAGCCCTGCATTTCTAAACTCTTGTTAGGATCAACAAGAGTTTAGAAATGCGGGGCTTTTTTTTTATTTTTTTTACCACCTGTCTATGCTTAGTCTTCCTAAACTCGCATATAGTCATGTAATAATGATTTCAGAGCTTCCTATCTAAAGTTCAAGGATAATATTTAGAAGGGATGGGAGCTTTCATGTTTTGAGGATCCAAAACATGAAAGCTCCCATCCCTTCTAAATATTATCCTTGAACTTTAGATAGGAAGCTCTGAAATCATTATTACATGACTATATGCGAGTTTAAGAAGACTAAGCATAGACAGGTGGTCATTGCTGTGTTGATTCTCCTTACGTTGTCCACTCACAGGCTGAGGCATGCCCTGAGCAATCTAGGCTCACATGAAGTAGTTTAAATGACCCCTGCATTAGAGATCTTTAGAAATAAAATTTCTACTGCTGCAACAACAACAAACTAGTTGTGTTATTTTATCTAATAATGAACTAATTATTTAATTTACCTTTTACAAACCCTAAACATTATACTAAGCACATACAGAAAGTATAGGATAGCAGCAATTCTGTATGATATAACACATATAATAAATATATAAAATATTCCAGCAGATCTACTGATGTTCAGTATCAATGGACTAAAAACCAGATCCAGAAACAAAAATCAGATTCATCTAAAACACTTTAGGTGGGCATTCTTCCTTCCCTGTCCACGACCCAAGTAGCATCATGTTTTTTCCCCCTAGTTCCTGGTGGACACCTATTGAAACTATAATTTGGTTACAGGATTTTTGGGTCCTAGTGAGTTTGTGGTCAACACTGAGCTAATGGGCTAATAGGCTAAAGGTAACCATACACCTGCCCGATCTTTCGCACCACCACCGCGCACGTTCCCGCCAATTGCCCGGTGGTCACTCGGCTGAAAATTGGGTGCAGCCACCTGGTGAGATGGATCCAAGAATATACAAAGAGTTCCGGCCAAGAGTCTGTCCCTCATCTATCGAGGGAGAATCAAGGCGTGTATGCCTACCTTTAGTCTATAAAATGGCAGCCTTCACAGTGTGAAGGTAACAAGAGGAATTTTATGATGTTATGTCTACGTGTTTGTCCAAGCTGATGTCTGCTAGAAAATGACTTTGTTCCGAGGTTAGCAAATCAATACCCCGGCTGTAGAAGAAACATTTTATTTTGCACACTTATCCATTGTGTTATAGGTTGATGAAAAAAAAAACCGGACAAAACATGTAGATGTCAACAAGAGGTTTTTGTGTATCAGAAAATAATAGCGGATGGGTATTGGATTTGGTGTTTACATTAAAAGCTTAACAAATATGAAATATTGACAAATGATGCCGGTAGAGAAGGTGTTTACCTGAAATGCACCTATTAACCCTCCCACTTGCAGAATTACAAAATAAAAAAAGATATCAGGCTATCAAGAAGTCTGATGTAATAGACAGACTGATGATTTAAAGCAAACCTGTACACTGCTGTCTTTAAAAAAAACACTATGCCAGTAATCCTCACACAAATATTTAATGAGCTGAGGTTGCAGAGAAGTGGTTTCCCAGCCTATCATTACAACACACCTTTTCCCTGCTGAGGGCACTGCCATCTTCTATTGCTAAGGCCCAAAGTAGCCAGGGCAAGTTACTTGAAATCCTATGCATGTCAAGCAGTCCTATCACTCAACTGTCATTGATACCAATTGAAGGGCCAGCTTAGAAGTCACAAACCCAGAGCGTAAGGCTGGAGCAAGATGTAGCGGCTTTGAGAGAAAAACTTCAATATAAAGAAGAGCATGTTTGTGGCTCGAGAATAAAACATAATAGGAATTCACCCCTTAAATTCCATGTGTTGCTTCCATGTTAGATTAGGATTTTTGGAGAAATCAGGTGGGAATGTGAGCTGGAACTGCCAACGATGAGTGAGGTTGATCATTTAGCCCCTGTCCTTTTGGTTCTGCTACACCCCATGCCCTATACAGATGTAAAACAAGTAAACACTTTTGTGATGTAATATCTGTCTAATGAGTGCAGAGACTACAACAACGTTGCTTTAAAATGTATCCACTCAAAGCAGTATTTCACTCTTATACAAGATATAACCAGCTCAAGATAAGGCCAACTTGAGATAAGTCAGTATTACTGAGTTGTAAGCAAGGACCCAATAGGTGTCCAGAGACATGTCCCTAAGCCCTAAAGACCTTACACAGTATATACTTTGGGTTGAGAGCAAGGAATGTCCAGGAATTTGCATTTGAGCACACTGTAGAAAGTAGAGTATATACTTTGGGTTGAGAGCAAGGAATGTCCAGGAATTTGCATTTGAGCACACTGTAGAAAGTAGAGTATTGAGGATGATCAGTGCATAATGGGTGGATAATGGCCCCAAAAAAGGTGGGAAAGATGGAAAAAATTGAGCAGAAAAAAGATATGTCAACTTGAAGTATTAGTACAGTCTTAAATAGTTTTTTCTGGCAGGCTAGGAACATGTTATGCTTTTAATTGCTATAAAAGTAGGACTATAATGGTGTTTCTTGTTTGTTACACAAATTTTACAATCTTTTTTATTATGAATAGGTGAGGTAATTTTGGAGGTCCAGAACGGATTATTTCCATTTACATAATTATTTATGTAGATAAGAAGAGTAGACGTGTGGATAGATGTTGACCTAAAAAGTACTATATTTAAAGAAAAGGTGCTCCGAATGCACATCATTTAAATTCCACATTAAATACAATTGTAACTGTCTGTTGCTCTTTAAAAAAAAAAAAAACATTGTTTATTCAATCCGGTCAACTCTTCCATTAAAATTCTACAAACATCTTTGCTAAGAATACAAGGAACTTAATAGTTTTGCCATGTCTACCTATTAGTAAAAAGAAAAATACAGTTATCCGCTGTTTCATTTAAACGTTTATGTGCTTCTACAAAAACGAATGACCTAATCTTCTTGAAGGCAACACAAAATTAGCCATTAAAGTTGTCGTTTTCCTAGTCAAGACTCAGAAAACCCAAAGTATGGAGATGATTATTAAAGATGCCCCAGGAAATGGTTAAGTCTATTAGGCTGATATCAGCAGTCTTGAGGGCCTGAAGAAGCTACAATTGGCTCACAACATTGTAATTCTAAGCATCCTTCGCAGGCCATGTAATACGTCAGGAAAAGCTAGCCTTCTATTATACGTTCTGAGCGTGGCCTTCTTTAATGACTGCTATTAGCATCCCATTAAAGAGGCACCTAGGTATCATCCTTGGATTATTCATGCACTAGAATCACTAGATATGATAAAATGAGACTAGTCTCTGAATAAGTATATTAAAACCATTTATTCCAATCAGCTACTGTTTTAATCAGCAGGAACAGCATGCCCATTGATTTGATGTTCATTAATTGGTACTCACTGCTCTATTTTATTACTGATTATTCTGTCATAATGGATTAGAACACTAACATACTTTGCTTTGCTACTTATCTATCCCCTTTTATAAGAACCTATGGAGGCTGGGTGTGATTTAATCAATCTGTATTCATACAAGATTATGTTCTTAGGGCAAATGTTTAGTGTACGTTTAGTGCAGACATAAGATGGTCTGAAGATCTCTTAGCCGCATGATTGTTTGAGACATAAACATTTACATTTGTTTCAGCCAAGCGAGCATACTTTGCGCACTAATCAGCACCCCTGGCACACACATTTGCTTTTTATTATATGGCCATACACCCCAAGAACATTCAGCTGCAGTGGTCTACAATGGATACATATATACACAATACATCATACACACAATAAATGGGCAAAGATATACACTGTCTGGCCAAAAAGCAAGGCACCACCAAAAAAAAAGGTCACACACTAGTGCTTAGTTGGACCGCCTTTAGCTTTGATTACGGCATGCATTCACTGTGCCGTTGCATCGATAAACTTCTGCAATGTCACAAGACTTATTTCCGTCTAATGTTCCATTCATTTTTACCAAGATCTTGCATTGATGATGGTAGAGTCTGACCACTGTGCGAAGCCTTTTCCAGCACATCCCACAGATTCTCAATGGGGTTAAGGTCTGGACTCTGAGGTGGCCAATCCATGTGTGACAATGATGTCTCATGCTCCCTAAACGATTATTTCACAATTTGAGCCAGATTAATCCTGGCATTGTTATCTTGAAATATGCCAATGCCACAAGGGACGCAAAGATCCATTGATGGAATAACCTGGTCATTCACTATTTTCAGGTAGTCAGTAGTGATGGCTGCAGTGTTCGTGCAATGGACAGTCCACAGCGAACACTGCATGTTCGATTTTCTTCTCGCTGGCGAAAAGTACGGGCCGTTCGACAGCAAGAAGAAGTGTGAGTATTCTTCCACCGGCTGGATCAGGCACACAGATCCGGCCGGCTTCAGAATTTTTTCGTTTTAATAGAGACTAGAGACTCTGGTCTCTAACATGGCAAAAAACATAAATGACATCCGCAACTTCACTTCCGTTATTGGGAATGCGGAACTGTGTGTTACAAATACCAGAAGTGACGTCGCGGAGTTAAACTTTAAGTTCGCCACGAACAGGTGGACGTCCGACTTTTCCAAATGTCTGATCCGCCTGTTCGTGAATGGACACGGCCGATGTTCAGTCATCACTATTAGTCAGCTGACCTCATTCTTGGAGCATACACTGTTGCTGAACCTAGACCTACCTTGTTTAGGTAAATCCATGTGGCCAGACAGTGTATGATTCCTCTATTCCAGCTATAATCTGGCAAATCAGATGACAATCATCTTTTATCTACAACACAACAATAGCAAACTATTGAAATAGGGCCTTCAAGATTCTTTATACAAGGAAATAATTTCCACATTACCTAGAAAGCACATGTGAAGGGCTAGAACATGATCTAGAGGTTACAGTGAGATTTGGAGGTCTTGAAATATCAATGTATTTCCACAAAGCATCACATGGACCTTGCAGGAACCGATAACCTAGAATATCAGCTCACCTATATTCGTAAACAAATAAGAAATAATACTAATAAAGAATGTTTCCTTTACAATGGCATGATAAGCTGATAACCAATGCTGTGCATGAGAAAATCACACAGCCCAGACAACCAAGATATAACCAAATCACTGTATATATGAGTGTTTTATATTTACAAATCACTTGTGAAAGTCATTTCATTAAGGTTACACGCAAACACTGCTAACAAACATGACACATTTACAGCCAAGTCCTCGGGGGAAAATCAGACAGAATGACAGACCTGAAAGCTGCTCACTGGTTTTTGAATAATAGGACTAAAAAAAAATGAACAACGCTGCTCTTATTTCCCAAAGAGTCATAATGCCTAATTATAACTCCATGTACTCGGGTGCATTATAACATTACCAGGTCTGCTCCAAAATTTCACATTCTGTTCTGTGAATATAATCTTGTGGCTTTATTCCCTGTAATTACCAGGGACTCAATAAGTGCATTAGGAGCGCAGTCACTAAGGGGAGACATAAGACGCAGAGTAATACAGGCACCGAGAAGCAGGCTTGAGAATAGCACAGTCATAAAGAGGGAAGTAGGGGGGGAGGTTGAAAATTGTGATGGGCAGCAGGAAAACACGTCTACACATATGCCCATGGAATGTATCAGGACTTCAGGACTCACTGGAGACTCTTCCAAATGTGTTTTTTACCAGGAGAAACACACAAGGAAGCACATATTGTATTGTAAGCATGTCTAGGGACTTCTGCTCTAACAAAACCTGCCTCAGAGCCATTATCAGCTCAAAACATGCTGTGCTGTCTTGTGATGCACCGCTATCCCAGATGTTAGGCTAAAACAATACGCTATGCAGCAGGTAGCAATGCAACTTGGGACAAAAATAAAGCAGCTAAACAACAAAAGGAGGAATGTTATTGTAATATAACACATACAAAGAAAAAGGACACTGAGAACATTAAAATGCATACTTTCAAACAGTGTTGTGCAACTGTGGTCCTCATGGGTGGGTATCAACATGTTTTTATTATTTTTTTAACAGACAGCAATAAAGAGAGTCAGAAAATGACAAATTTTATGCAAAATATGGCCTGAATTTAAACATTACATCCAATAAAATCCTGGTACTTAATTATTGTAAAATGTTGTAAAACTCAAATTTATTTCGAGCACTTCTGTTACAATCAGAATTGTCCACACTGACAGGGTGTGAGGACCTCGGCTATCCTGAGTACCAACCGCTGGTGGCACTGTGCTTGCGCTTACCCTGGGTAGTTCCCCTGGTCACTAGCAAGTGGCTTCCTGCAAGTGTGGGCTGTGTTGAGGACAGCTGTCTCCTATATAGGTGTGCCTCATACTCCCACACATGCCTAAGAATTGATGTTTTGTGGTTATCTAAACCCTGATGTATTTGGATCCTCTGTCCCCTGAACTACTCTGTGTTATCTGTTGTGGATATATGAGCATCTGCCTTCTGAACTACTCTGCATTACCTGTTGTGGACATTGGATCTTTTGCCTTCTGAACTACTCTGTGTTACCTGCTGTAGACATCAGATCTTCTGCCTTCTGAACTACTCTGCATTACCTGTTGTGGACACTGGATCTTCTGCCTTCGGCACTACTGTGTTACCTGTTGTGGACTCTTTAGGTTATGCGTTTTATGATCTGAAGACGTGGCCACTCAGCCAGGGGAGGGCAGATTTGGCTCCCCAACAACCTCTTCGCTCTCCCAGCAAGAAGATTAGCCTAGGAGGTGGAGGAGCTGTAAGATGGAAGACTGCAGATCTGCATGATAGCTGATTTCATGGGTTACCGCACTTAGGTGTCCCTAGGGTAGGCACCCCATATATAGCCACAAGGTCCTCCCCAGTGTAAGTGCAGTCTGATGCCCTCTGGTGGACTGTGCACCACTTGTTGATGACCAACTTTAGCAGCCTCTTGGGAGTGTGGTGTAGGAGTAATTACCCACTGGTGACGCTGCTGATGTGGGACCCATCCTCAAGCTTCCTCTACCTCTTGTAAATAGGTTGCAGCTGGTAGCAACACCTTGGCAACGTTTGATCCGAAGTCTGGACCCCATCTCTGCCTTCGGGAGTTGGTGACTGTATGTAAATATATATAGAAGGTCTGCTCCTCTACCAAGAAACCCCTTCACACAGAGACATTTTACACATATCCACTGCACTGTGTGTTTCTTTGAATTTGTAATTCATGATTACAACATGATATCACAGACTTTAGAACATTAGAAATGCTATACGTATAATTATATACGTATAACATAAAAATATAAATGTGTACATATAAAATGGTGTACAATATTTCAAATTGAAAACAGCAGCTGTATTATATCAAGCGTTATAATAGAAAGTACCCGTTGATAGTCTCACTGATATTATCACTATGGAGCTCAGCAAGCATTGTTTACCAAACAAAGTGCTGTTCAAATTGCCAGGATAATGTTAACCTTCCCTTCTAACAAAACACTGAGGTCATTGTTCTCACAAACAAGGAATATACACGGAAATGCGAGGTGCCATTTTGGAGCAGCGACACAGATCACTAAGAAAGTCATTCTGTCTTCACTCTTAACAATCCACCAGAGACTGGTGAAGATGGTTTGAGTGGTGAAGCAAGACCTTCATTATGAAAGCAATGCAATAACCAGTGGCATATTACCATGCTTCAGTGCATCTCAACTTATTTATTTTTTAATGAGAGCCTCTGCCCTGAGTTGCCTACTGGAGAGAGGCGTCCTGACACCAAGCTTGATGACAACAGATAAGAAAGAGTCTCTGTGGAATCTGCAAAGATTAACTTTATAACTTAGGCCACATTAAATGGAATCTCTCCGCCCAAAGATATTTCAAAATGTCCATGGCTGCGTCTCTTGTACAACCTCATAACTGTAGTCAGGACACCGTACAAAAACAATTTGCTTTAATGATTACACATGGGATCTTATTAACCCCTTTAAACTTTTAAATGTTTAAGTATTGCAGTTTCTTTGCTATTCTTTGCTATACACTGTATACAGAATACTCAATGAGCATTGTAGACATATGAAGATATTGTTCTCTCAAAGACACTGTTGGTGCCAGTGATGCTTGTGATTTAAACACAAAGATTAGCAAAGCAAACAGCAAAGATTACATAGGATGAACGTATATCTCGATTCTCTTCTATATTGTATTTTTATTTCAAACATTTTAGGAAGAGCAGATTTGTGCTTGAAGGTCCACTTTAAATGTATTTTTTTTCTTTTAGTTGCTTTGAGTGATTAGAAATTTGGCCCACAATATTGATACTTTTTGATGCAATCCATGGGCATGATTTCCAAGATGGAAATACTCTTGAACTTTACAATGACATGGCTTCTTTATGAAATAATAGTTTATATATTAGAAGGAGTACTATACACCCCACTACATATCTGAAGGAACATTAGGAACACAAGATGTCACCTTGGGGTTTTATACCTTGTAAAATCACTCATCTGTTTATATAGCATCACTGTAGGACCTTTATAATCCCACATGCATATATTAAAGCTGAAATAAAAAAATATACACACAAACAGTAAAAAATATATGAACACCATCAGTGAAAATTTTAAAATGTTACAAGGTAGGTGTGAAATAAAGAATAAGGACATAGAGAAATAGAGAAATAAGAATAAGGACAGAGGCACACAACCTAGTTTAACAAAGTAAGGTACTGTAAATGGTTAAATAATATGGAATGTAATAAAATGAAACAAAACAACAGAAAAGATACTCACTGTGAGTATATTGTCTCTTGTTTTGTTTCATTTTTTTCCATTCCATATTATTTAACCATTTACAGTACCTTACTTTGTTGTACTAAGTTGTGCGCCTCTATCCTTGTTCTTATTTGTCTGTTACAGGGGGCCACACTCCTCCATTTTGAAAGCTGCACACCTACACACAACTTAAACACACATCCCTCATACTGACCCTATTTCACTCTTCTAAATTTGCCATTTTTGCTCAGGCTCCATACACCCACTGACCACCTTCTGGCCACTGATGTCACTGTAGCTGTGTAATCACTGCTAAAGGTTGTGCGCAACTACTTATTATCTTTCTTAGTGCAAGTTAGAGTAGTTCATAGTATCATTGGATACAAAATTGATCGAAATTTAACAACATGTTTGATCATTGCTTGATTGATTTTATGTTTGAATATAACCACAAGCTATCGATTCAGCTAAAAAGAAGCCATTTTTTAGCCGACCCAGAGCAACAATAAAATCACTATGACCTTTTCACTAGGTTTCTGTTCCTATCAGCTGACTGAGGTAAGGCTAGAGTTACAGCATCCCCGGAATCGGCCTGTCTTGAGCTCCTGCAAACTTGTGCAGGCGCTTGCGGGTCATTTTGATAATGACACAATGACAAGACCAATCGGGCAAAAACTACCTGAAGATTTACTGGTGGACGCCTAAGGTTGCAGCCATCAGTTTGCTGCACTAATTGCTCTTTTACCAGGCGGTTACAAATGACCATGTAAATGAGCTCTAAGTATTTTTATGGTTTAACAGCATTGGAATGCCAAATCACAATTAAGTATTTTTATTTTTTGACTAGTAAAATGAGTTATCATTTATTTGTTTCCCAACTTTGAATTTAGTTGAGTTGCCTTAAGAAAACATGTCTGCCCATAATTTAATTACAGAATCATCTGGCTTCATCCAGCAGTGCCCATACATCGTTTTCAATACTGCAAATTCCAAGCCCTTGACAAATATGTATTTTCCTATAGTTTTTCTATAGTTTATGTGTTGAGACCTTTTTGTCAGTATCCAAAAATTCCTACAACTAAAGCTGCAACCAGGCCTGAATTATTGCTTTGACCTTGGGGAGGACATTTTCTCACCTATTGTGCTCCTCTTCTACAAAGACTAGATATGGTTGAATTTTTTTTCCAAAATTCAACCATTTCGAGTTAGTTGCAAAGCCCCTGAACATGGTATCAACACCAAACTTGCTGGAGATGTAGAGAAAAAAAATATGTCTCTAACACAAATAGTTTTTGCACAAATTAAGTTCAAAGTCAAGTCAAAATTTTGAAAGTCAGAATTTCGACTTTGTTTTCAAACTTAATTTATGCAAAAACTACATGTGCTAGAGCTAAGTGTTTTTTTTTTTTCAAATGTTCCCACAACCCTTCTCTACATCTCCAGCAATTTTGGTGATGATCTCATGTTCAGAGGCTTTGCAATCAGCTCACAATTTAGCAAGTCAAACTATTTGACTATCTCTATCAAGGACATCATATTGCAGTGTTGACAGCTCTTCCGATGCATAAAGACTCTGGAAGGGAGATGTAACTGTCTTAATCACGCCCCTTTTCAAAGTTTCTGGGTATACGTTTTCAGCTTTAAAAACAATTATCTAGAGTTGTTTATTGACCATTTATGATGCTGTAGCAAGATTGACAAAGTAAGATTAGTAAATGTGTCTACACTACAAATGAAAACTGCAGAGAAGGTGGGGTAACAGCAGGTAATTATTTTTATTTTGCTGAGTGCTTCATCATTTTAGAGAAGCTCAGAGTTAAGTTAAAGTGTAATCCAATATGGATTTTTTTTCAGTAAAGGTTATCTTTTAAATATGGAACTTATTCAAAAAAGTAATTATTAGGATAGGGATCACAATATTTCCTAACAAATGGCATCCTTTTCATATAGGGGGATTTGAGGGACACACTTTGCCTTACAACAGGAATAAATAGTTCATTTATATACCAAATAAAAACTCCATACATATTAGGCATTATAATAAGTAAATTCTCCTTGCCAGGAGATGCTTCATGTCAACACTTGAGGTTAGCTTCTCTGACTTCTGTAGTTCCCTTAATTCCTTTATTTACAGCAGCCATTAACCTTAAGTACTGAAATGAATGTTAACTGTCCAAAATAACGACATTTTAACAGGTCCTTTTGACTTTTTTATGGAGATTTTAGAGAAGTCTATAGCAGTATTGATAATAACATGAATGCAGATAGTTTGGGGTGTAAAGGCTATGCAGTTTTACATGCGCAATTAATTAGCCTGTAGTTTAAGGGGCATTTTTTCACACAGTAACTTATTTTGAAACACATGCATCTTGTATAGCTCTGAAGCTCTTAATGTTGGAGAATGCAAGAAACATTACTGTAGATGTATTTGCACCACATGATCACAAGTACTGCTATCTATTTGTGCATTGTACAGCAGTGAAGCAGACGTGGCTTCACCCTAGTAAATAGGTTGCAATGACATTATAACAATGATAATTTTGATAAAATCAATATATAGCCAGATAATATAATTGGTAATATGGCTCTGGGTCATATCACACCCAACATTTCTTTGGCTCTGAGACTAGTATGTTGGAGCAAAATAATCTACAACAGCTCCACACAGCAACCTATGGCTATGATGTCAAAGGCATATGATTGGTTGTTTTTGATTTGATCAAAATGGCACTTTTAGGGACTGCCTTATCTATCAGCAAGGTTCATTCACATGTTGGGAAGCTTGGAAAATAAAGCTAATCCAAGGCTTCCTCCATTAAGGCCCCCATACACGGGTCCGTTTCCCAACGGATTCCGGGACGATCGATTCCAGGCGCGTGCAATCGTGTGAAGCCCACCTTGTCCGATCGATCACGTCCGATCGATCGGGGGCCCAGAATCGGATCCGACAGAGAACCAACATGTTGGTCTTTCTGATCCGATTCAGCACACATCAGGGGGAGTTGCCATTTGTGAAGTAAGCGATCGGACACGGAATCGTCCAGGAATCCGTGGGCCAAGGTGGTAGGGACAGGCTTAATTGGGCGATCGATCGGACATTCGATTCCCTCTGACATCGCGGAATCGATCGGATGGGTGATCGATCGGCCATGGAATCGGAACATGTATGGCTAGCTTTAGAGTATGACCACATGCTTTTAGTTATATTCACATGAGACAAAGAGTTAAGCATGTATAAAGTACATCATTCTTTTAATATATCTATGACACTATGATGTCTAAATATAGTCCTGTGGCTGATGTGAAAAATCTGGAATTGTAAATCCTGTTTCACATCAAATCACAGTCCTTTCAGACTTGGACCAGATGAAGGACAGTTGGAAATTGATACTCGTCATATAGCACATGCATCTCATTCATCAATCCCAGAGTTTACTTCTTATAAAAAAAAATTTGGCCACTTTTATACAGACACATCATCCTAACAACACTAAACTGCCTTCAGTAACATTTCCATCTTAGTTTTGGCAGCAACTATATATTTGATAACATGTAGCTTTTGTGTTGCCAGGGTAAGTTGGCCTGAAGCTGCAGACGGCAGTGCCCCACTGTTGGTGAGGCGGCCACTAAATAAATTTTCAGCTGCACATCATGATAGATACGGTATAAACACTGTAACTAGCTGACATGTTTGTCTAAATTACAGTAAAAAGCCTGTTTATAAAGCAATATCAAGCAATAAAGCAGTATACCAAGGCCAACTAGATGTTTCTCAGTGCTTTATAAAGCACAGCTGGTTTTAACCCTCTTAGAAAAAGGTCATGTGGCAGTTTTTTTTCTAGACTTCTACTAGTACACTTTTTCTACTTTTGTTATAATAAAAAGGAAAATGTAGTGCGAAGACGAAGAAACCATACCATATTTTTTGGACATTTAGACGCTCCGTCCTATACATCAGAGTGTCTGATGGCTGAAAAATATTTTGGCATTTTCCCACTCTGCTGGTCAGAGCTCTATGCTCCGACCTGCAGAGCAGGAGTAAAGGAGGCAGGGAAGCTGCCTGCGACAGCTTCCCCACCTCCAGCCCTGAAGGCAGTGCTGTTTGTGAGCTTGGCTCACAATTGGAAGAGCTGTCCGTTAGCGGATCTTCCATCTGACAGCTCCTCAGACTCCCCAGTGATGACACACAGTGATATGGCTAAGGCTATGTTTCAATAACGTTAAGGGATGCATTGCTTAAGCACATCTACCTTAATGTGTGGGTTGTGTTAGGACACATTGGGACATGCGTGAAGGATGCGTTAACACATGCGTTTTTTTATTATTACATTTTCTCTTGACTGATGCAGCAAAAAAGCATACCCATGCATTTTTGACACATTCAATGCAATCTATCACTGTAGGGTAAGCCGTCAGTGTAATGTTAGCCTACCCTTCTCCCACAGAGTAACTCTCTGCAGCCTCCTTGCAAATAGAACAAACAACACGCACCTTAACTCTTATAGAGCAAAAAGAACGGTATATAGAGACTTGTCAAGTCTATACAACTTTATGTGCAAATGTGAGTAGCAGAGATGGGTCAACTAGTGGAACGTAAACAAAGTGATGGATGGAGGACCCCGGATCTTGGTAAGAATAGAACTGCAGAGGGGAGGTTAAGGTGGGGTAGGATGAGAATACATATTTTTTTTGCATACATCAAACACAAATGTTATCTCAATATTTTAGGGATTTCATCACTTGAACGTTCACCGATTAGAAAATAACTGTTTCATGTAAACAATTACTAATTAGTATATATAAGGTCAAGATTGGCTGGAAATTAAGGAAAACCTGTTGATGAACAAAGAGGAAAGGTGTCACAAAGTATCACATCCAGGCTCCTATAAACTTCTGTCATGGCAGAAGTAACTGCAACCTGCAAATGACAGGCTAATTAAAATAATCAAGCTGCTAACTTGCATTTATTTAAACCAACTAAGAATGTATTTATTTATTTTTTATTGTTCATTACTCCACAGGGGATTAATTAATGAATGCTTAATGATATTAGTTTACAATTAGATCACTTATGTTTAACCACATGGTTTCTACGCATACACATATAAATATAAATTTTGGGCAGATAGATAATTGTTCAAGACGGCAGCAATTAAACAGCTGTAGCCTGTCTCATGTGTTAAGTGATGGAGCTTTGGGCAAGTGGTGTAGCAGATGGTCATGTACACCCATCCCCAATCCTAGAAACTCCTTTTTTTCCATTATAAAAAATAGGTGTTGACAAATCAAAACAAGGCAGCTTTTCGCTTCATGCAAATTCACACATTTGCAATTTAGATTTAAATTTTTTTGTTCATCTATTTGAAGCGCTAAAAGACAGAGTTAAAGTGTGTCATGGAAAAGTGATTTAGCATCTCTCGGATGCCGAACACTACCCTCCAATATCGTTTAGCTAATTTTATACAACTAGGATGGCCTAATGGAAATGCATCTGGTCTTGCCTTCTTAGTGATGGAAATATTTAGTCCTGTGCTTTACTATAAAATGACCAGCTACTATTATGGAGAAGCATCGCAGAAACACAAAATAATAGAAGAAACATCTGTTGCTAGCCCGGAAGTTTTTTTACTAAATACCACACCGCAAAACTATTATCAATCTCCGGTTGGAGGGGAGAGGGAGCAGACTGGCAGTTATGCCGTTCTATCTGGACTAGGAGCATAGGAGAAGATGTCACTGAGCTGAACCTAAACAATCACCTGAAATGAAGTATTTAACTATATCTGACAATTAAAATAAAATTGTTTCGTTTGTGAAGGAAGGTCCTCTTTAAAAGCAGTTTCTAAATCCAGTTACAGTCCTTCATTGAATTATAAAATGTATGGTGTATTAAGTAACACAAGTCCATGATTTATTATGCTTTCAGTATCTAATATGAATACATGTGCTCCATGTTGTTCACCAAGCTACATTGTCTGACAAACCTGCAAATTTAACATTATAACAGTAGTAATACTTTAACTGATACATGTTGTAGTATAGAGAAATTAAAAATTTGGCCATGTACAACTTTATGTTTGTTCCTTGATGAAGCCCAAGGGGGTGAAACATGTTGGACTGCAATACCACCAAACATTGCTTCATGAACATTTAATTTAATGTGCTTTAGAATTTTATTCCTCTGTACAATTATTGTGTGTGCTTTTGACACCAACAGATGTCGGTGTCTTATTTTCTTAACTTTGGAACCAATAAAATATTATCATTTTTAATATTTGCTTGTTTGAACATCCTTAAAGACTCTTCAAATCCCAAAAGTGGGGAAAAAAGTTGCTTTATTCTATGATAAATGTTGTAATTAAAGTAGACGAATCTCCACATTATAAATGTACAGTATTGTACACCCATCCCATTTTTCACCCATCAAAATCAGGGGGAAATAGTGCCTGTGTCTTATGGTCTGAATGCTTGACCCCATCCCGTCAGATGAGATGTGGCCACAGCCACATCCCTCATCTGTGCTGTACTGCTTCTACCAGCAGAGCCCTGCTGATTGAAGCAGTACATCAGAGAGTGGCTGAAATTGGGTACTGCAGGAAAAAAATTTCCAACTGAGAACATTTCCCATTTTGTTTTGTTTTTTCCTGCTCAAAAACAGGGTGCGTCTTATAGTCCGAAAAATTACGGTAAGTAACTTCTAATTCCCTCTGTTGACCTGTTGTGTCCATTGACGACTGTGTTATATGTTATGTCCAAATCCAAATAATAATTTACAGCTTCCCACATTTAGCTTATGGTTTAACCCAGCTACATCTATTCCAAATAACCTTAATTTGGTAAAATATATTATAACATTATATTAATATATTATGTTAAGCAAGCTAAGTTGTTCCATAAGTTTAGTTTTATCAACTTTGAAATTTGATCGGATTACAGCTTCAACATACATGCAAGTCTCAGAGGAGAACTAGTGTCAAGAAAACATGAAAAGATGGCACACAAAATATTTACAGCAGTCCTCATTTTCAACAGCAATTCAAATATTATTCATTTCAGGATAGATGTTGACAAACTCTTTATTGAAACTGGTAATAGTTGAGAATCTTCACATTGTTTGTGCAATTCCCTCGATGTGTCCATTTCATTTTCAGGTTTCATACTGCTAGAATCCTCTCTCTTGGGGTAATATGGGGGTGATGGGGGCATGTAAAGACATATATGGCCAACTTGTACCTAAACAAAGAATCTTGCCTTTTTATCATTAACGATCTTCTGTCTCTTTATTCCTACATATATAACAAACAACTTCTCTTTTCTAGTGTAAAGGAATTACGGGTGTCCCCAGGCCACATTTCCATTTCAAGTGACAAAATGTACATGAAAATCAATTTAGCTCAATAAACAGCCCTAAACCAATTCAAATCAGGGGCAGCGAATGGGATATGAAATGCTTGTACTTAGTTTAAGCTCTAGAGTAGAGCACAGAATGCCTATACCACATTAAAAGAGCAAAAAAATTATTGTGAAGATTTAGGACATCAGTAGCCTGTTTTAGTGAGTGATCTACTGTGTGGCCATTGTTGTACAGTGTCATGGAAAGAGCAAACATCCAAAAAAGGAAAGTTTACACATACACGTATAGATAGCCTCTCGATCACTCAATGTAGATAGTCACGCAGTGTGCATTCGCGGCCATCGACAATGCGGCTATCGAACCCCTGTCTTCGAGCAGGATCAATCGAAGATAGGCAGAGATTGGGCATGTCCATAACTGCCATACTTTATATGGGGACCAGTATCGAACAGGAATCGAGCACCTAAAGTGATGCACCTCAATTTCTATCCAATCGACAAGCGCTCAAGCACAGTGTGGTGATGTCATTGCGACATCACCATGCTGTGGTCGAGCGGGTCATCGATCTCACGGCTATCTACACATGTATGGGTACCTTAATAGGCATCAATTTCAATTATCTGTGTATTTTTGTATGTGGAGCATCCTCCATCTTTGTCTTTGACCTAAGCTAAATAAATAGGTTTAAAAAATCAGCCTGTAATCCAAAGTGAGAGAGAACAGCCATAGAAGACAGCACTATCCCTTTAAAGATCAACAGTGAGAACATTCATAAACATTGTCATCCTACTATAGAGATTATGTAACTAGAATTATTACCAAATCAAAACACATGATACACATCTAAAGGCTGACAAACTATACTTTTCATTTTGCTTTTTCGAATTAGATTACTTTAAATCATCAAAGAGGTAACTCTACAAATATACTTCGGGATTACCGTATAAAGTAAATGGTAAATTGAAAATGTTTCCATTTCAATTTAAACATAACAAGACGATTCTAATCTTCAACCAGAAACCAGAAAATCTCTGACCTGTGCATATACAGTAGATATTGCCAGAATTTTATATGAGCTGCAAATTGCATGAAAGCCAGTCAGGTACAGCAGATGCATCCATTGAATGGCTTAGTTTCTCCATGCAATTTGCAGCCTAATGTTGAAATGTATCCATCTCACTGACATCTCTTTTAGTATAGCTGTAAGCCACATAAGGCATAGTTTTGTTAGACTTTCCCAAACTAATTCCAACTTTCACCATGTTTTGTAGGTAATCTTTATTAAGAACAGATGGAATAGTCAGTGTCTCAACAGGTTGTATCAACAAATTCTAAAAACATGCACTGTTGGCAAAGCTTAAGAAAGAGTTTAGTAAACACTTCCCAAAATTTACCTATAGTGGTTATTAAGGGTGTTCTCATCAGGTATGACTGCTCTTAGCAAGGATATTTTGTTTTTTAAGAAAACAAAATGGCTGCCTGGTTATTCCTATGCAGTATGAGCAGGTTAGTTCAACATCATTTTGTCATTTGTGTTACCCATGACATGGCTGAAAGAGATAGGACACCAGGAACAACAGTGATGTATACATAATAATGAGAAAATCGCTCCTCAAGATTATGTCCTGATATAACTGTACCCTCTTACCTGTTCCCCTTTATATTAGATATAATCTTTTTTTTATTCCAAAATTAGATATAATCTAATATAAAAGTGTTGCTCACTGCAAACAGATGTCAAGATATAATTACAAGAAAACCTTAATTATATGAAATCCAGACAGGGCAGAAAATTTACACAAAATTTTTACAGAACCCTGTCTCCCGTTGCCAATGAATTACAAATCTTATCCTACTGCAGAATAATCATCCCATATAATTACACTGGAGACTAAGTAACAAGCATACTGCACCAGTAAGGTCTTCTGGTCCATTTCCTAAAATATATACTGAAAACAAGCTGTATTTCCTGCCACCTTTCCTAATTTGCATACTGATTCATGTTTTAATGTAAAATATTTTTCAAACTGGAACACGGACAAAGAGACAGCACAAACATAAAATAGAATTTCTCTTACTTTAGCATATTCTTTCCAAAATAAAGTAATACGTGTTTATAATAGGGCATTGAAGATTGTAAATTACATTTTTCATATTTTAAAAGGAAAGCCATTTATATCCCTAGAGGAAACTTTTTAAAAAAAATTGATCAACTTTTTCTCTAAATTAGTTTACCAACTTGAGTTTCTATGTTTAGTTTAGCATAAGAAAAATGCTTTTGACAAAATTCTGTGTTTATGCAGGGACGATAGACTGCATTAAGGGAATCAACTCTTAATCAATGTGAACCAAATTGTCCATCTGTTGATCTGATGCAAGCAATGTTTCACCTATATCTATAGAGTTAATCAATTCGTTCATGAAAATACTGTATTAGCACCTTATACATCGGAGCATCTAATTGCCAAAAAAAACTGTGGGGAATTGGCTGCTTGGCCAGTCGGCTAACCTACCTCCATGGCCAGGTCTTTCCTCTTCTCCTGGTGTGTGTATGTCAAATGGCCCAAAGCTGCCTGGCTAACATACACATGCTCGGCCAGTTGCTCTGTGCTTCATGGTTAGGTGGATTGCGTTAACCAATAGCAATTGGTGGATCCGCCCACAGCTTCTCCACATTTGCCTCAGTACTTGGCCATGGATGGATAATGAAGGCACAACCACCTGTGGCCGAATAGTCTTTCAGACCCAGGTGGGGTAACACCTATACCAACCTATAATATTATAAGCACTATAAGATGTACGGTAAAAATACGGTACCTGGAAAAAAGGGCCTTTGGACCCCATTACCAGGAAAACAGAAGAGACCTTGCTTTAGAGCTGGTCAATGTAGAAGTGACACTCTTTGTAGCCATTCGTTTTATTAGAGAGACTTTGCAATAGCCCAGAACAAATATGATCTTCACCTTCTTAGTTCTTAGTACTAGGGCTCCCTTTAGCACATGTATTTTTTTTCATAAATAAAGTTCTAGAGATGGTCAATGAGATGATGACATTAGCATGCAAATTGTATGTGGACAAGTGGAGCCAAACAGCTGCTGTGCTCGAATGGCTCACATTTAGCCAGCATAGATTTTTTTATGCATTTTTATGTTAATGTTAGCATTTCATCAACATAACATTTTACCAATATCATATTATTCAAAAATATTTCAAAACTAATTTTGTAAAGCAGAAATGTATTTTAAAAGTGAACATTATCTACATATTTAGTAATTCAACTCCACAAACTACTATTATATATTGCTTATTGCAATGGATTGGTAGCTCAACATCAGTGACTATCCAGCTATTCACACATACAAAGGAAATATCAATAGCTTAGTGTTAGATTGATTCGCAATAATCTGTTAACAGCTTCCACTTTCACATTCACACCATGCTTATAGTCTATACAATAAAAGCTAGATATTGATCAAATCTGCAAAGCTAAGAACAAATTACCTGTTGTTTTATCATAGTGGGACAAGAACAAAAATATAACATGGACATGGTCATATGGACTGGCTTTTGGTATAAACAGACTAATCTGTTTCTATGTAAACTTTTCTTATTTTATTTACTGTAGTCCCTCAGAGAAGTAATAACCACAACAAGCCCTCAATGATTACATTTGAAGACCCAGAGTTAAAGTGTACATATTTGCAATAGAAAGAGTGGTAATATGACAGAGAGAGTTGCTGGGTCTCCCAATGCAGGTTAAGCTCATTCCATAAAGCAATTTGAAATAAAGTCTTAGTTATTTAAGTGATAGCTGAACATCATCCGCGGCCATTTGCAAACAGGCGGTTCAGACTAGGAAAAGTCAGATGTCCACTTGTTTGTGGTGAACCGTCAACTCCAGTGGCGCTTCTGTGTCCCTCAATGTCTACTGATGAAATGATCTTGAGAGTTGCCGGCCGGATCTTTATTGGATTCCAGCGCGACTGATCCGGCCAACAGAAGAATAGTGATGAGCGACTAGGCAATATTCGAATTCGCGTCATTTCGCGAATATCCGCCA
>CM070032.1:180330605-180351793 GCA_036250615.1 Ptychadena robeensis
GAAATAGCGATATTCGAGCTAAATATTCGAAAATCGAATATTCGAGCTCAACACTACAGAAGAATACCCTCACCACTGGCGTCTGTCAAGATAATTGTTTTGGTCCCGCAGATAGTGGGGAGCCCCGCAAGGATCTAAATAATTAAGTGTGGGCATTCGTCCTCCGGCTTGATATTTTTTAGATCCCTGCATGGCTGATCTGGCTGGTGGAAGAATACCCACACTTCTTCTCACCTGCGAAGGGGGCATTACCCGTACTATTTGCCAGCAAAAAGAAAATAGAACATGCAGTGTTCGCTGCAGACTGTCCGCCACGCTAACACTGCAGCCATCTCTAGTTATGTATCTAAAATAGAATCGCTCATGGGGGTAAGGCTGTTTGTCTAAGAACACCTATAAAACAGTGGCAACATGGGAAAGATATATGGTATATAACTTGCTTTACCAAGTGATGGGATAGTGCCACAACCAGAAAAGCATTAGAATAAATACAGTTACTTTTACTTTTTGAGGTGCTTAAAGCTGCATTGTACACTATTCTTTCAATCTATAGTAAGGAAGTATGCCACTTCTATGATTAAAGTTCAGTATGAAGTCTAGAAAATATTTGCATAGAGCATCATTATATATCAGTCCTAAATCTGTACAGACAATTATAATGGTTTTAAAAAAACATTTAAAACAAATAATGACTGTCTCTTAAAAAAATTTGCTTTGTATTTTACTTTTATGGAATGTCATCTTTGTCTACATAATATATGGTACTAATCAGCAAATGTGAGGGTGTCTGTACTATGCTGTTTTGCAGATTTACCTCAAATACATCTTCTGTTGTAAATAAAGAATGTTTAAATATATAGATAGGATCAAAACACTTAGAAGGCCTGCCAAACTGAAGAAAAAAGACTTCAAGCCCTTACCAATATCAACACTAAAACTGATATATGTACTAGCCCTGATAACATATTCCTGTATGCTCCCGATTTCCTAAACCTGCTGGGTAGTCCAAAATGTATAATAAAAAAAGTAAAGCCTCTTACTAAAGAAGCAGAAAGTAGGACAAAACAAGTTTTGGTTTAAGAAACCGTACAATACAATTGCAGGACCGTATACAACATCATACACTGCACTAAAGCTATCATTTACTTAATTACATATTTGGAGACACAATGTTTGTTATGCATGCAAATGATTAGCAAGCTGACAAAGAAAATTAGGAGGCATGAGAAAAGTTAGACTGTTTGCTTTTATATAAATGATTAGGTCAACTGAAAAGATTAAAGCTGTTGAGGGTGATCAGTAATGCATGGTTGAAATGACAATGGAAATAACCCAAGCAGGATACAAGCTTACCAATTGTGCAGTGCTCTCCATTCCAGCCCTGGTTACATTCACACTTGCCATCTTTGCATGTACCATGTTCCAAGCAGCGAGGGTGGCATGATCTCTGGTTGCAGGAAGGTCCAGTCCACCCTTCTTCACACCGACATGATCCTCCCATACAGACACCATGAGAGCCACAGTCAACTGGACAAATTTCTACATAAAGTAAGCAATTCAATATTAGGAACATATGCAGAATAGACATTTGGTAGCAAGTTGATCTTATTAGTTAAAAAATTTAAATTCATATGAAAACACCAAGACATAACACTTGAAGAAATTTATGTATACAACAACATTTAGAAACTATGAAAACTTTCTGCTATGTGTATACTTTTTCATGTAAATGAAACAGAATAGAGTAATACAATATTAAATATATATCTGCTGCAATAAATAATAAAAAAAAGAAACCTGGAACTTAGCAATTATTTACTCCTCAGCTCTATAGTACGTTAGACCAGCTGGTTCCACGTGGGACTGCACACTTCGGCTAATTTATTTCACAGGTAAGCCCTTAAACCACTTATCAATAGAGATTGTTCCTTAAAGAAATATATATCAATAACATACCTGCAAAGTTAGGAAAGCCATACTTACATGATTAAAATTCTGAGATGAATGCATGAGACATCTATAACATGAAGGCGCTCTATACCTTGACATAGGCAAGTCACATAGGGCTCACTTAAAATGTTCTACACAGACAATGCCAGTATGAAGAATACCCATTAAGTATGAGCTATGCAGAGTCTGACTGCACAAACACTGATTTTCTTTTGGTTGCTTTGGGGCACTACTCCCCACAGACCTACCTACTTCCTACATAGCATATGTTATATATCCTATTAATAAACAACACGTTTCTTATATATTAATCATTATTGGTATCATACATTTTACTGGTACCTTGTGATTTTACTGGTACCTTGTGATCTTGGTTTGTTTTATATATCTCACACATTTTTCAGCTCAATCCTTAACAACAGGTTATTTTTGCTGTCCAATTAATGAACATATTGTGATTATCTTTATTTCTAATAATCGTATCATAACATGTCTATGCCTTTTACTAGACAAGTGGACTTAAAAAAAAGAAAATTTCAGGCCACCCAGAACTAATATTTGAGTTATGGCAACAACACAATTTTACCATCAATTTTAACAGTTAAAATTCAAAGTAACAATTGAGAAATTTAGAACTACACTATTTTCCTTCTGTTTATCAGGCAAAAATATGCAAAGGAAGTACTGATATGTACTAAAACAATGGTGGGAAGATGTCTTTTATCATCATTCAAGACATTGGGCTCGGTCCTAGCAGCCTGTGCGTTCCTATACACAGGTAATTCTCTATGCCTACCCTTATTTTGCTCCACATCAAAGAATATATTGCTGGCACAATTGGATTATCTGTAGTAGACACTAAGATCTTTCCAACACCTTCAAATGTCAGGCCATGAAAGAAGCACTAACTTAAACTATATTCTTAATTAATCATGTCTAAAAACATGAACAACCCCTCCCAAAATATATGTTCAAATAACAAGGGACTAGGCACAACAACAGGTTTATTTTATAGCTTGCCCTCACTTCCCATTCCCTTCTGCTCCACTTTATTTACCTTGAGGAAAAAATGATGGAGCCCCATGTTAACTAGTTGTATTTGGAGCCTATACAGGGTTGTACCCCCAATGGGAAACTAGAATAACTATTCCATCCTGTGTTGGGTGGAATTAGAATTCTCCCTGTATCTGAAACTACAAATCTTCACTCCAGGGGAGGAAAGGTAAGTGTTACCTACTGTGGGGTCCCTTTAAAATAAAGTATCTATTGGTAGGAAGTTATGTCAAATTTCCTTAACAGAATGTTTTCCATGAGCCTAATATATAATTATATTTATAAATAATTTCCTTTGTGTAAAAATGCTCCTGGGGCAAGGAAGGTCCTTAGAGATTATTACCACAAATTTGGGTATGAGCTATAAGAACCACCCTATATTGAATACAGCTATTTCCACATTTAACAGAGTAATTACATGGGATTATGGATTATTCCAAAATCTGAAGATCTGTCCACTACCAGATAATTTAAAATGCCAGTGCAATCACAATATATTTAATTCCAATGAGGAGTCATGCAAGAGAATTATTAATAATAATAACTGGGACAAACATGATTTGTTTTGAGATGATCTATCCTATATACAAGAAGTATATACACAGCATTAAACCACTTGTCTAATAGTCCACAAAACATTTGTCTTGTGGTGTCTGGTACCAAGACTTTACTTACAGATCCCACAATGCCCTGTGGGGCCTCTATAGATATAACCTTCACTAAACCCATCCTAGCCACCACAATTTATACCTTGTCAAGGTTACTCAGATACTTACATTTGACCACACGTGCAAAGGGCAGTCTATAATGGGCAACTTCGTTGCCTGATATAACCTGTCCTTTGACACTTGTCAATATAAGAAATTATCAACACATTTTTCATGTTGAGAGTATTTGATGCAGAGGCTCCCCCAATATGTGCTATTATTGTGCTGTACATGAATCTTAAGAAATATATCTACTAAACTTAACATGAGTCTGCTGGGGAAAAAACTCCACCTAGAGAATAGATCCTCTGCCCCTTCAAGTTTAGTTGACCAGGAATTTCTTCTAAGGTCTTATGTCAGCTATAGATTTTGCAAACTGCAAACAATGGGCCGTCAAAACTGACAGAACTGGATGACAATCATCTGATGTAACTGAAGCTGCTTGTGCTTTAGACTCAGTTGGATATGTAAACAGGCAATCATCAAATGTGCAGTGCCAGGATCAGCCTAAGTACTGGCAACTTAAACTCTCTTATGATGTCCAGTACAATAGCATAGGCTCTCTTATTTTCAAGACAAGGACAGCTAGAATGTGGAAAATCTACTTTAAGCTGTATGACTGGAAAGGCAGATTTGTGGAAGTTGTCTTGTAAAGTGGATAGACCGAATTTGAAATCTTAACATATTTTTAAATCTATACTAAACTACACTTCACCCATCAACCCACTTCTGTAATTTTCCTGTCACCTTTAATACATCCACTGAGTGCCTGAATGACAATGTAAAATAGACCTGCACACATTTAAGAAATGTCTATGGGCAAATACAGGTACAGTGTGGTGAAATAAAAGGGCTTGATCTGTAGAATAAAGTCCCACTCAGCAGTATGTATTCTGTAAGGCCTCATCTAACAAACCATAAAAAAATTGGCTTGCAGTGATGCAGCAGCCAGAAGCATTTAGAGATTGAGACTTTGAAGCTATGCTTTGGAAATCAGAGGCATGGAGGTTTTTGTGAACAGCACACCTACAGCCACTTCCCTTTTATCTGCATTCTACCTGTCTTTAATACACAAAGGAGCCATTTTGAAGATGAAGGCAATACAAGCCTTTATCTCATGGCCCATACAACCAATTTGTTGCAAAACCAATTTGTTGTAGATATCTCTACTGTGTAAACTTCAAAAAGTATTCAATAACAAATAGGCATTAAATCACCCCAAAACTGCCTACATCATGTTTCTTAAAGAAACAATATCACTATCTGATGTTCTCTACATGGAAACCACCTGTGACAGAAGCTATAAGGGTGGATGTGCACCAAGCCTCGGACCTAAAAACTAACAAAGACAAAATAACCGACCTGTCGGAAAAAAGGTTTAATGAAGAGACTTTTCCGAAACTTAGCTAAAAGAAAGCTAATTTGGTCAAAAAATAATATAGGCTAATTTCTAAGTGAAATGTAAGTATGTAAATATCTTGATTTCTGCTGACACTATAAACTCAGGGATACCATTCCAGTCTGGGAACAACCTATAAGCATTCTGTAACACCAGCATTACACAAGGTGCTATTTCACTGGTGTCCTTCAAAGTATATAGGGGGTTGTTATTCACCATACTAAAGAAATATTCATGTCTCTACAGGTATTTATAATTTGGCAAAACCAGTTCAGTTTTTACATTAAAAAGGATACAACTTAAAAGCAACCTTGGATGTTTCTGTTTTCTCTATCAAATCATTTTTGTCTCCAGCAGGTTCAGTTTCTTATTAAGAGAACAGTGATGGCTTGATTAACTTCAAAGCTCAAGAATATCAACTTGACGGTGGGAGAGAGAGGGGTTTATTTCACCAGTACCTTTTTTGTTCCATCTAATCAATTTTTCATTAGGGTGAAGGTGTTTATCAGCTTTTAGCACACAAGCTTTGAACACGATGCGTCAATCTTTGTAATGAACTTATTAATTAGAGCTAATTTAATTCAAGTGGAATTGAAGGTCTAATTAATGGAATGACTGCTTATGAAGATAGAGGAAAGCTGTGTTGATCTTCAACCTAAACACTAAGAGGGAAGTTTTTCTTCCCTCCAGCAGAAGAACAAACCGATTCTCACTATGCTTAGATTTATTACATCATGATTACAGATGTCTGAAGGTCACCTCTTGCTTTTAAGATTATGTGCTCCTCAAAGGGTATGCTTAAAAAGAAAATATACAATCTGTTTTGAAGATGGCATTAGTTGTCTCAATAAAGAAAGCTATAAAAGCTCACTTCCACATAGGTAATGTAGGCGCAAGCCGTGTTTACTGCCGTTGATGGCTGCCTTTATATGCATCTCAAACAATATTCGGAGCTCATTGGAATTAATATTGCACGCCTCAAAGCCATAGGCTAACCCTGAAACGTTTATTAATTTTAGGAGTCCTAAACTGAGCTTGTCAATCAAGTTTTTATATCATTTGAACGATAATCATTTTTATAATTGTTTTACTAAATGAAGCACCAACTGCAGTTCTTCCATGGTGCAGTGCCCCTTTAAAGATTGATTGTACAAAACTATGAATAGAGTTCCTGATGAACAAATTGTCTTATGCTTTCTATACACAACCTTGGTAAATAGTACATTGGCAGTTATAACTCAGACAAGCATGCCTTATTGAATATCTAACTCTTATTTCTTATGCATCGTGTAATGCATACAATTTTCAAGATGAATTTATGCCATATGATACAGGAAACAGAATCATTTTCATAAAGTTACATGCTGTAGGCTATTTCCAGAGAGTTTTGATAGCAGTTCTAGTCTTCCTTTCCTCACAGCTGGTGAATTACAAACCGAAATGAAGGCTCTCTATTGTATATAAATATGTATACAGTTTAATAATGAATTTTGAATATGCGATACTTCCCTGAGATGCCATTAGTTCACATGGAATTTATAATGCAGGAGGAGTTTGGCAGTTGAATGAAGAAAATATTACAAAAACACAGGGCTGTATTCATAATCTATTAATGAATTTGTTATGAAATTATCAAACAAATTTCCTTGTTGCCTACATAAGTAATGATGGTATAAGAGAACAATAGATAGAGAAATTAGCTGGGAATTGATCACTTTGAGGTACAAAACCTCTACATGGGCCAAAAGTTAACTTATACAGTTTTAAAACAGGCATAGCCTTAAATATTTATAGAAGATCTTGATTTATAGGGGCAGCTGTATTGTTAAACTCAGAAACTTCTCATGTTACCCATCTTGGATATAAGTATTTTAGGGCAACATGTTTCATAATGTTTTAGAGAAATCCATAAAAAGGAAAGGAAACATAAATATATATATGGAATTATAATACTTATGGCATCCCATTGTGTACTCCTTTGATCCTCCTTTTTTCTTCTTTTTCTTGTATCATCCTAAAATATGTTTTTTTAATTTGTACCTTGCTCTTCATTATCTGGTTCAACTGGACTTGTTTAGACTGGCTACAAAATGTATTTTTTTTATTATCACTTAAGCCCCCCATACACGTTCAAATTTTTCTCCGATTTCCACTTAAAATGTTATGGTCGATCGGTCGGCTGGCACGAAAAACTGGAATTCGAATTATCACTGATCGATAGGCCCGACACTATTTTATTAACAGCAGACCGACCCAAATTTATGGACAGGCCCGAAGTGGTCCCGACTGATTTTTCAGCCGATTTCGTGAAATCGTGATCGGTCGCGTACATAATTCTGCATCCGATCATTCTCTTAATCGATCACCCCGACCGACCACGCTGGTCGATCGGGCAAAATTCGGATGAAAAATCAGAACGTGTATGGGGGGCTTAAGCTTGTTAGTGATACTAAGCTACTAATGCTAGGCATACACATGCCGATAAGCGGCCGATTTTTAATCTGACCGACGGGCGTGCGCGCTCGCGCCGTCGGTCAGGTTAAAAATCGGGCGCTAATCGGCATGTGCCCACATGGGGCGACAGATCCCTGTCGCCCCACTGCTCGGCCGGCCAGATCCCTGTCGCCCCACTGCTCGGCCGGCCAGAGAACGGACATGTCCGATCTTCTCTGGCCGATGCAAGCCGAGGCAAGCCGATTCCATAAGCTGCAATGGAGACGGCGTCTTCATTGCAGCTTATGGCCGGCACACAAAGGGTGTCCAGCCAACTGAAGGGGCCCCAGAATGCAACGGGGTGCTAACGTGATGACGTCATCACGTTAGCATCTCGGCACACATCGGAGTAGGTCGGTCTGACCTACTCGGTATGTGTATGCCCAGCATAAGTGAAAGTTTTAGAAGAAGAGATATTCAGCCAATCAGATAACACACATAGTAATAATAATTAGCAGTTATACTGTAAAAACATCTTAAGCTGTCTTTAGCAACAGATTATGTAACTTGAACTGGCTACAACACATCATCAAGTCAATAAACAAGTCCAGTTTTACATAACTACTACTAGCTATACTCTAACAAGGTTCTATGGGAAGATTCACTGATATCTCGTCCTATAAAGTAAGATATTATCTAGCAACATCTTCAGTCACTAAACATGATATTCTATTCATATTAGGCCCTACAACTTGGTGGCATCAAGGTTGTCTTTATTGAAACTACATATTATCATTTAGCAGAATGGACACCTAGTTAGTGGTGAAAATGCCACTGTGTGCAGGTAGACAAAGAGAAAGGAAAATAATTCCACCCATTCATTTCAAGGATCCTCACCCTTCTTAGTATGTTCCCTTCTAGAAAAGTGTGAGGAGACAGCACAGATAAATGACCAATTGTATAGAGAAGCTAATTTACTACATTTTATGGACTCTAAGATGCTCTGATGTTTAAGGCACACCCTATAGATCTCAGCACCTTAACTAAAAAAAAAAGATCTTTCATTTGGTTCTAGTGTGTGAATGCCAGTCACACATGCCAACGGACTTCAGCAGCTAAGATCCCCACCTGCTGGTCTACCCTATCTCAGTGCTTGGCTGATGGAGGCAGAAGGTAGGCAGAATGTGAAACCACCAGCTTTTCATGCGACCATAAGACACACCCAGGACGGAAAAGGGTGTCTTATGGTGTGAAAGATATGGTAATTTTTTTAGTATATATAACCATTTCCTTACTGTCACAGGTAGTCAATGGATCAATTTAATAGTGTTATTATGGTAGCATCAATGACACATGTAGTATTTATAACAGCAAACAAGGTGGGTATGTTTTTTTGTCTTATACCTGTTGAGCAGTCAGGTCCTGTCCAGTTAGGATCACATGTGCAGCTTCCTGATTCTTGAATGTAGGTCCCATGGCCAGAGCACTGGTCCGGACACATAGATTTTAGGATTTCACAGTTGGTGCCACCCCATCCTTGATTGCAATGGCATTCACCGTGAATACACACTCCATGGTAAGAACAAAAGGTATCCAGGCAATCAGCTGACAAAAAAGTATAGACAATACACAGTTTTAAACTTAAAGCAAAGGGTATCCTTAGTTCACATATTATAATATATAGTTCAATATGTTTATTACCCAAAACAGTTAATTTTTATTGAATGCTTAACCCAACGCTTAACCAAGGTTATTCACTTAAAATAGACCTAATCTATGGTTAACCTAAATAATAACAAATTAACGGCTAAGCACTACTTAGGACAAAATGGCTCTAATGCATAAAGTGAAGGAAAAGTCACTGAACTGCTTGATCAATTACATACTTGCTTTTAATTTCTAACCTGTATTTTAAAACTGGAATGTTATGAGCTCCCTTTTTTTTCTTTACATTTAAAAGAGAAACCCCACTATGAGTGTATAATTATGATGCTTTGTATTATGCTGCAATCTATCAGCTGAATACTTCACATCTTCCTGCACTGCTATTAACGTTCTTTTGATGATGAGACTTAATTCAGCAATTTGACTCAATAAAACGTTACACTTGTAGGGTCAATGGTCTGAAAATTTAATTCCAGGAACTTAATTGCATTGCTTTTCACATGCAAATCAATAAAAACAATCTGATCATGGAAAGAAAATGGTTGCTTTCTTTCGAAGAAGCCAAGACGAAATGGTCTGTGCTATACATAACAACATCACAGATTTCCTAATTACATCTAGTAGTGCCAAAAGCCATGTATCATGTTACACTGCGATTCAGGTAATAGATGAGTGTGAAAAGCATCGGCTAAACTTTGTTCCCTTCGTAGATCAGTAAAGTCATTTTATATGGATTCTTGTATAAGATAATTCTAAAGTATTTAAGCAGTTACTCTTCAACACCATTTTTACATTTTCACGACAGGTCTATTTATTCTGTGATTATTTTGCTTTTATTTAAGGCATTGGTTCCCAAACTGGGGGGTGGGAAGGTATTCTAGAGGGGCGCAGGCTCTCATTCTTAACCTGTGTTTGAATAGGGAGGGGGGGATAAATGATGTTCTGAAATAGAAAGTTTGGGAACCACTGACTTAAGGTAAGAAAATATAAACATTTAAGAGGCCTTTTTTTTTGGCAATAATTTGTAACATTGCACATCTTCCCATGTAATCTATAGCCCAAAAGAGTTAAAATTAATAATGACTGGTAGTTGGTTTTCAGTGCAGTTTTTATAACAATAATGAATAAAATATTTACTTCCATATTATTGTTCAATGAATGTTTACAAGTATATTAAGGACTTCCTTGGTGAATGATCACATCATGACCACATGGCCAATGAAAGGTCTTTGGAGGACTAACTTTCAGACAAAGCCAGGCTCTGTTTTGACACTGGTCACAAGGAGCTCTCAATTTTATATTTTGAACAAAATTAACTTAAAACTATGACTTGTCTCATTTAAATGCATTCTGGAATTTTTAAACAAAGTATTTGTTAGTCCAGGTACAATTGAAGACCACATTGAATAATTCTTATCATCATCTTCACATCACATCCATCAAGTTTACCTTCTTCACAGTTTTCCCCTTTATAACCTGAGTTACAAGCACAGGATCCCATGATACAAACTCCATGGCCTCCACACAAAGGATCGATGCACTGGATACTGGGGACATCACACTCTGTTCCCTTCCATCCACTATAGCACAGGCAGCGTCCCTTGGAGTATTGACCATTCCCATTACACAACACAGGACAGGCTGCTGTGAAATATAACATGACAAAAGAAGAATTAGTTTAGTTTTTTTTCTTCATGCTGGTGGTGGCAAAGCTTATAGAACCAAAACAACAAAGGATAAAGCAAATAAATAAGTATGTCAGCTGCTTGTTGTTGAAATAGTGACGGCTTGTGTTCCAGCATCTTAGCTATATTTGCTTAACAAAAGGAAAGCAATTTGTGTACCTCTTGAACAATCGGGGCCTAGAAATCCAGGAAAACAATGACAGGTTCCAGAAACACACTCTCCGTTTCCATGGCAATTCCGGGGACATTCCACGACGGAATCTGTAAATAACAGATTTGGTGAGACTATTTATACAAGTCTGTAAACGGAAGTCCTGCTGAGTTGTTGCAATACAGATTTCTTATTCCCTTTCATTTTTTTTTACAAAGCCATCAGGCCTTCTGGTCGTCCAGGTATTCTAGAAGTTGTCTAATAATGTGATACAAAGCCAATATATAATATAAATATACATTTCCTGTAATTGCTGCCTGCCATCAGATTGGATTAGAAGTTTCAATCTGCTTTGACAAGTGTCCTGAGTGCAGAATATTTTAATGCCATTTGACTAATTCAAAATGACATTCTTGCTCACCATCTTCGCAGATAGTTATACAGTGATTAGATCAGACATTAATGCTTGCCAGTCATTTCAGTCAGTAGGCAGTAAACTTTGGCCTCACAATCAATATGAGACAAAGCAGGAGAGAAAGCTTAAAAAAGCTATTTTTGATATGTTATGGAACAATGTTAACTGAGCTGCCTCGCTTTTGCTCACAATTGCTAATTTCACAAGTCATATTATCATCAGTCCTCCTTTTTCACAGTCTTTCTCATATTCTGGCAAAACCAAGGCAGCAACTTAAAACAAAATTATTAAATCTTAGTTTAAAGTGGTAAGACCAAGTTTTATTTGTAACATTAAAATATATTTGATACTGCATAAAGCCCCCCATACACCTTAAGATGGATCCATACAATCACTTTCATTGGCAGAAGTTAATGGGACTGGGGTGAACTTACCTATAACAATAGTATTAAAGGACACAGGTTCAGAGTTTTTGCCATCATTATAGAAGGCAATATGCCAAATTCCAGAGTTAAGATACTGGATGAAACCAGCTTCATGAAGACTGACAGATCTTGGGAGACGACCAAATTTCTCAGATTCCAGCAAGTTGCGTTTTTCTCTTGAAATTAATCTGCTGCCTTCTAAAAGTTCTACAAAATCATACTGGAAGAAAAACACATAAAAGTTATAAGGAATGTAATAAAACACAGCAATGCTACATCTTACTAAGTTAACATTACTTTATTAAAGTTCAACACAGCTCAGGCAGCTCACAGCTCAGGCAGCAGTAAACCAAGTTTAATATACAAACTTAATATACAGTACTGTTCAGACTAAGTGTATGTGGTAACAACTCAGTAGCACTTCTGGCTGGAGATCTAGAATTACCATCAGAGCCAGTATTTTCAGGCTCAACGGAATTCATAGCAAGAATTTTGGAAACAAAACAATAGAATCTATCATAAAGTAAGAAATGTGCAAGCGTATTTTGAAACATCTACTTTTCACATATTGACTTTCACTGCAAATAGATTGAAATCCTTGGATTGTACCCTAATATATCTAATATTCACATTTTTGAGAACTGTCCTAAACAATGGGCAATTAATACTGACTCTTTCCAGAAAATAGGAAGGTTGTAATACAGAAGGATGTCAATTACATTGAATTTCATATAGCAATAGTAGAGTGTTGTACCATGTTAGCCATCAATGCCTATAGAAAGTTTGGAGTTGAAGTGATACTCTTTATTGGCTAAACTGAAATAACTGAAATCATTGAAAAGCAAGCTTTAGGGATGTCTTTGTTCCCTTTTTAAGTCTGTATCAAGCCCGAACAAGGGTTCTGAGACATCCCAAAAGATTGTTGCTTGACTGGGTTCAGTTAGGCAAAAAAGTCACTTGAACTACAAAACTTTTTCAATTGCATAAAAAAATACAGCTACTGTATATTCAGCAGCCTTTTCACAATACTCTTATGAAGGTCTGCAAAAACAACAGATCAGAAAGAGGAAATATTAGAATTTCTGGCAATGTTATTTATAATAATTGTTTAACAACCTGCACACCTTTTTACTGTCCTGGTAACAAAGGAACGAATGAAAGAACAGTTCCCTAAGATTTTCAAACAATAAAACTGTTCAGTATACTGCTCTATTCAAAGCAAACAAAAATCTCTAAACAATCCCAACATTCAGGTAAAAAAACAACTTTCGGATTGATGGCTGTAATCACTAAATGAACAGTTTTAAAAAGGCAGATTTAAGAATCGGTATGAATTTATATCTATAAAACAAAAAGATACAGGCTTAGGCTCCACTATGCGTCAAATGCAGGGATGTTGATGCATCCATTGTGTAATCCAGTGTAATCATCTTGCGTTGCGTTTAAATCAACGCAGGGCAATGCGTTGACATTAACACAGCGTAGGCCAATGCAAGTATGAAAAGTATGAAAGTCCAAAGAAATGCAATGGTATGCATTGTTCGATGCGTTGATCTGTTCATGGTAAAAAAACAAACACAAATAAACCAGATACATTATAAATGCATCCCTTAACGCATCCTTGACGGATCCCCAACACATCCCTAAAGCATGCGTAGCTTTTTTGAATGCGTTAACGCAGCACATCCTTAACCTCCATAGCGCACTGCTGAGGTCCGGATTTCTGTACCAAAAGTACACCATAGACTTTAATGGTAAATTTTTCTTCATGTTGTAGGCCTGTAACTTCCCAAAATATGTTCGTACAAGGGTCTAATAGACATCCTGAATATAATAATGTTTGAAACAAAAAATTATGTAAAATTAATTTTTTATTTATAATAAAATTAGTGAGAAAACACAAAAATCAGGGCAAAAAGATAATTTCAATCCAAGGTGTCATTTGATCTTCACTGGACCGCACCATCTTGTCCAGTGCAATAGTGATGGTAGCAGCGCTGGATGAGATGGTGCTGTCCCTAACGCTAGGGCGGTTAACACATAATGGAGCCTTGGGCTATGTTTCCACATATGTCGGGACCCCCTCCGCTAAGCGTATTGCTTGGCGGGAGGTCCCATCGTAGCACATTTACTTACCCACTGGGCAGATGCTGTGTCACTGCGCCGAGCCATTCTGCCGATGCAAGGCTGATGGTAGTCGAGTACATTTGAGACTCCACAGATAGGCAGATGTCTAAACACAGGTAAGCAGGTAAGGTCTATGTGCTCCGTGGGGATCCCCGCCAAGCTATGTGCTTAGCGGAGGGGGTCCTAAAGTATAGTGGAAACATAGCCTAAGCACCAAGCAGTTATTTTCAGTTCCAGAAGCTGGCATTGTGAGGATTCTGTGCAAACACTAGCATAGAAGCTGCAATACTAGTGAATAAAAAGTGAATAAAAAGCAATGAGTCTGAACCTTGAAAGGTGTACCCAAAACACTTAATAGTTTTTGCATTTGGCTCTGGTTCCATTACCGTGACTTCCATGTCTCCATCTTGACTCCAGTGGCTGGTGATGAAAATATTTGTGAAGAAATAATAGGTCTTTAAAATAAACCAAGGAAGGTATTTCCACTGCAAGTCATCAGACCTACCCCCCCCCCCCTCCCTTTGCAAGGGGTATATTAGGAACCACAATTGTGATCACCAAATCTAAATCAAAAGATTATCTCACCCTACAGAAACACAGCTATTTGTCTTAAGGCTCGAAACTTAAAATGCACAAACATAGTGCATTTAGCTGTACCCAACATGATGGCAAATCTACTTTAAAGATTTAAAGTGTCCATGCAAGGATTCCCTATTTGAGTTAATCTGCATCAGGGACACTTAACTGACAAGTGAGTTGCCAGTTCAGGCTGCTCTAGTATAGGCACTTTTTCTCCATCATAAAACCACCACATATGATTTACATGGTCCACACCAATCTACTCTATATTAATTTTACACATAAATAATAGTTGCATTGTTTCTGCAAGCTTACAAAAAAAATATTATATAAATACACCCCTGAAATTACAGTGCCTTCAAGCTCAGTACCCCAAACAATTCCAGGGTTGAGAAGGCAAAACATTAATAATAACACAGTTTTTTTTCTCTCCAGAAAAGTGCGGACCAATTATGCTAAAACATCTTAATACAAAAAATATTAAAGCATTTGTTTGCCTTTCACTAACCACACAATGAATATAGAAGACATTGTAATGTCCTTGTCAGAAACAAAAAAAACTGGAGGTTTTTCATAAGTAATTCCCTGTACTGACCCCACCACTCTCCGAGGTTTATTTCTTGAAGGAAAGGAATAATAAAAATGAGTATGGAGTTTGCATTTGACAAGGGCAGCTGGCTGAAGACTGTGTCTGCTAATGTTTCTTGTACATTTTAATATGTGATTGTCTGACTATGTGTAAAGTGCCCTGTCCCTCACCCATGTCTTTCTCCGCTGGCTGCACAGAGAAGGGGCGCAGTACATGCATTCTTTCTGCAAAGGAATTTAGATTCAATGTGCATTCATCTTTTCTAAACAAAAAAAATACAGAAAGCGAAGGCCTCGTTGTTAATCAGCCAAGGTGGCTTCAGACTCATCCCACCTGCTGAATCTATTTGGTTTGGAAAAATTAACTATCATTTGTAATTTTCTCCACTGTGAGTGTCTATGGAAAAGGTAAATGGTATAAATATAAATACAACAGAGACCTGGCAGCACAAAATTCCGCCATTAACTAGATGGTACCTGTGGTTTGGAAACAGACAATGCACAGGAGAGCAGAAACTTCCTGTGAATTGCTGGAGATTCATTAGTCCATCAGGGTGTTAAGCCCTTCAGCTTTTCCGTGGCATAGCTCAGTGGCAAGAATTGCTGAGAAAAGCAGCAGGGCACATCCAGCGACCAGCATTAGTCTTCTAACAATTAAGTGCCAGAAGGCTCCAGCTAAGCCATAACCATATATAGTTTGTGGCAGGGGAAATAGAGAAGAAAGGATTGACTCATAGGGAGCATTTTCTCTGTGCATACATATGTGAGGAAATAAACAAGAAAAGCTCCCTTTAACTAGAAAAAAAGCTCAGAATTACTTATAAAATACATTTCATCCATTGATTTTGGCTGCAGTTCTATAAAGGCACCTACAGACATGAGTCGCAACATCCTTGCAGTTGCCAGCTATGGATTATACATTATGCTTCATTGAGGGTCATTGGGCTGTTGGTTACATTTATTTGTTTATATGGATTGAAAGTTATTTCATTTATCAAAAAGAGCATATAAGGGCCATATGTATTGGATTCAGCCAAGATATGATGTATAACTGACAACCTGTTTGCTATTCACCCCATCAAAAAAGATTGGCACTCATTTATGTTAATTCATGTTTGCATTGCTTATAATCCACATTTTCTACAAAGACTGACCTGGAGTTCTAATTTGCATCCTCAATCCTTTCCCATGGTGATCAGAGGCTCGCTGACTTGCATTTTTCACCTAATAGTTGAGATAATCATCTACCCAAATGTTGTCATAACCTTTGAAGAAAATCCTAAATGATCTCCATTGTAAAATAAAGTGGTATCAACTTTGGCAAGTGGTTGCCAAGTGTTGAGTAAAAGTGGTGACCAGTAAAAAGCACTAAGTACCAGTAAAAAAGGACCAAGTAAATTTTTTCCAAGTGATCACCACCTTTATTAATAGGGCAAAGAGTAAAATAACATTATCAAAGTAGAAATAACTCCTATTTATTTTTCTATAAATAAGCTATCTAAGGTTTTTAAATAGAACGTCAGCCGAACACAGGTGTAGAATTAAAAATCACTTACACGCCACAACCCTTTTCTGGTTGTCATGGGTCTAATTTATACCAAATCCTTAGTCTGAACATAGTCTAAACTGCTCCTTACATAAAGGAGGTCAGGAGCCGCTGTTGTAACTGCAGATTTCTGCCTAATTCAAAGCACAGCGTTCTGAATAATTTTCCCGTTATTTAGAAATAAAGCAAAATGTACTCTATCTGGACTACTGTGGCTTTTACCCATATGTAACTTCATACTTCCAGGAAGCGGTGGCCTGGCTCTGCATGCAAACACTTTTTGTCCTTTTCTAAAACTAATAATCAGAGATCTCCTCCTGGCTAACACATTCACACTCTGAAAAGCCTCCAAGAGCCTGCTAAAAGCAAAAACATTCAGGCCTCTACAGCAGTGACAAGGGTTAACGGCAGTGAGACAATTTATGACTGCATAACGGACCAATGAGGCAAATACACATTACAGTCATATTCCTGATGGATGAGAAAAGGAAACCTTTTTTTCTCTTTTCTTACAATACTTGTCAGGTAATGTGCAGGCTTCATAGCACAAAGTCACTAACCATTAACTTCAAAGATCACCATCTACGCCAATAATGTACTATTCGGTTTCTTTGCAAGGTGGTTTTTCCATAGCTGTGTTTCTGTGTTGTCCTAGGTCTATGTATTGTGTCATATGAATCTTTAGACTCTTCTACTAAATCTTCATAGAGAAAGAAATGGAAAAGGGGACCCGGAGCTTGATCAATTTAGGCCTTACTTTGAGGGACAAATGTCTGTGGCTGGGAACAAAGTCAATGCTGTGCTAATGCTCCATTTAGCCTGACGCTGCCACTTGGAGATAAAGTAACATACCCGAAGGCTCTTACACCAAGACACTCTGCAAAGCAGGTCAACTGTTTACCCATATGATTGAGCAGATCCACGGTCTTCACATCTGAACACATCTGAAGATGTATTTTTTTTTAAATTTACACTTGAAAAGGTTTACTCATTGTGTATAGGCCATTTCCTAATTTCAAACAGTCTATGAAAATGGAATACTTGAAGTTAAGAAAAATGGACTTCAGATGGAGTTGTTAAAAGTAAATGCTTGAGGGATCCTTCGATTTCCTGGCTTTATGATACAATCCTTTATTATGTACTGCCCATTCTTGTGTATACTTTCAATTCTATCGTAAGAACCACTGTCAAAATAAATGTCTTTCTTGTCCAGAAAGTTGTCCTGGTGCTTCAAGCATTGAAGTAGAGCTTTGCGACGTTGTATGTCTTGTAGCCACATATAATTATTACATGTTGTTTCTGATATCGGTGCTGTATTTCTCTGAATCCTCCATATGTTGATGTCCGGAAACATTTCATCCCAAGAGAGTAAATATGATCTATATTTATCTATTCTACTTTTAGCGCCGGGATATATTCCCAACACAACTATCTTGTTCTTTCAACACTTTTGAACTGTTTTGGAAATAAAGCGCCCACACAGTCCGGGCGTACTGGGGCGACAGAAAGAATGTGTGCAATCATCAGCTTCACTTAATACACCGGGGACTTCTTAGTTTAATCACTTTGCAGCCAGCACACATACATATATTTGCATCAAAACAATTAATTGTTTGCAATGTAATTGCTACGCTATGGAAGGAAGAGGAGGATGAACACTTTGTCAGCAATTTTCAGTAAATTGGTGGTTTTTGATTTAAGTAAACAGAATGCTGAAGGAAAGGCTACATTTACTCAGCTCATGTGAAAATTTACTTTTCAAATTAAAACAAATTCATTACTTTCAGTGAATATAAATGATGAATGTTCTTCATTTCATTTTGCTCTAAGCCATTAAAGTCCTTTGTTATTTCCCAACGTCTCTTTAAATAAGCATATTGATCCCTGAAACTGACATTTTAGCAAGTGTCACAAAAGACTTGCAGTCTCTCATTGATTGGCTTGCTATGGACAACCAGTGTCAATTATTCCCATCTGATGTATATGCGATTTCAGTAAACAAGCAAGAAAGCTATTGTCAAGCCTGAATTTTTACCTGGTATTGCTTTTCAAAGCCAAATGGAGACAATGCTATGACCCAATCACAAATGAAATATTGTCTATTCAGGACTTACTAATGCTACCTAATTCAAATTAGTCACAAGGGAGGTAAAAGCTCCGTGATGTAGAGTATAATGCAAAAATTAAGAATCTGTCTACACTGACATACTTTAAATGAAGTCACAAGTTGAGAATATGGCCATAAAAGTTTCCACAGTTGCTTGATGGTTTATGCATTATAATTAAAAATATTACAATAAAATATATTAATACAGCCAATAGGCAGCGGGTCAACAAAAGGACATTTGCTGATCCCTGCTGCTTTCATTTATAGAGGAGCCCAAGTACCAAGGAGGGACAGGTAAGCCCGGGATGGATTGCCAACCAGTCACTTTACCAAAACAGATAGCCATGTAACTTCAATGTAAAACTCACCCATCAGCTGCAACAGAGTGTAGAGAAAAATTGGAATGCTAATACTGCCACCTCAGTATTCAATGCAACACAGCTCTTGGAAAGGGAAAAGCGAAGCAACTAGTTATTGGTGTTGCAATGGAAGGTGATTGATAATAGAGGCAAACAAGAGAAAGAGAAGAGAAATGAACCATCAATCTGCTGCTTATTCCTTTTTTCAGATGCAAGAAATTCCCATGGTGCGACCACCCGCGGCCACTAGTCATGCCTTGGCTTCTGGCCAGCATCTTTGCTCTCCTGGAAAGAAGATTACCCAGGTAGGTTGATGAGCTGTCAGATGGGAGATCTGGCCATCCTCCTGATATAGGCAACACAGAGTTTGTGTGTGGGAAAGCTGCACTCACGCTGGCAGCTTCCTCACTCAGCCAAGAGGGGAGACATATGCAGCAGTTCCCCCGTGCCCCATCCCCTCTTTTCCTGTTGTGGCTAAATTTTGGTACTGCAGGGGATTTTCCCCCCATTGATTTGAACACTTCAAATTTTTTTTTTCCTGCTCTAGAAACTGGGTGCGTCTTATAGTCCGAAAAATACTGTCTAAAATAGCAAGTTACCAGTTATGGAGGTGTTAATGATACTAAAATAGAAAAAGATGAACAAAATAGTGAAAATAGAGAGAAAGAGACAGAGTGTAAGAAAGAGCGAGGAAGAGAGAGATAGAGAATCCCAAAACAAGTGTATTAGTAGGCATATGGGTGGCATTCATAAAAATATCACTTCCAGACTTATAGACTGTACAATATATCTTCTGATCTAGCTGTCAGACAAAAGCATTACTATCATTTAACAGAAAAATGGGACAGACACTGGTGACAGATGACAATGCAAAGAAACAAGAACAGGTACATTTTCAAAATATCTTTCCTTGACGCACGAATATAATCAGCTGTCATGTATTTATTTTGATTTGTAATTCAGTATTGCTGTCACAGGGAAAAAAAATCTCATAATAGTTGCTAATATTATAGATCTGCCAGATCTGTAAAGTGACAACTCAGTAAGCAGGCTTTAGGAAACACTATAGATGCAGCTATCCCATTTTCAAGGCATTAGCCAAGCAATAATACAATGTCTATCAAACTAAAAAGTCCAATTCAGAACCTGAATGTGCAATGTTGTTGTTATTTAACATTTTTGGGTATGCTAAAGGGCTCACCCAAAACTAGGTGGACAAGAAAACAATATCACTGCTCCTCATCATCACTGCACATACATGTAAACTGCACATACATGTAAAAATAGTAAATGGTTTATTTTTTTCTCCACAAAATCAAGGGTCCATCTGTCTTGTAGAGTAAGGGCTTGTTTCCATTATACGTCGGGACCCCTCCTCTAAGCGTATACGCTTAGCAGGGGTCCCGACGTATCCCACAGACATTGCCTGCGGTGCAAAGGCTCAACGTACTCGACTACGTTCAGCCTTACATCGGCGGATCGCCACAGCGCAATGCAGACAGACCCTCCGCCAAGCAGGTAAGTCTATCTGTTACGCTGGGACCTGCCGCTAAGCATATACGCTTAGCGGAGGGGTCCCAACATAATGGAAACATAGCCTAAAGGTGGGCATACACAATCAACTTAAAAAAAATAGTTTTATGTCAATCAATTTCTTTTTATTTGTTTCTGTGTGTGTGTTTCACAGCTCTTTCTGTGTGTTTGTGCCTGTCTGTTTCTTTCTGTGTTTTTTTGTATGTATGTATTTGTCTCTCCTCAGAATGTAATGGTTTGTTTGATGTTCAAATGGTTGTGCTTGTAGGTATAATATGTAGTATAATAGTGTGTCATTCCCTGATGTTCTCAACGAATGTGCTCTCATAACAATGAAAGATACATTATTGTTATTGCAACTATAAAGACTATACCTTTTTATTTAGGTTTATCACTAATGAAATTAAATAGATTCTTAACAAAAAGTAGAAGACTTCTGGACTATTGTGGCAACACAAGTAAATAT
>CM070032.1:180351893-180371113 GCA_036250615.1 Ptychadena robeensis
CCATCACTGTATATTTATACTTGGTAGTGTAACATTTAGATCCTGTTTTATGAAGTCTATGTATTTTGTTACTATGAAGCTACTATGATGCTGGTCACTGAATGGAACATAGATGCCATTTCAAAGTGGCTTAACTGATAACTAGTAGAGATCGTCAATGAAATGCCAAAATGTCATCATTCTCATGCACATTGTATGCAGACTGAAAATCAGATCAGGAACAAGAGCTGTTGTACATGATCACCTCATTTCAGTCTGCATACATATACTCACTCATGTTGAAATTTTGGCATCTCACTGACCATCTCAAATAACCAATATAAAAAGACATCACTGGGCCACATAGCAATCCTTAGTGGACCCATCACTAAAATTGAAGGCCTGGTTGCTTGGTAGGTCACCAAAAAAACAATGTGTTACAACAATAAAAGAAAATTGTATTTTTGCAAAAAATACAATACACTAAATGCTTCTAGTGACTTCCCTCTAGGAAGGGGGGCGTCATCACTGGGCCTAGCTTTAGTAATAGTGGGATCCATAACTTGATTCTAATGGTGAGCATCCAACATCTCAATGGTAGACTTAAAACCTCACCAATTTGGAACACAATTGGGAAACATTTTACTCTAATATTTCACTGACTTCACACTAAATATTGCAAAAACATATTGCAGGGACATTTTTTACTTTACAGTGTTGTGTGACGGTCAGCTGTGAGAAAATACAACTCTTCTAATTAACAGGGAATTAAATTCTACTAGATGGAAAATGAGAAAAGACATAGGCGTATGGGAACTTTTTCTTTACGGAATATGGATATTGGATAACATGGTATAATGATTGATATTAGTAAACACCAATCAAAGAGAAAGGAGACCTGACTTTAGAATGGCGCTACAAGCTTTTGTAAATCTAGTCATACCAGATAGAGATGACATGTGCCTACAATACAGAATAATATATTTACAATCAGGATCCTGTGTGCATTACAAAAGCAGCTTGTCTTAGCTGAGAAATGTTGCTGTCACCATAAGGCAAACATACTGAAACTAGCTAAACTTTGCACACTTGACATGTACACAGGTGGCTCAGCAAATTTATTTTGCCTAACTTGTAAATCAGGACCCTTGTTTGGAGTTGGAATTATTACTTTGGGTTTAGACTAAATGACAGGCAGGCTTGCAATCAATGTTTTTCTCTGTGGTATACGGTATGAATCATGTGATAATGTTTTCCTTTTCTCTCTTTTCCCTCTCTAGAACAGAATGGTAGTCACTTAACTGTCACTGAGCTTGCACACAACTGGCACCACAACTGAACATTTCTAACAAGGCAGATGTAACATGGCTTGTGACATACACAAGGCAGAAGACATGATTGTAAGCCTAAAGTTATTTTGAAAGCTATAGGAGGAAGGTTATGGAAACTGGAAATAAAGTCCTGGTATATAAAATGGAGAGATATAGAAATAAACTAATTGGTAATGATTAGATGCGTAGAGGGGGAATTTATTTATTTATTTTGAATCCCGAAGCATTATAATACAGGGATCATTAATATGCCGCCTCCATTGTTTTGCCTCTGTAAATTGACCAAATTGACCTGCAAATTGAACAGCTGGCACGGCTATTCTAGTATGTAGCCAAGTGCAGGTTTCTCTTAGAAGTTGTATGTGCTGGGACACTGCTCTCAATGCTATTTTACTTGAGCAGGTCCTCATGAGAACACAAAGGACTCCACTCCACAAGTATACTATGTAAGATCTTGTCACAAAGCAGGTTTCTTTGAAATCTGCAGCTCTTAATACCAACCTGAAGAATAAGGTGATCTTGATCCTAGCTGCTGAACAGTAATTTCAGTACACATGCTTTTATGTTCTTTTCATTTTCAAAATAAAGACAGCAAGCCATCACAAAGAAAAGAAATATGTTTAATACCTGAGTATGTGATGGGGGTAATCCTTTCCTGCCATAGACTCCTATAAGTGCATCCTTCTGTAGGGTGATATTAAACTTAAGAAACTGGGGTTGATCAATGGAAAGTTGTGACCGCCAAAAGACACCTGGGGGAATCTCCTGCACTGCTCTTCTGCCAACGTCCAGCTCTCCCGAGTCAATGGTATTGTTTTCTTGACCAAGACCACCAGATTTTCCTAAAAAAAATAAAATGAAAATAGAATTGTTAATTGCATATTTAAGCTATCCCTTCTGCTAAAACAAACATGTGGAATGCAAACAACTACTGACAATATATAACGATCCGCCATTACATTAAAATCACCTGCCTCATATTTATAATGCCTCCTTTTGCCATCTAAATAGCACTAACTCGTTGGGCCATGGATTCCACAAGACGTCTGACGATATGAAATCAGCAGTAAGTCTTAGATCACACAATTCTGGGTTAACAGCACACCTGACCAATCCTCTTTATACAAAGAAATTGGTTTGTTAGATTTGACCACCTTTTGCCATTGCTTCCAGATCTAGTTCTGACACCAACATGTCCCATGTAGGCACTTTCAAAATTTTTATTATTGGGTCAGCTTGGTGATCCACACATTTTGAAACTGGAATTTCTGTATAATAAAACAGTGGTTCTCAACTTTTTTAGATTCACAACCACGAAAGTGATATTGTGGAACGTGGAAGTGCCAGTGTGGAGTGTCACTTCTGCGTTCCAAATATGGAAAGTGACACTCTGCGACATTACTTCCTGCATGATCAGATAAGGGTAATGTCCCTTCCCTTATATTTTCCCACCTTGTGAAAATTAACTCCTAACGTCTCACCCCTCTTGTGGGCATCAGTGCTGGTGCTTGTTTGCTTGTTTGTTTTCTTTCAGTGAACTCAGCAACCCATGTGAGATGGTCATTCAACCCTCAAGGGGTTCCCGACCCACAGGTTAAGAACCACTGTATTATAGGATAACCAGGCCCACAACTATGTGGTGACATCCTTACTTGTGGTGTCTATCAAGGGTATCAGGAAAACAATGCAAGAATACTAGATGAATATTCGCACTCCTTCTAGCCGGCGAGCAGTATGGGTGTTTGACCCGCCCTGTTCACCGACGAGAAGAAGCTTACTATTCTTACACTGGCCGGATCATTAAAAGTAAGATCCCGTCGGAGGAAGAATCTTTTCACCGGAGACCAAGTAGAGAACCCGGTCTTCTAATGAAGAATCGGCTCCGAAAACTGGAAGTGACGTTGGCGACGTCACATCAGGCAATCGGAACCAGGAACTATGTATTCCAGGTACCAGAAGTGACCTTACTGACATCACTTAAGGTTTTCCTGATTCAATTTGAATCTCCCCGCGAACAGGCAGACTTTTTTAAAAGTCCGATCCGCCTGTTCGTGAAGGGACCTGGCCTAAGTTTGGCCATCACTAAAGATGACAATTAAATGTATAAACTCATAATGGAACTGCCACAAAAACATATCTAAATCTAAGCGTTGTATGGTATTTTCTGGAAAATCTGATGATGGAATGTTTACAATTTTAATAACATGTTATGTCCATAATGGGATTTCAGTGTTTCGATTTAGAACTACAATAAATATTTTGAAGCATGGGCCATATTTATGTCCTCTTTTTTACTCATCCAAGAAAAAGCAGGCACATCATTATTAGGTAGAATTTGTGTTCCATAACCTTATTTTTAGAATTCTTAACAAAGCTTTACCCTGTTTCCTTTATAAGGCGATGAATAGCATAATCTGTGCTACTTAAAATTCCAGTGTCATACTATACAGCAAGTCAGATCCTAGCCAGGTGATTTCATTATTGGACTTAGCAGAATGTGAGCTATCATTACTCACTTAAACAGTGACACATATGACACATTAATGCAGAATAATCTGTCCTGGTACTGGAATAGCTAATGTGCAAATGAAACTATTAACAGAGTTTATTCACTTCAAAATTTGTTCCGAGCATAAGCTGATGCTGGCCCACCGATCACTAATCAGCAAGTCACACGCCAAGGTGAAATATATATATAGACAATCAATAGCACGCTATAACCCAGTGACATAACCTTGGATCCAACATGAGCACTGTGGAATGACTTAGGGTAACACATTACATGTTTGTGTGCAAATAACCACACAACACAAATTCACACAGCTGAGGTTCCATCATAAGCAGCAACCTGCATGAAACAAGAAACCTTCTGGTAAAAGGAAATGAATCAATATTCACTTAAGTGATAGAATATTATCAACTCTACCTGCTCCTTGCAGACGGCAATAAAAGCGCATTAACCCCTCACTCTCAAGAGATATACTGCAACCACGGCAGAATGAAAATCAGATGCAGTATATTATGAAGGTATATTCTGATAAGTTCATGTGAAACTGCTGGTACCAGGTACAAAGAGACAAAGAGAAGGTAACAGGAGGCTTCCTTTCTCTGGATTTTGGAATCCTTCAAATGGGACAATATGAAGCCCCCAATGCGCCTTTTCAGCAGATGTTGGGTAACATCAAATAGGTCAATGATATTATGATATTCCAATTGGCCCAAGGTAGCACTGCATAAAGAATACATATATATATATATATATATATATATACTAATCATGCAATCTAAATACAATATGTTAGTGAAGTATCAATAAAGATATTTATATTATTGTGTCCAGGTTTAAACATAAAACTCGTTTTATCGCAGTATTTCCTTTAGTTTCGGGATTTTATTATATATATATATATATATATATATATATACATATATATTATATATATATGTCCACATTCTGTGTTTATTCAATGCCTCCAACCCTGCATTACTGGTGCTATGTCCTATTGTGTCACTTCTTATTGTGAGTTATTAGCCAATTTCTTCTGGAAGCAGTGAGAATGATACTTTTTACACGGAGCACATAACAATAAACAGCATGCATGTTGCAGTGTGTAGTCTGCTTCTGTAACAGTGTCATAGGGTGTCTTTCAAAATGATTCCATTTAAAAGTATAATTGCTATTAAAATATTCAAAACCTAACTATATTTGATGTACCAAGTTCTGCTAAGCAAAGCCCCCAATATACCTTTAGATCACTCCATACAATTTCCATTAGATCTACCAACAACTATGTAGTATAGTTGCCTCCTTGATAGAAGACATAGTGATTGGAAGGTTAAGAAAGGTCCTCATATTATATGGTTTTGGTAGAAGAAAGGTTGAATGTACAGAAATTGTATGGTAAGAGCCTTAAGGGCCTTAAAGGTAGCCATACATGGCCCGATTTTGGGCCAATCTTGTGGCCCATCTGTTGAGATCGATCAGGAATCTCCTGCATGTTGGATCGCACAGTAAATCCCATTACATTGAATGGGGACGACACACAAAGGGTGCCCGCTCATCAGCTGAGAGGCCGACTGCCAGCTGTTGACATCATTCCGCTGCAGTCGATCCCTCATCTATCAATCGCTACTTTTATGGAGTTGAAGCCTGTTCTGTCTAGAAATGAACTGTTGAGTGGTAGCAGCATGTTGTACATTAACAGTCTTGTACAACAGTCACTTTCCAGAAGTTGCTACATTTAAAATAATAGCATATGTTTCTCTGATTATACTTTTACCCATTGGGATCTTTGACCATCAGCCACCCGTGCCGCATAAGTTTAACTGCAGCATTGTAACACATGCTCTGTTCATTTGGTGAAAACTTTGGGCTTTTGAGTGAGATGACTCATGTGAAATATTAGAAAAAAGGAAAAGGTACATGTAACATCAGCTATGTTATGTCCAATTTCCTTAGCCTTGTGTGCTCTCCTGTACTCTGCTGCTTAGATAGGCCAAAGTGCTCTAAATGGCTTCATTTTTTATTTCCTTGGTTTTTTCCCCTTCATATTATTGTCCTAAGTAAGGACTGCACACCATGAACACAAAGGTGAACAGGAACACACAAAGCAGAAATTTAATTGGTGATTGAAGCATCTTGGAGCGCAGGGGGCAAGAGGAACCCGGCATTTAGACTGCCCAGCTCTAACAATGCTCAAAGTTCTCAACTCAGTAGGTGTTCGCTAACAATCGCAGCTATAAAAATAAATGCTGCCAAGGAAAAGGAAATAGCTTCAGAACAAACACATAAAAGTATAAAATAAGCAGCAAATGGGCAACATACTGCAGATATGTTTGGATATATAAAATTATCTATTTATAGGCTTAGGGGTGACAAATTATGTCACATGACTCATATTAAGGAATTCTTCCAGTCTAATAGGAGATTTTTTTTTCGAGACTTGTAGAAACCTGCAATGTGATTACATCTTGGACACCTTACACAGCTTTGGATGTGTCCATCCACACTTTCGGGCCCTAGGAACCTTAAAGTTGAGCTATCCTCCATGATCAGTAATGGTAACCTATCACACCCTGACTGACCCTGATATCCATCCAAATCCACTATTTCTCTATACTGGCAACAGCAAGCAGGAAGACTTGAACTTGCATACTATTGAGTTCTTCCTTACAGCGATGTTAAATTAAAAGTTTAATTCTCTTTATTTTAATATTTAAATAAATTTGATTATTCTTCCTGTGAAATCTGCTCACAAAGCTTATGTCCTTATAATACATTTGAGATTTGTTTTGTCACAATGCTTCGCTGACTCCAAGGTTGGGGTAAACTTAAAACCTTAGACTGTTAAAACAATCATAGAATAATCAATCTGCAGCATTAATTAGAGAGTAAGCTGTTAGAGGCAAGTATATATCACCATTGTCCCTATAATTAATATCACTAAAAAGCTACTTAAATGGAGATGTTTATGGTAAAATGGACTATATGGAGTTATCGATCCACTTGTGTACTCTCATTACTGGTATCAGTCCAGTAATGGGTATTATATACTACCTTGCTGCACTATAGCTAATTGGGTCTTCCATTATAATAAGTTCAGGTACAAAAATAATAACAATACTGGAAGATATAGAATAAGACAGCAAAAAAGTACAGAAAATCATACATAAGAAATATATGTCTTACCGCTGTCACTGGAGGGCACATTTACAGCATGCGTTGGCACCACGTCTGAATTTACTTTTCCATTCTCAAAAGTGTCATTTTCTGTCTGCTGTAGCTGCCAGTTGAGGCCAAAGAGATGCATGGCTGACAGAGAGAAATAAGGAATGTTAAAGAATTTCTGTAGAGGATAATGAGGGCTGGTAATCAAATCCAACACAGAGCTGTACAGAATATAAACCACTAAAGCGACCATCTAACAGGTAACAACAGCTGCACAACCTCTTGTCACTTTCATCTACAATAGATTCTCTAGAAGGCAAAATGTTACATTACATACACATACATCATATGCATAATTGTGCATCTCCTTATCTCTGAGCAAGAGCCATACATGAGTAGATCTGACTTGTGATGAGGAGATCCGCCACTCACCAGCTGCTATGAACATATAGAAGCTGTTCATTTCCCTTCTGACTCAGCTTCAAATTAACAGATAATGTACAAATAATTGTTTTCTTTTTTCAAAGGGATTTAAAGTCATTAAACTTCCCTGCAGAAATGTTCCACTATGCTGGCCAAAATGTAAAGTAGGCATAAACATTAAGATGATATTTATCTATTACTTGTTAGTACACACACTACCAAACGGCAACTACCATAACAAATTACCGGCATACATGCTTGGATGATTTGCATTGTAGATGTCTTGTAGAGTATAGGCAACATGTCTATTACTGTTACAGTTACCGAGTAGAAATGGTCCATTTTTTTTTTTAATTTGATGATTTCGATTTTCTCACAACCCTTCTCTACATCTCCAGCAATTTTGGTGATGACACCATTCTCAGAGGCTTTGCAATCAGCTTACAAAGTTAGCAAGTCGAAAAATTCGACAATCTCTATTACCAAGCTTGTTTACTTTGATTCTGAACTTTATAAAAGTTCCAATATTGTTCTTGTAGTAGAGCTCTGTCCCTATAGCTGAGGCTGAATGCTCAGTTCTGTATGGAGTATCATTTAAAGCAGTTTTAGGGCCTTTTCACACTATATGTGTTTTTTAAAGACATGCGTATCTGCGTATATACAAAAACACACATATAAAAATCACATTACATCTTTGGCCTTTTTTAAAAATGCAACGCATGAAGTGTGAATGCTAACAATAGTTGTCTATGTAAAATTGTGTACAGTCAAAATACCAGTGCATTTTTAAAACTCAAAACATATAATGTGAAAGGGCCCTAATGCTTTAATAGTTCCTTTAGGAAGGCATCTCTTTAAAAGTCAAACACACCCTGACATCTCATAAATTTTGGGTTTGCTTCCAGGTAGTAAAGAATAAAGTTAGCAAAACAACCCAAAACTTGGCTCCTCTGCCAATTCTTCTGTCAAATCCAAAAAGTTGATGTAAGCAATTAGGTGTTTGGTTATTATTAGTTAAAGCTTACCAAGCTATATAAACTCACACAAGCACAATAATTGTTCTTTCACACTAGCTGTGCTGCAGTTGCGGTGCAGCCCAGTACCACAACACAGCTAGTGTTAATGCAAGGTAGGAAACCTGTGTAACTTGCATTTCTGGTAATGGGTAATGCCCGAAAGGGTTCAATCAAAATCCTGCTGCAAGCATTCTTTTCAGGTGCAGCCCAAGCGTTTCCCATAACGTGTATGAGAAACGGAAGTTCAGCACACTCTAATGGATACGGTTAGAGGCTGCTGTAGTGTTACCACTAGACTAGTCTCACTGCAGAAGCATCAGTAGTGTTAAATGTCTTACATACATTATTATATATATATATATAAATATATATATATATATACACACACACACAATAATATACTGTATAGCATCTTGCCACGATAATGTAGGAGTGTAAAGAGACAACACCAATGGCTGGATTATATCAGTACTCCGCTGTGGATTATTGCAAATCATTTTCAATTTTAGGTCTCACCTATATTATAACAACTTGTTGCATTATTGAACCAATTTCTGCTGAGCTGATGCTCGTGAGCATATTATTTGCCAGCATGAATTTCGCAGGAATAATAGCAATATCTTTTGTGATTTGCAAGAAATAGACTGGAAGATTGTAGAAAGATTAGACAATTGGCTAAAGCTCCAGAATGCAGGAATCATACTAACCTTATCATAATGATTTTTTTCTTATCTGGGATATAACAGTTCTTTTGCTGCTGACACTAAGGATTGTGCAGCCAGTGTTGATAACCATATGGGAGACTGCGAGGGTTGGACCAGCAGCCTCCAGGTTCACTAGAAATTACTGACATCATGGCGGGTATAGAAGTAGTAAGAAAATATTACTTCCATTACTGAATAATACTGTTGCAGCAAACACAAAAATAAAATAAAAATCCCAGTGAATAGGCTTAATTAATTGGTGATTTTGATCACCAATGAATTCAGCCCGGCTGGACCTTCCAATGTCACCTTTATGATAATCCAAGCTACAGAAGGCCTTGACCATAGATAAGAGTCTATGACTATGAGACGTTTGACATGGGCTTAAATCGCACAGTACATGGATTTTAGAGATGTTTCTGAACCACTATGTGCTGGTTGAGGAGTAATGTTCAATTAATTCCTTAAATCGCATGTTTTATATTTCATACAGATAAATAAAAAAAAAATTTTTCATTTTATCTTGCATGTATCTTCATATCTAAGGTGGTTTTAGTAGATAAAACTGTAGCAGTGCCTAGTAATGGGCTTATGGGTTGGTAGTGGATATTTGTCTGCATGTAGATTGTATACTTTACTTAAATTTGTATTGGTTCCCTCTGGCTGCTTCTGTTTCTTCTCCCATTGAACAAAAGATGATTTAAGGCTAATTGGCTTCCATGTAAACTGATCCTACTGCATGTTTAAAGTATATTATGGCTGATTAAATCCCTAAGGCTAGGGTTAAGGTTAATTATGGATATGTATGTACATGGGTTCTGTAAAAGAAATTCACATACAGGGTTGATAGCCAAAGTCACCAAAAACCTGGATAATATATAAATAAAAAATAAGGGGTGACTAGGCATTTCTTTCATTGACAGAGGCAATATGCTCATGTTCCTTTATTAAACAAAAAAGGAGCATATCAGAGATATTTTTATGTGTCTTACAAAGTTGCTGTGAAATATATTCACCAACCAGTTGTTTGCCAATACATACATATTATATGCTCGCTGGGCAATACAATTGGACAAATAAAATAAGCATGACCACAGCCAAGTGTGATCCAAAATCATCATAGAACTTCTGACATTTGTTTTAATTAAGCAGCCCCAAAAAGAAAGTTACTAGTAAATAATTACACATTAGTGATCAATGGCGTGTTAAGATATTCTCACTGTTAGTTTCACATATTTCATATTTGAACTCCAACAATTTTTTATAACCTGGCTTTGATGTTATTGTCACAACTAACAAAGTCAATTTAGAATGGTTTCATCTCCAAGAGGAAGCTTGTCAATCCCTATTTCATGCCTAATTACTCTTTTTCGAAGCCAATATATCATTTTTAGATGTAGGAATTAACTTTCCAAGCAGGTCAGCAAGTCCTTTGTGCTGCTTGTGATCAATGCCGCAAGGCTCGCCGGTGAACTGCATAGTGAAGAAGTGGGGACTCCGGCTCTGAACAGCCTCACACAGGGCAATAAGGTAAGATGAGAGTGTTTGGAAAGATACCAAATTGGTAATGTAAGATGAAAGCATCTGCATGTAAGGATTACAGTGTGTTATATAGTTCCCAGCAGAGGCAGGCTTTGATTAGGAACACATATTTTTCCATAAATTAGCTTTTGTTTTGAGTTTCCTGCTGCGTGTATGTGCTGTTTGTTGGAGCGTATTGGTCTATTTGGGGCTTTAGTATGTCCATCTGTATCTGTCATACCTTGATAAAGTGTAGGCTGCTGTAATCAGGCGTGCTAGCTCATTGGGTTATCTGGAGAATACCTCAATTTTTTAAGAACGCAGCTGCCCATGAAGGCAACAGAGGCATGTGTGTGCAGGTTTAAATTGATTCAAAATAAACAACTCACATTACATTATGAAGCCAAGGAAGTGCCAAGGCAACACAGGGTGCAATTTCCATCTATAAGATAAATAAACAGAACAGGAATATAAAAAAACAGTAAGGCTAGAGGTTTTTCTACGCCACAGTATAATAGGCCAGGTTACAAGGTAGCTAGTAGTCTTATTTTGGAAGCTTGGGCTACATTATGAATAAATCAATATGCGCACTTGGCTTTGATCAAAAGAAGTACAGTTCACCAATACTGGAAGCACAATATTATGTTAAAAAATATATTCTATATTTGATATCTATGTTTAATCCTACAACACTCCACTCATCAGCATCATGAAAACTTCACTTCATGAAAACTCCAATATGCCAATGGCTTTACATAGAAGTGCAAAATATATAAAGCCACTGCTTGGTGTTTAAGGTTGCATGTTCCTGTTTATGGACCATGGGCTTGTCTTAATGTTAATAGTTTGTGAAAAAATATAAGAAGTAATACAAATTAGTTCCAATACTGAATAATATTGTTTGCAGCAACCACAAAAATGAATAAACTTTCCCAGTGAACAGGTTTTTTTAGTTTGTGATTATATCCAAAGCATGGACCTTTCAATATCCCATTTATGGTAACCAAACCTACAGTAGGTCTTGACCATAAGGCCAAGACCATAGACCAGTGATGGCAAACCTTTTAGAGACTGTAACCCAAAACCTAATGATTTATCTCACAGTGACGACTTTAACCTGAAGTACACCCACACAAATCCTTGGGGTTCAGTTATCGTTCATAGGGGATCAGTGCAGTTACACGCTTCCGGTATCCTAGGCTGCTGATGACATAACACAAAAGGCAAAGAACCAACTTGCTGTGTAAAGAAACTACAACCGCAAGCATTACATTCTGCTAGTTGCTAAAGAACTGCACTACCCAGCATGCCCTGCTGCAGCTTACACATTACATACACACATATACACCTTTTTCTCGGCTTACTGTTTGCCCCTCCCCAGGATTTTGATTTGCTGGCAGTGCTAGTGGAGGGTATGGGATGCTATGTGCAATCGGAAGAGAGGGGAAGAAAACTGACAACATTGAGAGCAAATGGGATGTAGTTCTTTTCTCCATACGCCTCTATGTTGGCTACCAGGTCGCTTGCCCTTAGAGAGGGCTCCGAGTGCCACCTCTGGCACCCATGCCGTATGCTCGCATCACTGCCATAAACCATGAGAAGTGTTTATAAGAAGTTTGACATGGGAACTGGATTTTTCGAGATCTGTCTAGACCGCTCAGTACTGGTTAAACAGTAAAGTTTGAGACACTTTATTTTGAGGGGTGCTGCTCCTGAAATTTTGCTTGTTAAGCAAGTTCTGGATTCAAGATGACTTGCATATGAATGCAAAACCCATCTGAACAAAAGCTTGTTGACACAGGCCCTATACAATGTCCAGTATATACCTAAAGATAAAATCATTACAAAAAGTAGAGCAATAGCACTTTAACAATTCTACATTCACCATATGTAGAAGAGGATGTGCTTTCTGTCTGGAAGATCTAATTCACATGTTCTTCTACAAACTAACAGGAATTAGGAATTCTTTGATGTCTCTAGTCTTTAGTGGGCTGATAAACTGAACACTGACCCAGCTTTAAACATGGCTGTCAGCATATATTTGTTAATATAATGAATACAATGTTGTACACTTAATGTTACCCAGACCTAATTATTCAGGCATTGCACAGAAAATAGATACAGACATTCGGCAAGAAAACTTTGTTTAAGAACAGTCAGCGGAGACTCAGGGTGCATTCATAATTACGCTGCTGTTCTGCTCCCATTTGGATACGTTTTCTGCACAGTGACTTCACTGTAAACACAACCCAATCAGTCCAAATCCAATCGATAGTCATGGTAAATGCCTGTTTAGTATACATTAATGTGTGGAAACGTATGCCACACACAAACATATGCTGACCTATTTGTATGTGCTGTGTTCCCAAATGCATCACTGCATTCCAAATGAGCAGTAACCTTGAAGACAAATTAGATACAATTCAGTAAATTCACTACCTGAACAGCGCTGAACTTTGAGAGCTGCATAAATATGAAAAACAACTTAGTCTAAACACACCATAGAAAATTAGAATAAATAGTGCTGGAAAACTTTCCGCCTTACAATTATTATTGCAAAAAATGTATTGCTTCTACTATTTTTCTGTTTTGCTTTAGAAAGAAACTTAACACTTTTTACCCTAGCGACAGTGATGACCAGAAAAAAAAAGAAAGGTAGGTCTTCCCAGAAGGGACACAGACAAATAACAACCTACAAAATGAACATAACCACACTTTAATCAGGACTACAAACATTGGCTGTATATATATATATATATATATACAGTAAAGGCAGTTGGGTATGCAAGTATGATCTAAGGCTATAATGCTTAGCAAGGATGATAGGTCGAATTGTGTTATATTACATTTACTTCAAGAAGTATTTAACCTCCCTTGCGTTCTGCCCGTACCACAACATTTTTAACAATACGGTACAGGCGATCACAGCGGTGTACACAGTACACTGCTTAAAATTTCCTCCCTCCCCCGGCCCCTGTACACGTCATCATCAATGACGCCGGCAACGTGGGCTGGGAGTCCGACCCCCCGCCATTAACATGGAGGTCTGTGGCGCAGCCTTCCACATCATCGTGATGCGATTGGGGCAGTTACGGATGTATTGAGTTTTGAGTTCACAGTCACCTAGCATTTGGGACGAACTCAAACACCCAACGAACTGCTTTCGTCTCAAACGATAAGGAGGTTAACAAGGTTGCCAAAAACAAGGAAGCAGACATTTTTTAACCTTGCTATACACAAATCTTATAGGAACAAGCAGTTGATTAAAGTGGCTTACCACCACCAGTACTTCACAAATGTTTTATAAATTATAGGTGACAGATCTAAATGATCCCTTGACATGTCATTGGCTAGAATCAGGCTTTATCTAAGCAGAATGAGCTAAGTGAGCTTTGCAGGTGATTCTAGCTCTTTCCACAGTTGCCTGGTCTAACAAAACAAATAAAGCTAATGTAATCAATAAGTTATGTTGCATTGGCAGAGGCATCACGTTAGAAGACAATTTAACAGCCTGCATAAGGTTTTGCCAATGGTCTGAAACTTATTGGTTGACGTTATTTTGCCACAAACACATCACTATGGCAATGACCACCTAGGTTTTTTACTTTCCATTTAAAGTTCTATTGAGATTTTTTTTAGCAATATACTATATTATGAATTTGTGATACAAGAAAGAGAAAAAAAGAGAGCCATAGATAGATAGAAAGTATAGACCAGGGATCGAGGGTCCCCATCTAAAGTAATTTCGGTCGAACAGGGATTTAGCAACATGTCTGATCCCTGTTCCATCAACATTTCATTAGAGCAGAATTACAACAAAACGTACACTGTGATCAATTGTTCAGGAATGGAGCGCAAAATCGAGCTGGGGATGGCTACCTTTAGTTGGACGTAGAGCTCTCCCATTCATAGGGAGTCTGATCTTTACCTGTCCAGTCAGATTTCTATATACAGATCAATAAAGAACAATGTTAGCCTGCAGACCTTACTTACTAACTAACCTGCAGACCTTACTTACTTACTATATACTTAAGCTAGCCATACATGTATAGATTCTCCTTCGATCGCTGAACAATGGATCATAACATGCTTACGTCACTATGTCGAACAATCATTCATAGATCGCTTGGGGAATCAATGCGCATCACTTTGGGGTATCGCATTCAGTTCCTTAACGATCATCAATCATTTGTTCAGGAATCGACAGCAGAATCAATACACGTATGGCCAGCTCAAAGAATGAACCTCCAATTGTATTTTAAACTGGCCATAATATATTAAAAGTCATTCAAATCATATATTTCTTATGAATGCATAATTGCTCAGAAGACAGAACTGAACAAGAACATGGAAGTTTTGGCAGACAAAAAATAAATAACGTAGATCTGTAGCTATTTGGAATGAGAAGAGGTTGAACCTGCCAGATTTGTAAGGTTATTTTATCACAATGACAGTTCTTGTATCTTAAGAAATTTTTTATCTGTCTCCTCCACTTGTCTCTGCAACAACATCTTTTGTGTCACAAGCGTTTGGGGACTGCCAGTAGAAAAACCAAGCCATTGCTTCTGCCGCGATTCAACTGCATTTTGAGTCTGCAATCTATCCATCTGTTTTAGATTCTTTGTTAGTGTGTCAAAGAACAAACTCGTTAAAATTGTCTGCCAACCTTTTTTTTTTCGAAAGCAGATTTTCATCATGGCGTGCCAAATGCTTCTGATGACTGGAATAAAAAAGTGAGCATTTCAACAGTAAAATATTTCCTAATAAAAGTGGTTAACTACTTGAAACAATTTGCCTTATTCAACTTCGGCTGGCGAGATCTTAGGTCTGAAATCCCTTGTGCTTGTAGGGCCCGATGTCAGATTCACTGTCACCTTGTTAATTTGTTACAAATGATAAGAAAAACCCCACGTGTCAGTTCAGTACCTGTGTAATTACTGCGGGCGCCACATGAAAAGAGTGGTATGGGAGATGCGGCAGCTATGTCACTCTTTACTGATATTTACTATGATTAAAACTGAAGAAGATACATGCAGAGCAAATGTGATTCCTCCTACACATGTGATACCTCCGACTAAACTATCAGCATTTTTGGATACAGCCAGATGGCAAAGGGGAAATTAATGTATAAAGACCCATCTATTAGTCCTTAATGACTTTTTAATGATAGACCCATTTATACTGTTTGCTGACAACGTTTTCTGTAATACTCCTTGCCTTTTAGACCTATAGAACAGGTATATATTGTCCTCTATTGATGTTTTGCATCTATGGCATACATTTATACAGGAGGAATATTATCTAAACGATTTGGGCTTTTTAAGCATTAAGTACTATTTTTGTAAGAGAAATACTGTATTTTTTGGACTATAAGACCATAAGACTCACCCAGTTTTTAGAGCAGAAAAAGCAAGAAAAAATATTTGAAGTGTTCAAATCAATTGGGGGTAAAAAAAACCCTGCAGTACCAAATTTCAGCCACAAGATGTCACTAGAGAGTTCTTGTCATCACATTACGGCATATTTCTCACACATGGGGAAGGGGGGGGGGAGCGCGGGTAAATCTGCTGGCAAATGCCTCCCCTCTATGGCTGTGTTGTGGAAGCTGCAGCCTTCAAACCATAACATACAGGCACTTTCTTCCCCAGAATTCCTAGGGGGAAAATGTGCATCTTATAGTCCGAAAAATACAGTACATTTTGCAGAAACACAAGCAGTTGTTTAGACATATGAAATTACTTAAGTTATCCCACAGCAGCTACACTGGGTAAGAATCTCAAGTCTAGAGAGAGTCAAAACTTGTTACTTGTACCAATTTTCCCACCTTTGCTACTGATTTTTAGAAATCACAGGGACGCTTCCACAATTCCCTATAAATTTGGCACATAGCTTTATTCTATCACAGGTCAAAGTCAAATGGAAAGTCTTGTTGTTTTTTTTTTTTCATTGTAAGTATTATTTTTATCCTTAGCTGCTTTTTCCAATAAAACAAGGATTTAAAATTCCAATAGTTCAGCCTTTTAATTAGTAGTACATTCATATCTGATAAGAGTCTTAATATTCTGTTCTTAGTGAAAAAGATCACTGTCCATTGCCAGTCCAAGGGATTTTCTTACTCTGTTACATAGGTTCCTCAATGCCTATACTCGTTCAGTTCAGTCATGGTAGATGTGCCGTGAAGATGTTATCAAATAAGAAGTAAACCCAGCTCCCTTCTGACATACTGAGGGCAGCTTGTTTGTAAGGGACAGTTAATCGTTGATTGTTATAGGAAAATTGTTATAGGAAACATCAGGCAGTGCTCTAATGAAGCAGTTTATTGTTCAATGAATAAATGGCCATATAGGATCAATGGTCGATCAATAGAAGGAGGAGGATCTTTTCAATAAGTTAACATTAGTTCATGTTTTTCTCTAACGTCAATTCTTATGAAAATGGCTTCTTGCATGATCAACTTAAGGCTTACATAAGTTTGTCAAATACATGAAGAGATCGAAATACTGTTCTCTAAAATCATTGGAATATGGGGTTTACGGAACAGGAGAAAGCATTATCTTCTGTAACTAAAACGCTGACATTTGCAGTTGTGGCCTCTATAAAACTGGTGTAGCAAAGCTCTATAAATGCCACAAACACCGAATATTAGGCAACTGACTTTTACATTATTTGGTGTAAAACACAATTGCATCTCATTCTAAATAGGTATACAACCTTTAAATTCACTGGCTTCAGTGCATCATTGGTCGTTATTAAAGTGCACCTGTCTTTCCCTACAAAAATAACATAAGTTGTTTTGTTAAAGAACATGGTGTAAATAACAGGATGGCTATATTTTTTTTTAGCCTTAGGCTATGTTTCCGGGGCATTTGGCAGTCTGCCAAGGGCCCTCTTTTAACACATGCACATCCGATAGGACATGTGTTAAGCACACGTTTAGATGTGCTGCCGATCTCGCTGCAGATTAAACTCAAATCGAAATGATGACGTCATTGGCTGGGCACCCTTTGTGATGCTGGTCTCAATCCAAAGTAATGGGATCGATCTTAGATCGGTTTTCTGGCCGATGTACGGCTGAATTGAGCTTTTAAGCATTAGATTTGCGGGTGATTTTGTGGCAGATCAGCCGCCGTGAGCACGTACAGCAGTCAAATCTAAATGCTTATAACCAACTTTACTGATAGTGGGAAAGTTTTTTTTTGTAAAAATAGTCCATTACCAATGGATACCCATGCATTGCAATGCATTCTCTATCAGTCAGCGCACCCATACTAGCTCTGGGCTGTGTTGCATTAATGTCGAGACAGGGTTCTGCATTGACACTAACGCAATGGAGCACACGGCATCACATGAACACATGTGGGCACTGGATAATTGATTTTCACTGAATTTGACAACATCAAACGCAGGGGTATTGACCCCATGAAACCATAGCCTTAAGACTTGGTCCCAAATACTGATTTCAGCTAAAAGGTTAGATCCCAAGACACCCTGAATTAACATCACCTTACTGCCTAATAAGAATGATGGGCCAATATAAAGTCATACAGAAGAAGGGCAGAGGACAGGCCCAAAGCTCTAAACTCAGAGTTGAAGATATTTCCATGATAAAGGTGAAGCTATCACAAGTACACTAGGGACTGGCTCCTATTGCAATTTTTGCTAGCTCAGTACAGCTACATCACAAATGTTTATTGCTAAAACTACATGAGACATGATGCTGCATAAATCTTTCCTTTATTAAAACTGTAGATAAAAAACATCAATTTATATAGGTATGCAAAATGTATTTATTATGGCCTGCAGCCACAATCAATGACAAATCAGCATAACAATTATAATGGACAATAAGCCACAGAATATCAATGAACATGGTACTAAAAAGCACACAAAGATGCATGTATGGTATATGTGGCTAGATGTAACTCACATCTGCCTATTCAAAGCTACAGAAGGCACATTCTGATTGGACAACATCACCCATCTCTGTGCTGCAATAGGGCCTTTGTTGATGAGATGGTTCCCAGTATATTGTAACGCTGCTGTGTGTCTCACATCTCATATTGTTCGATAAAATGCTACACGCTCCAGGTATGAAAGAGTTAAATTTTATTTCCTCGCTTCCACTTCTTTAGCTTCTTATTAAATATTTTGTTATCGCCAAGCCTGACACAACAGCCATTTGCATTGTCAATTAAATATTAATGCTGCACCGCATTAAAGCATTGTAAGTATTTTGTTATGCTTTGCACTTAGCATAAAATAGGGTTCAATTTCAGTAAGTACAAAATATTTCTATATACAAACATACAGTATTAAATTACAGTAAATGATAGCTAGAGATAGGGAAAAGCGATTATATTTTAATAGTTAATGTGAATGGCTCGGTCGTTAGGAACACTGCAGAAAGTTGGTAAATACACAGAATGAGCTGGTGCTTGGCAGTTTTGTACTTTATGGAACAACAGAACAGGCTTTTTCTTCATCTATTTGTAAAGATAATTTAAAAATCCCTATATTAAAGAAGCATCAGTGGAAATGCCAAGAAATAAGGTGTTTAGAATGTTTTACCACAGTTTAA
>CM070032.1:180371213-180383861 GCA_036250615.1 Ptychadena robeensis
TAGGGAAAACCACTATTAAAACATTATCAGTACTTCTAACCATCAAAAATGTTTTCTTGTCCCTGCCCTGACAAATAGTAAAGGAAAATCTCCACACTATAGGCATGGGCAGAAGTGAGGTCCAACTCTATCCTACTCTATGCAAAAAAAAACCCAGAATGTTTTAAATCTGGGCTAAGTTAAATAAATAATTCAAGTACAATTATGTCTATCACACACAAGTATCAAAGGCAGTTTCTATCTCATGGTCAAGCCTCATCAAATTAACAGAAAACACCCCTTACCTTTCCTTCCTGAGCCAGTTAGCACAAGGGTCTACTAGGCTACAATTAAGTCTACACTGTTTTCAATAGTAACTCCCCCATTCTCTTGTAACATACAGTCTTCACTTTAATCTAGAACAGTGGTTCTCAACCTGTGGATTGGGACCCTCTTGGGGGTCAAACTACTATTTTCAGGGGTTTACTGAAAGCATCAGAGTTGCTGTTAACAAGCATCAGCACTGATGCCCACAAGCAGGGTGGGAAGTAAGAAGGAACAGTAACTAACCTAGGAGGGATGTGGTATAAAGGTAGCCAGCTGATTGGCAGGCACCCTTTGTATGCCAGCCATTACTTTGGGTAGGAATTTCAAAGTAATGGGATCGACTGGGAATTTACCGACATGTCGGATCACTGTGCGTTCCAACATGCAGGAGATTCCTGATCTGTCCATATGGGCTCACATGATTTGAGGCCGAGCGACTGGCAGGAACGCGCACAGCATTTGATCAGCTGAAAAATAGGTTGAAAATCGGGCCGTGTATGGTAACCTTTACTCTCCCTTCTAACTGCCCATCCTGCACATCATTTGCACAAACGAGGGAAAATATAGGGCAGGGGACATTACACTTATCTGATCATGTCAGAAGTGATGTCACAGACTGTAACTTCTGGTTCCAAATATAGAAAATTACAATTTGTGACGTCACTTTTGGGGTTGTAGATCTCAAAAGGTTGAGCACCACTGATCTAGAAGTAGAAGCAGAACAGTCCAAAATGTCCAATGGTGCTGTGGTGATTACCTTAGAAACTGGCCAAAAATCTGATCCGGCAAACCAAAGATTAGAAAAAAATATATAAGTATATTAAGCTTTATAACACAAGCTGTTTTATGAAGACAGCACTGAAGAAAAATTGTTTAGCTTTTGTCTCAGTAGTGCTCCTCAGAAACAATCCTTCATCAAAATGTATAAAAAAAATAAATAGCATATATGAAGGATTGCCAACATAAGGAGTATACATACTGTATAGGGGCGATCTTGCCATCTGCACACACTCCATAGCAATAAATATAGTGCAGGTATTCTTTAGGGGCAGCATGGAGTTTCTAGAGAAATGTTTAATAGCTTAATAGTTTATTGTATTAATACAAATACATTTCATGAAATCATTAGAATAGATAATAAAAAAATAAGAGGTAATATCATGTGGTGTATTCTACACAACAATTAAGGAATAAGTTATGAAATGTAAAATGTAAGAACACTAATAGCGAACGTATGCTTCCATTTTAACTTGCTGAAATAAGCAAAATAGTGAAATTCACTAGCTAGAACAGCTTCCTAGTAAATATGTGATTAATAATATGCCATTTTACAGTTGATGAAGTCTGTAAGCAATTAGATATAATTACTGCACTGTGAATGTTGCAAAATAGTAAATTGTGACCAACAGCTGTAATTGGTATGGAAAGCCTAATGTATATATATATATATATATTCTGATTTTCAGGTAGAGTACATCAAAGTTCAACCACCTGTCATCAGCATATGTACTACAATGTGTGTGTCCTAGAGAACCCAAGCAGGTTGAGTTTAATATATACATATATACTACATTTCTTTTTGAAAATCTAGAATATCCCCTCAGTGTAAATCTACTCTATAACTCTGTTCAAGACATGTAAGTGTGATATTTGAAATTTAGGTGGACATGTCTTGTCAAAGATGATTTACGTTCTCTGATGCCATAGACATCTATTTTAACCCCTATCTTCTCTCATGCCCAGGAAAATGCATGATCAACCATATGTCTTTGAAGAAACTTAGACCTGCAAGCACTACGGACTTGGGGAAGAGGTTAGCCAACAGAAGGTAACTCACATACAAAAGTCATAAACATTTCAACCATACCAGAAATATAAAGAGTAAACCACAAAACAGCTGACTTTATGTTGACTATGTCAGGATCACTGAATGTCAATGTGCAACAACACATCACTAATTATGCCACTAATCATTAATTGAATTTCACTAATTACCATGATTGGCCATTATGTGGTGTTGTGCTGGTACACAATTTGCACTGCATGGCTGGTCTGTGGCACACGATGATCATACACTTGAAAACCTATTTCAAAGCTAACTAAATTATTTGGTGAAAATTATTATCAAAGACTTTTCTTAAGTTTCCTGAACAGAATTCTCAGAAAGCAATAATAAAATAAACCTTTAGATAGAAATCGCTCTGGATTAGTCCTGAATTAAAACAATCATTTTTCTCTGTAGCTACAGCAGTCGAGATGCAATAAATGGTAGACTCCGTCCTTGTTAATTAACTCCAAATTAAATATTAACTTGATTTTAAAATAACACCAATCCAAGCGTATAAATCATTTTGTCTTTTCAGACAAAGATTAAAAAGAATGGCTTCACCTATATTAGCTGACAAATCAGACAAGAATTTCTGCGATGCTTATTGTAATAAATCATAAAGTATGAAAACGAGGGAAAATGTAATTACTTACCTATGAAATAGGAGAGTAGTATTGCCAGTAGCACAGAGACCCCTACGGCGCAGAGTGCGGTACATTTCCAACTACAGTACTTTGAGGACTTTTTGAATTTAAAAGCACTTCTTGATAAGGTGTTTCGTGGGAGTGGTCTTGTGGGCGGAGTATAAACAGTGCCAGATGCCATTGTGTATCCGGGGGTAGCAGTGCTGAACAGTGGGGTTGTCCCTGTTCCTGTTTTGAATAGAAAATGCCTGCAAAGAGAAAAAATACTATATTACTTTTTCTGTTAAACTCCAAAGATTGTTATTTGGATATATGGAATATTTAATTAACCCGTTTAGGGTAAGTAAAACAACCCAATGCAGCTATTCAGATTGATGAAACTTCCAAATATGAATCTTCTAAGTATGACTTACACATATAAATAACATACCATATTTTATGACATCTTTGAATTTATTAAGGCATAGGGTTTAGTCAGATAAGCCACTCGGCAGCTGCCCTTTAACCGCAATTGCACAGTTCAGTAGAGCAGTTGTCAATTTTGTGTGAACTCTCAATCATCCCTCTCTATTCTATACCAATGAGCAACCATGGATGAGACATAACTTGTAACATCTAACATGTGGTTGTGGCTCTCCGTGAGCAGAAGAAGTAAACATGGTGTTCCCAACTGACCATCTTAACTTAACATTAGTGTGTTTTTCATTTGCTGTGACAAATCCTAATGTATTACCACATTAAATCTTCACAAAAATAATAGAAGTAGCAAGACATAAGACCATTTGAAGTCAGTTTAAATTCTTTTAATGCCCGAAGACTTGGGCATGCTTGAACCCTGAGCAGATCTATTGTGCTATCCAGTAATGCAAGGCTTGATGCCCATACAATCAAGGGGCCATTTGAGTGCATTGTGATGACGTCATTGCGCTGCACTCAAGCTTCCGCGATATAAGGCACTTCTGCATCATCATCCCCATCCAAAGCAATGGAAATCGAACAGGCTTTACCAACAAGTTGGACCGAGCTTTCTTCAAGCGGGATCGAGTGCAAAGGACGGAAAGGACGTCTCTTTTCCTCAATAGATTTGAGCACAAACGAGTGCAGTGAATGCACACAGCGATCAATTGTGCTTGAATCTATTAAAAAATCAAGCTGTGTATGCCTAGCTTAACACTGACAGACTGTGATTTGTGGGTTATTTCATATCATGGCTGCATCGATAATTTGTTGGTAATTCATAAAACAGAAGCTGATTTACTAGTATGCAAAAGCAAGTTTCTTTAACAGTTAATGTTTTAAAATGTACAAAGTTGCTTGTAAGTCATAATAAAGTATGAGCAGGAATCTAACGTCCCAATTTTATAGCCATTACTGTTAGTTAGCACTTATCTGTGTGCTAAAAAGTAACATCGTTATATCTTTCTTTCTGCTCCTCTACGACCTAACACCCTGCTGGCTTCACAACTGCTCGGTTACACGGCATGCTACCCTCTAATAATCTGAAATAATGATTTCTGGGGGCTCCGGGGCTGATGACGATAAAGTGCCATTAATCATCTATTCTTCCTCTGAATACATTTTTGTCCCAGATGCATTATTTTGCAATTATTGGCATCAAGTTTAGTTTCCATATTCCTGCGTGCTTCCCTAATTTACCTGAAGCATTAATCATTTTGCACGTCTCTTACCTGGGACATCAACCAGGTTACAGATGTTTATCTCATTTGCGTCACCATAGCGCATCCCTAACAAACCACTTGTGAAATGACTAATTAACATACACTATACAAAGGGTCACAGCGCTATCCCTAAGATATTTCACCGATGACCCTCGTTGCCTGTCTTCCATTAATAACAGCACTCAGTATCCAAGGTTTACACAAGAGCTGTATATCCTTCTCACTTACAAGTCATATTCTCATTATAGCCTAAAAATGGTAACTGTGTGTGTGTCAAAAAATGTGAAATGGAGGAGACATCCTGTGCCTTTGTTGTGAGAGTTTTGCTCACAATATAGAATACCATCCAGGTATATACTTCTACTCATGTATTCATCACATAGGCACATAAAATCATGCTACAATATTCCCCTAAGTAGGATATATAAAGCCCAGATGTCACAATGAGGATTTCAAGCAATAATTTTATATCTTGTATAAGATAAATGTTCAAAAGCTGTGCGCTACTGACAAAAAATATATTTTTGGACATAGAAGGTGAAATGGAGAAGGCATTCATTTGGCAGTTATCTGCAGTTTTTCTAGGCCCAGCTCTTTATTTGAGATCAGGATTCCAGTTCTTTATCTAAATCCTAACTGTTTTACACAGTTCTTCCAAGGACACCAAAACTACATACAGTCTTTTTAAATGGCATCTGATTTTCTGATATATGAAGTTAGCAGTGCACTCTGTCCTTATATACAGTTTATATGAGATGTGGTTTTATCCGTCATTAATGGAGACCTTGCTTTTATACAGTTTCCTTCAGCACCATGGACAGGGGCTCGTCACTAAAAATAACCATCTACTACTCTGCTGTTCTGGTTATGAAAGTAATTCAGCACCCAATGTAGATGTAATATATAAAAAAAAATCATCGCACAAGATATGTTGCTCAAAGAGAAAACATAGAGGGTTTCTAGGGTTACTGTTTTGTCCTCATAGCAGTCACATGAACAGGAAGCGAGGGCAATCTCAGTAGCTTTTTTGGTTTTGAACACACATAGGACCAGAGCAATTTACTGGAAAGGTTATTTATGGATATATAGGAGTTTATTTTACAAGTAAATAAAAGTAAAACATTTTATACAAATATTAATTATTTAAATATTATATTAAGTAATATTCTGTGTAAAATTGAGTACTGTACCTAAAATTGGTCACAGACAGTCATACTTTCAGTTTTAGCCGGTGACTTGCACTAGTAGAATATATTTTGAAACTGAAACAACTCAGGAAAACAGATTCAAAATAAGCACACGATAAGCTTGATTAAAATAAACAAAGCAAGACTACTCCTAACTGAAAACTCTACCAATAATAAGCAAAATACTGATCATTATAATTATACATTATAATAAAGGTCATACAGGCCATACAGGTCTTTTTTTCTAATTTAAGAGAACCAAGGACAAAAAAACACACACAAAGGGGCTTTAAAGGCATCAAAACCAACATATTTATACAACGGGACACATCCATTTGTTTCGTTCTTTTCATCAAAACCTGGTAAAGGGCAACAATTTAAGTACATCAATAATGTTGACAGTGTACAGATGATGACCACACACAGTAGACAGGGAAGCAACATATATGGACCTTGCTCAGCAGAGCTTTCATGCATAGGAATTACTTAGAACATCTACTGGCAATGTCCATGTGATGAACATGGCAGGAGACAATTACAATAATTGCATGATATTACTTTGCCTATAATAGGTTACACAGAGGGTGACATTCGTAAGAAGCTTAGCTTTAACCCATAAATGTCCTGTGAAATTTCTTTCAGAGGAACACAACTCTAACATTACAACATTGGAATCTTGTGCATTATATGTATACCTTTTCCCTAATAAGATAATATTACATAGATAAATGACAGAGGATATCTGTTAATAAAGAACAGTCTGTTCTATTTTTAATCACACTCTGTTCTCATGTTTGCACAAGCCTTTACGAACCTAGCCCTACAACGTACGTTTTTTTTCTTGCAATACCTAGAGAGAGGTCTGACTTCATTGACATCTGCTAGTATGTCTTCTGAACACAACACTAACTATTACATATATATATATATTTCTATAGTGGCTTATACAACACCAACACAAAGTTATTTTCTCATACACAACTTTGTTTTTTTTATCTAAAAAATATATAAAAGGCCATTCATTTAAACTATGTAGTCAAGGCAATATTAACACATAATTAGAGCGATAAAGTTATATATAAAAGTGTTTTATAGAAAGGTGGAAGGAAAGACAGATTTGTTTAGAATTCTACTCATTTCTAAACAACATTTGTTAAAACATGTATTTGAGCCTTGAGAAATGCTTAGACCCCAAAAAGAATTATAAGTTTTCTGGAAGCATAAACCTTGTAAAATATAATGGTGGCAGTTGCAATTTTGTGGGTGAAACAGTATCTGCTGAATTATTTATCAAACCTATATTGTCAGTAAAATATACAGACAGATAAAGTTTAGTGCCCACAAACACAATCTAATCTCTTATTTTTAAAAATACTTTTACAGTCCGGGATGACCTAAGAAATATTGGTCTAACACTGGCGTGTGTGGTGATATGTAATCTGCAAACATACAGTAATGCGCCTGGGCACACAATCATTACCAACACCACATATCCTGTTAATAGGCTTTTTTGGGTAATCCAGAAAACAAGCCAAGGGTCATACACAAACATGTTGTCTAATAAAGTACTGTACAGTATGTATAAGGCAGAAGGTGTGGTCAGGGACAGTGGGCAGTAAGTACCTTACATACAGCATACAAACCATTTTTTTCAATATTCAATTTTTGAATACATGTATGTAGACACTTGTCATCCATGGTAAGTCATGACTGACAGCAGGTAAGGATGAAGACCAAAGTTTAAAAACCTTTCAACTATGTTTTATATGCTGTAAACCTGTACAATTTCATTTCTTTTCAAGGTGATTAGATAAAGCCACCTCACTATACATAACTAGACACAATGTCTTTCTTTATAATGAGCTTTCAAGGTCCTCAACCTCTACTCTAGAATGCATTTGTTTATTCAAACCAGGAAAATGCTTTTTCTAACGTTTTCCTAAACCCGGCCCAAAAGAATTATATTATCTGTCAATTTACACATTTTCAAGGATAACACTTAAGATCTTGTCTATTTGTTTGACAAGATGTCAACAAATTTCCTCTGCTTTCAGCCCCATATCATTTGGCTACTTAAGCCCCATGTGTTTGGAAGCCCTTAAGCTAGGATGATTTTCAAATTACCAGTGATGCTATTACAAATGTGTCAGTTTTGATGAAGTCTGTAGAGGAAGGTTGGGAAAAAAAGCTATGCAAAAGAAATGTTACAGAATTGTTATTGCCTTGATTCTGACAAAGCACCAGCATTCTTACTGGGAAACTACAGGTGGATTTACATAGTTATTATTAACCCTAATAACAGGTAACTTATCAACTTGCTGGGATACCTTCATAATGAGTGTTTGCACATGTCTTATTTATAAGGGAATACAATGAATTAGGGACATGAATTGCTAGACAGACGTGTTCTTAACAATGGTACTGCTAGGAATGAAAATGAATTAAATAACAATGCTATATTGTCTGCAGGAATCTACTTATTTCTGTCTTACGCTGCAATGCTGAACGGTAGAAAATGTTAATTACTCAGGTTGGTAGGGACTCAGTGTGGCATTGCTAACTAAACAAATTAAATGAATATAATTTAAATTGTATCTAATGAGAGGAACCTTACAATAAATTGGCAGTAGGCCTTAAAAAAGCCTGATGATTCCATACAAATTGGCACAGCCATGAACACAAAGTTACCCTGCAAATCAACTGCAATTTTGCTATTCAAGTGCAAGTGTTGAAAACAGGGCAGGTTCTAATCTCCGGCTGACTGTTCTCTAACAGTGTTGATCGAGAATATTCAAATAGCAATTTTTTTTTGCCAATATCAGCACTTTGAGAATTTGCTGAGATTTTTTACATGAGCACCCTGAACTACCATCCATAACGTTTCACAATATGAGCATATGTCAATTTGTGCAATGTGCAATGTGAATGGAGATCTTGAATTTATTGCGAATATTAGGCAAATTTGGAATATTTTACAAATATAAATATTGCCTATGCTGCTCATCACTACTTCCTTACTCCTTCCTAACTTGGTTAGGTGATCTCCCATCGAAGGCTGTATAAGGCTTATTTAAATGTGCACCTGTTATCATTCAATACAGTAATCTGTCCAAAAACTCCTATGAAAAATCCAGTACGTCCACAAACAAAGTGTAAAGCTCAGGCTTGGTGGCCAAACCTGACCTGACCTTAAAAATGAAAGAAAGGATTGCCACAGATGTTTAAGCAAAACTTACTTTTGTCTCCATATAAAAAGGTTCATTTATATTGTTCACGCTCATGTTATATCTGATGAAAAAGAAAAGCTCCCTCAATTCTAGACATCTTTTCAATAATATCAAGGTTGGTCTGTACCTTTCTGAACATTTTTGATCAGTTTGGCCCACTGTGTATTTGAAGTTGACACATTGTTTTGTAGAGGATATCAAATCCAGGAATTAGTGCAGCTTCTAAGAAATCCAATGGTACACATACCGTAAAGACCTTATGTCGCTCCACTTCACATAAAATAATAGTTTTTATTCACTGCACTCACATTCATGGAAAGCCATTAGTGGAAGCCACGAGAAGACTTCAGTTTACTTGACAAACCAAGAGTCACTGAAACTATCCCATTTACATGCAACTAACTATACCTTTTAAAAAGGTTGTCATAACACACATTAATCTAGTTCACTCACTTAAATTGCTATTTATTATTGAAAATAAGAAACAATTCACATGCGGAGGTCAAAGTGTATTCAGTGCTACTCGCAATGAGGATGAAGAAGACCAACATAAAATTGAATATACAGTAAGCAAACAACATCTTGAAAGATTTCAATACTAGAAATAGTATTCTCACTACCAGTAGAAATACATTATGCTATTATTATTTTAGTATTAGTAGCATATTAAATGATCTCAGTATATTTAATTACAAGGGAATTTTGCCCGGTCATGTGGTATTTATTTGTGAAAAAGGGAAGCTTAGAGGGAGACTAAAATATATTTAATTATAATAAGAAAAGCAGAATGTAACATGTTTATTCTTTAAAGTGAACCTACTTGACTATAAACATGCCTTGTGTTGTCTGCAAAATCGATCTAAAGTTCCAAATCAATCGAAATAAAAACCTTGGCTTAGCTGCAAGTCAGGAATGTTAACACTAAGCGTGACAGGGGTAGGTACTAGCACTAAGAGGGGTCATGGCATAATTTTAATTTGGAGAGCAGTTCAAACCTAGTACAAAGCTTGCGTCTAGAAATTAAAGGCAGTGCACAGAGATTGATTGGAAATCTACCACAAAGTTCTTAAGACTGCCATACACGGGTCTATGCCAGTTAGATAGACGAGCGTGATATTGAAGGAGCTGGAGGCGCTGCACTGTCCCCATGCACAGTCCCCATGCAAAGCAATGGACATTGACCATGATTTACGGTCATGTCAGATAGCCATGTCTTTGAGCAGGATCAATCAATCCCGCTCGAAGACTTGTTCATCAGACATAACCGTAAATCATGATGGCAGCATTAGATATGCACCAGATAGATGGCCTTGAGAGCATGCGGTGCTCAAAGCGCCCATTGATCTAGCACATATATATGCATGTATGGGTACCTTTACCCTTAAGCAAAAAGTTTTTTGTGCTAATTGTGTAACTTTCTTGATATTTTAAGCGTATTCTACGTAAATATATATCCAGTATATATAATTGAAACTTCTCTGGTTGTGGCATCACCCCAATATTAAAGTTGTGAATATCTTGACTGATATTGATGCAAATGATCCTTCACTTTTAAACAGCTTCAATCACTCTTCTTCTAAAGCTGGCCATACAAGGCTACATTTTTAGTTCGTTTCCCGCATTCGCACCCATCAACCTATCTTCGGATCACACAGGGATAAGAGGTGTCGGTATTTCCCTGTTTAATCGCCTTTACTTTGGATGGGGGAACCAGGGGATTGATTCCCCAAGGTGATGTGCATCGATTTCCCGGTGATCATTGTGTGATCTATTGGCGAATCTTGCGTAAGCATGACGATCGAAGGGCAATCAAGCTGTGTATGTCGGCTTAGCACTTTATCTTGATTAAAACAGCCTGCAAACTGCCCTGTGTAGTCCAACATAACATTTCAAAATGACCATAATAAGAATGTTACTTCTGTTAAACTCTTAGCACCTTAGTGCAGTAAACAATGCTATTAGTAGGGAATGGGTATATAATATGTACAATTCTTTTTGAAGAAGTTGCAAGCATGTGGAAATGAGAGTATCTCTTGACCCGTGCTGCATCTCCAAAATAAATTTTTCCGCATAGCTTTGCTCCTATACCGCCACGCAAGCTTCTCTTCACCGGAACCTTCGGTCACAAAAGCCGATAGAGAGCCTTTGAAGTGAGTGGCTACCATTGTAGCCTACAGACACAAGTGCAGTTAATTCCCAATGTCATCCATTTTGCGGTCTTGTAGCTAATTAGTCACACAGTAGAAACAGAAGAAGGCTCAAAAGGCCAGCACAGCAGGCAACTTACTATTTATTTATCAGGTTTTGATATGTATTGCCCGTAGGCTACTGGACACATGGGCATACATGCTGCTGAGATAGATAATGTACAGTATATGCAGACAGACTCTAGTTATTTATATTATATAGTCTATCAAAAATATATTGTGGCCAATTAGTGGAGTTGTGCACTATGTATGTCCTGCAGGAGATGATTGTATGAATTTTGGAGAGCTCAGCTAGATATAATGACAGCAGTGGCCATCTTTATCTAAATCTGTCGCTCGTGGGGGGGAAACTCATTTAATTTTTTTTAATTTTTTTGTTCTTGAAAATGTTTCCACAAGCAATCATCTTGCATTGTAATGTATGTGGAATCAAATGGATTGGTGAGACAGACCTATGACAGGAGATCTCAGACAGATATAACTCTAGATAATAAGGTCATCTGCTACAATTTCTCAGGTAATGTATTGTCATGTCTACAATGCCTATTAAATGAAAACAGTTCACACCTCCTGCCAGAACCCTGTATTACATTTGAGAGAATCACATCATATTTCTAAAAACAAAAACTGGATTTGCTATATGTTGTTGTCAATGTAAAAACAATCCATACAGTCAGTATTTTATTTAAGTTTCAGGTATATTTTTTCTGCAGTACCATTAACCTATTGGGAGCTGCAATGACAGCAGGATGAAAAGGGAATGTATCCAGATTTATTTTCGCTGACCATGTCCGCTGGGTATTCTAATGACAGTCAAAAGATTTCTCCTCCCTGTGTGTTCTGGGGCTGGAATGTACATTGCAGAAATTTTAACATACAATCGTCTAAAGAACTTTAACAAGAATAATTATACCTGACAAAATTTAAGCTTGCATTAGCAGTTTTAAGGTTGTCATTCTGATCCTGGCTCGACTATGAAGGCGACCTGTTAAGTACAGTATGATTTTACACTGGCCAGACATATATTCCTATTATCAGTGTACATTCAGTTATCTCACACGCACTTAGAAATGGCACAAAATTGTAAGTCAGGTTAGGAGAAAAAAACTAAGCTCTGTGTAGAATAGGTTATTCTAGCTGAAAGGAATTGAGTTCCAGTAGCCAAACTCTAGACCTGCTTGTTGGTCACTGAACCACTAGTAAGGTAAAGCATTTCAGATCATGGCCCTAATGTAGGCACCATTAAAAAATAATCAGGTGTCATCATATCTTTCCGTTAAAGGTCCCCTGTGTCTAAGGTACATCATTTCTCCAATTCAAATTGATTCAGCCAGGACACTCTAGAAGAAGGCCAGCAAATGAATTGCTATATTCCTCCTAAGATGAAAGACATATATAGGAAATAAATAAACTAGCAGCAGCAACAGATATATACAGAATACTCCCATTCACTTTCAAATGCAGGTGAACAGACATAAACCTTATTCCAGTACAAACTAGAAATATGGAAGTCTGGCAGATGTAATCATGACAGTTATATGCTAACCCAAAGAGGATTAAGATGTATGCT
>CM070032.1:180384014-180418011 GCA_036250615.1 Ptychadena robeensis
AGCCTATGGATTCACAGAAATGTTACATGGCTTGTTATCTGGCTATGCATGGTTCTCATAATAGCTATAAACTATTGAGCCATAGTTGGATTGAGCCATCACCCAATATTTACCAAGTGCATCTTTTTTTATGTTTTAGCAATTGAACAGCCATTGTAGGGCCCTAGTCAGCCCAATAGTTAAGCAAGGACTGGAGCAACATAACATTGTGTCATTCAGACCAGCACTTGAGGCGGTTCTATAAACCCATTTATACTGTAACCATAAAACCTCTCTTCATTTTTACACTCACTCATGTTGTAATAGATCGTGTCTTCCTCTTTCTAGGTCCTTGTAATGGCTAGGGAAGGAGGAACAATTTAATGACAAGGGTGTAACCACTAGAGCCTCAGCACAGTGGAAAAACATATAAATGCTTATTACTGACTAGAAGAGGAGGAAGATGAGATAGTTCAGCGGATCCGATTCTCCTCATAAAACATTACACAGACACAGTACATTCGAGGTCTGAATAGAATCCACTTTTGAAAAGCTGGCAATTCTATTCTTACAATGGCGGCACTCATTGTTCTTCACAGTTGTCGATTGTTTATTTAATATTTGGGCCAATTGTAAGGTAAAGACATTCCTTCCTAAGGATCTAGCATGATATATACAAGGGCTTCTTTAAATAGAAGCCGGAAAAGAGAGTGCTCCATCTCTTGACTTTATCAAGCACACACGTCTTCTCCGATTCTCATTATCTCATTCACCGTGAGGCAGGTCCCTCCAACAATGAACAGATTGAAAGGATAGCATGAGTTCAGGGGAGAAAAAGAAATGGGGCCAATGCAATCACAATCAAAGAAACATGTTTGAACAAGAAAATAACTAAATGCCTATATAGCCATTTGCACATAGACTTTTCAATATCCAGAATGGTTGGATAAATAGTTTTTTTTTTCCTTGTTAATAAAGTTGTCTGCATAATAGGAATTTATCACTCTGAACAAATGCAAAAGAGATGTCTGACAGAGAAAAAGGCCATGAAGTTTACGATAGAAAAAGATGTATAATTACAAAGGCCTTCCTTAAAGATCAGATTAGGAGTTTTCAACTGAATTAAAGGCAAATACTAAACTTTTCTTCTTCTTTTTAAAATATGCATGTCAGAAAAAAAAGAATGACATTGTTCTAGGAATTTAAAAAATGCCAATACCCATAAAAGACATCTGTCAAGTCAATCTTAAGGATATAGACAGCTGAATTTACATCAGTTCAGGTACAAGTGTACCTATGAGTAATAAATAAAACATGAACAGTATGGGAACAAGGAGTTTTTATTCTTAAATGATCACACCCTGATAAAAGTAAATGTCAAACTAAATTGAGAATATCTCATTTATTTTCTTTAGATCTGGTCTGGTATCATTTCTTGCACTTTAAATAATAACCAAGGACATACTGTAACTTTCTGAAGCTTTGCATGCAGATCACATCATTCATCTTAATATATAATATATTTTTAAACTATGTATGTGGACATGTGGGATTGTTTTCAGCTATTCAAGATTGTACATTCTGCTTAAAATATAGGAAAAATGTCAAATCATTATTCTACCAGAATACAGATAAAGTATCCTCAGTGCTGACAAATGTGTAAACATTATGTTATACAATATCAACCCAACCTCTTGTTTAATAATCTCATAATAGTGATGTATCACTAGATAATGATTTTGACATGAATTGATTTGTAGGTGTCAGAAAGGATGATACAAATCATCAAAATCAACATTCCACAATTTTAAAATGTAGGTTGTTGAAATAACCAGTTACTTCTTATCAACTTTATCACCACAGTCCCATAAACAATATCCCTTTTGACTCAAACTAGGGAACCTTTGAGAACTGAAAAGAGAGATTAACACATTATCTAATAGTTGTTTTAACTAAACAGTCTCACTCATCTTAAGATTCTGTTTCAAGAGATTTGATTATCTCCTTATAGGCAGAACATTGAAAACCGAATATCACTTGGTGGATTTTGGTGCATTTAGACATCATTTAAGAATTTATTATGAAGATGGAACTTTACAGATTCCAAAAAACGTCATCCACATTGCAAAGGTTTAACTACGATGAGGGGGGTCTTGAATATTGAATAAAAGATTTACTTCAAGATCTGAATACTATAAATATTTTGTTTCTTATAGCTGAAATGGCCGTGTTGGAAGGCATCAATCCAATATGCCAGTTATGGCATACCTACAGCACAAACAAATAGTGTGAAATCTGGATATTAGATTGAGTTTGTAACCACAGGTGGTCCGGTATGAAGGCTTTGTTTCTGAAGATAAACAGACTTTCAAGTTTATCAGACAGAATTTCATCCTTCTGGGCAGAGAATGAGCTGGTTAGCCTATTGAAATAGCGTGATAGTTATAGCCCAATAAACACATCGCAGTGATGCCCAGAGTCCATAATTAAGAGCGTTCATATTGCCATTACATAAGATACCACTGAGGTAAAAAAAAGCAACAAGGCAAACAATTTTCCATTGTAACTGGGCCAGAAGTATAAAAATATATGGCAGTTAACATACAACATTTACATGTAAATAAAATGCAGGTGACATACAATGCAGGAAGTACAAATACATAATCCTCCTCACTGTGACACAGTATGTTCTAGAGGCTGATAAACAGCATAGTCAAGCTGTTAGCGAGTTTGTATTCTCCAATCTATTATGTTTTCAAACTGATGCGCTATTATCTCTGGACAACTTTCACACCGGGAGGTGATCCCTGCCAGCGTAATTTTCAAAATGAAAAGCTTACAAACAAGATAAATTTCATTGCTATGTTACCTGAATTAATATCACCTGACAGTCATTTCAGCAAATGCAAAGCTCTGGAAATAGCTATTTCAAGACCACAGCTCAGTGCTGTAAACAGCTATAATAAACACCAATCTGCATATTTCCATATTTAATCAGATTCCTGTATATGAGACTTAATAGGCATAAAATCAAAAGGAAACATTTCTGGTAGGAAACGGGGGCCATTGAAGCCTATGACACAGAGACTGTGCTAGCTTATTCTGTTCAGCTCAAAAGAAATCCTAAAAGGGATAACCACAAAAAAAACTTTCTAATAGCAAAATCACCTCAATAAAGTTTAAGCTTAGATTCTTCTCTATCTGGTGACACTTATTTTTTTAGCCTTGTTCATACTTTCTCATCCATAGATGGTAAAATTTTGTAGCACATCTGACATTACATAGGGAACGTGTGTCAGTGTAGACTGGAAAGGCCAAACAAAAAGTTCCATTTTCATGCAATGTACTACATAAATCCTCTCAGAGGAGTCACTAACTACAACCCCTATGTTCTCTGTTAAAAATATTCTTCCTTTGTAGCATTAGAAAAAATCCTTGCAATTTTTTATCAGTTAACACTGACCCTTTCCCACTAAAGGCTGTAAAACTTTTAAGAATAATAATATTCCCATAATCCGAAGATGACTTAAAATATGCCTGCCATCTATGCAGACTGTCACTGCAGTGGCTGGCTTGCCCATGTATTTGCATAGGATCAAAATAACATAGATACACATACCCATCACCATAGTCGCCATCATGGCAGGGTGGTGGAAACACAGCCATCTCTATGAGGTTGTCATGCCCATTTTCATGAACTGGGTGATTTGCTAATTTTCTACAAGAAAAACATTATTAGCATTACAATGGTTGAAAAAAAGCTGATTCAAAATAAATGATGTCAGAAATGTTGTCAGGATGAATGTTTAGTGGTGGAAGTGGTAAACTCCACTACGGTAGCAAGATTTTTTAAAATACCACAATAAAATGAAGGTACAAGGTAAGGTAATGAAGAAAAAGGACACTCTACATGTAACATTTTCGTCAACAAAAGCCAGCTTTTAACTTCTTATATATGGATTTAATTATTGACCATTCAATCATTAATTAATTCAAACATTAATTACAATTACTACCATTGTACTATATAATTAATAAAACTGAGAATATTTACAGAACAGACAATTCATTATTACCCCTTTTCACAGTTACCTAAATTAAATATTACAAAGATGTAAGGGCCCGTTCACACTAGCGGCACTGTGCGTTACCAAAACTAAAGCACAGCCCTAGTGTGAAAGGTTCACAGGTTTCTTATAGACCTTTCCTACCTTGCATTGACCCTTATTGTCATGCGCTGTGGTGCTGCATCACAGCTAGTGTGAGAGAGCCTTAAAGGTTGACAACCATTGTCAGAATTAAATGTTCAGAACTGCTGCTTGTAATGTAATTTAGTGATGAGCGGCATAGACAATATTCGAATTCGTGATATTTCGCGAATAATTCTACTAATATTCGATTCTATATTCGGAAATTCGAATATTCACGGTATGACCATGTATTGTGAAAATCATATTTGCATCGCAAAAATCTTTAAAATGAATGCTAAACATGCTATGTTTATTTTTGCAAGGCGAATATTATTTTCGCAATACTTGGCCGTATTGCGAATATTCGGAATTGCGAATATCTGCCGACATATTCGAGATATTGGCGAATTCTCGAATTGACGATATTTTCACGAAAAATATTCGCCATTCGAATATTCGAGCTCAACACTAATGTAATTGTAATTTTTTTCTCTAATATTTTAAAGCACTATAGAAATAATACAATACAACCACAAAAACAATTAATTTGCCCTTCATACAGAAAGTTTTGGAGTTCAAGTAATACCCTTTATTGCCTCAGATCCCTTATTCAGCAAGAAGCAAATTTGCTTCTTTAATTACTTATGTTAGCCAATAATGGAAAATGAAAAGCTTACAATAGATTGGCTATATATTAATAATATATAGCCTATTTACTTATATAAACAAATCTTGTTGCTCCAATCACTTCCTGACTACTTAAGGTCCCCACACACGTAGCGAGTAGGGACCGACAGATGAGCTGTGGAGAGCAACGTGATGACGTGATGAGTATCGTGGGCACCCTTTGTGTGCCGGCCGTACCATTCAACCTAATGGCATCGGCCAGAGATTTACGGACATGTCCATTCTCTGGCCGACTGAGATTTTGATCTGTCACCCCATGTGAGCACCCTAGATCCGCGGCTGATTTTGCCGACAAGCCATGGCCGCGAGCGTGCACACATATTGGTCGTTATGTGTGTGGGGACCCTTACTGTGCAACAATTTTAATTTTATTTTATTTTATTGGCCTAAAGATACCATTGAATGTGCACAGAGTTGACTAAAGCTTCATCAAAAAAGCTTAATGTAAAAAAAGAGAATAACCAATTACCTTTTATTATTGACGTTATGTAACATTCAGCATTTTTCCTTAGTAATATTGGACAAGAACGTATGTCTATGAGAAGCCATCAACAGCCCCAAGCAACAGTTCTTAGGTAAGAAAGCCATGCAGGTTAGACGCTTTGCCCAATAGCTACTGCTTTTCCTGTAATCAAGATTCTCTGCATGTAGCTCCCCTTCTCTCACCTACTGCCTTAAGCATAGTTGAGCCCAACTACTGTGCCCTTGTTTAGGCAAAAACAGCAGGATAATGTTATGGTCCACTTCACAAAGATGATGACTACAATGAAAGAATGAGCATTTGATATGTGAAATTCCTAAAAGAAAAATCATATTTCTTTTAGCATTGACCACCCCATGTCTTTTGCACATCAAATAGTGAATATTATAATAAAATATGTAATAAGGGAGAAATATATTTAAACTACAATTCAATCCACATGGAAACAATGCAAGCTCCATCTCAGACACTGTCCGCCATGATCACAAGATGAATGGGTGAGTGCATCATTCTGCCACCAACAAGGATGCATACAGATAACCAAACCCAATGCCACAGTTTTTCCTTTTTTTAAACTTTTTACATAAAAAATATTTATTTTAGTGAAACATTCTGAATATGAAAACAGGGAATGATAGGGGTAACTCCTAAGTAGACAAAGTTGCCACTGCCAATTCACAAATTTAAAGAGCATTTAAATAAAGATCAAAGAGAAAACATGAGTACATGTTCAATGAAATGTGGTTTTTATGTCTTGCCCATATTTTAAATGCAGTGTCTTCTTTTATGACTTTACAAGAATAAGACATGAGTCTGGGTAACATTAAAACAAAAACATGTGAATAGCATACCATATCTGTTCTGCAATGTTTTTCAAAGAGCATGACTTGTTTGGGGAGATTTTCTAAGAAGTCCTTTAAAATTGCATGCAGCACTAGTCATGCAATATTGACAACTTGTCTACTTTTCAATGACTTGTCTATTTGGAATACCAAAAACTATTTTAAGAAGAATTCACAGAGGGCCCTCCTTAAAATAAAATCTTTTTACCAATGTTTTCACTAAGCTCTCGACAGAGTTTTATTATTCATTCTTATGTAAGAAATGTGTTATGTCCTATTGTTCATTCTTGTAACTTTGTGTAAAAATGTCATATTAAGCTTGAAAAATAGATAAGATAAAGAGATGGATAAATTCCAAAAACTTGCTTCTTTAACACCTTCACTTAGACAAAAAATTGTGTCACTACAATCTTTCTGAACACTGGATACATATTATTTAAATCTTGGGCGAAAAAACACTTAAGAATATTGAAAAACAAATGCCCAAGATTGATCCCTAGAGAGTGGTCACCAGTATATTTGCCTCCAATTGTTGGTTTTGTTCTCACCTCTTGTTTGATATATTCTCCCAACATTGTTTCCAATGGCATTGGTCAGAAACAGAGGAGTGAATCTACCCAGTGGGGACATATAGAACAGTAAATTTTTTATAGTAGAGCTGACCATCCACAAAACAAGGAGTCTGAATATATACTGAATATATATACTCATGGACATGGGCGGTCTAGTGCCGGAAATGTTTTAGTTCCTTTTCTTGATGTTTGTCCTAACCAAAATTGAAGCATTGAAGGGGAATTTCAGCTAGTCCTTCAATCAGTTATAGCTGTCCTCACTCCTGGATCCACTGAGTTCATTGAGTCCTTACTCACAACCTTACTCAGTAATTGCTTCCTTCCTGACTTCATGGATTTAATAAAGCTGGGTGTCCTGACTTTTTACCACTATGATTGGCTTAGGCTGAGTCTCCACTGTGTCTTGACGAAAATACATAAAAATGTGTTGTGTATTTGGTACAACACAATTAAATCTCAATGCTTTGGTTGTGTTATACTGATGGCCCGTTGTTTTGAATTTGTTTGTAGAGCTCATAGTTCTATAAGATGCAAAACAAAACAACCATTGAAAATTAGTTGAGTAGTGCCAAAGACATGGCCGTCACGTTTTACTGAAGTTTCTGCAAGATGCAGTGGAGATTCAGCCTAAATTTAACTAAGTGCCCTTACCCAATGTTTTGACTCAGCATTGAATCAAACTTTTTTTGTGTGCATGCTCTAGTCAATTTTCTGCATGTTGACATACCCTTGTTGTTACAATAAAAAATGCAAAAAGCAAACAAACACGACTCCTAAAGGTGAAGGTGGCCAACGTGCAGACATGAATTATTAACAGGGATTTTAGCCTCACACAAGATACAGCTCTATAGTTTAATTATAGTTTTTTTTCATAACTACTGTGTTCCTATGCTAATTCCAAACAGAATAACACCAAATATCATGACATATACAATGAACAGTTTGCCTTTGAATCTAATGAGTACTGAATGTTATGAAAATATCAAACGTTGCATATTAAAACAGTTTTCTTAAAGAAAAACTCAGAGCAATGATGTGAAAAAACTAAAATACTCCCTTACAGCAATGTAGAGATATTAAAGAAATTGCCTTCATTAGAATAATGGCAGATGAAAAGGTTGATTGTAACCAATGATGGTTTCAATAAAATTTGGCTGGATTAGGATAGGGAAATAACAAAAAACCTGCCTCAACCAATATGCTTTATATAAACAATTTGCTGTTTCAAATATATGAAACGAAATTCAATCCAGATTCACCAGCTTGTGTACAGAATTTGGTGTGGTTGTAAATGAAGAGTGGAACTAATATAAATGCAATTTACCTAATCCCCATGTTTATTTTTACGTCCTCATACACCTTAATGAATTTCAACTGTTCATGAAAGATAACATTACAACAAACAAATGTCCATGTCTTCCTTAACAACAGAATATACAATATTACCCAACACACTGAAAATGTGAACATTTCTTTTGGTTGTGTGGAAATTGGTCTTAATATTAATTATCTCACAAAAAATACTGTGACTTATTAATATGCATACACTTACAATAAGATTTATAGAAGCACACACACACATACAGACATATATATGTTTTGATTATTATTTCATAGAAAGATGTCAAAAACCACTATCTTCCTTGGCCACAGTATCAGTTAACATCCTATTAAGCATTCTTAGTAAAATGCAGCTCACAGATGGGTGCAAGTGCTATTAAATCATAAAAATCAGTCACTTCATAATATTTATAATAGCCCATACTGCTCCACCAAGGCACATGAATATGTACCGTATTTTTCACACTATAAAATGGGGGGACCATGAGATGCATCCCACAGTTTTTATGAGAAAAAAACATTATCATATCATACTATCATATAGTCGGTATCGTATACAAAATTATCATATAGTCATTATGGTATAGTCATATAGAGTGAATATAAAGCATGTTCCTGCAAAGCAGGCAGGTCTGGGCCATGCATTATTCACTCTATATTTCTCTAGGCAAACCAAAAGGAGGGAGAGCTTAGTTCCAGTACCAGTAGGGAGAGCTTAGTTCCAGCAGAGTGTACAGGACTGAAACTTTAGCATGTGTCTATAGCAGTACCCATTCTCTAAGCAACTTATGGACAGACACATTTTACAATCTGGCACTCACAAGTTACTCAGCAGATATTTACATTTGGGAGGAGAGATGAGTATCCTGTTTCTAATGAAATGTTGTTTTGATCATTTGTCACAGAACATAATGGGAAATCCCACATTTCTGTTTTCACAAAATCATCAAGGGGGATGCATGTCTTGGTGACAACCCTTAGAAGGCAACCACTCCACTTTTCAACCTTGTTCTGGTGGGTGAGGGCAGAGAAAAGAAAAAACAAGAAAAAAAAAATCAGGTGTTCTAACTTTTAAGTACTATACCTTCCTACCTCATGGTATAACCATGTTTTGTTCTGCAAAATGTTATTGTACATTTTATTAAACCTTTAGTATGTTTGTGGTGTTTCAATAAATCAGTTAAAAGATACATTCTCAGAATACAGAATGGCATTTCTATTTATGAAATATCAAGAAGGGTATAATAGTGTAATGCATAGTAACACAAGATTGCTTTTCAAACCCCTAATATTTGAAGCTTCACAGAGTGAGAGCTTCAGAACCTGACTGTCATAAAGCATGCCGTCAGATTTCCACCAGAGATAATTCTTTGTATTCATGGTGGTCATTCCTACAGGTCTTGATGTTCAAAAAGCACTAGATCTTGCTTAGGTCACATGAGATGAAGGGCTTTCCTCAACTATAGGATTATTTTGATGTAAGGGTTGCTACTAAAAGTATTAATATTAAATGGATGGTCCGCTACCAAACGGGATTAGATTCCTTTAATTGGTGCCTTTCAGAGAAGAAAGGAAGGCGTAAGGAAGAGCATCGCTTTGTTGACACAAAGACTCTACTAAATCGAATGTGCATTTTGCTGTCTGTATTTTAATGGAGAAAATCAAATGATGCTTGGTCCCCAGTACCTTATAAATCATTAAATGTAAAGTTTGGTAACCATACAGTTAATATTTTATTAAATAGTTCAAAAGCAAATAAAGCATAAATTATGGTGTGAATTCCCGCAACACACTCAAAGCGATTCATAAATGTTTAAGTGTAAATGTGTGATTTTACTTGTGTTTTGCGCAGGAAAACCCAAGCTTTCTCATGTCAGATGAATTAACATGTTTCTGGGCCTGATTTACTCGATTTTTTTTCAATCTTTATAAAATCCACAAAAGGTTCCCTTATCTAGTGTAGAATAACAATAATTGTGATGTAGTCAAGTGTGCCCGTGTATGCTGCTGCCTTTTAGATACAATTTGGTTGAATGGTTTTAACTAGTAACTTCAAAATAAAATATATATACTCATTATGCTGGATAATATCAGTAAAATGATCTATAATCATTAGGGATATAAATATGGAAAAGTTAGAAAATGGAGAAAAACTAATCTTATGATCATATTTTTTTCACAGCTGTTACTCTTTTTCTAACACTTCCAGCTCATCTAAGATTAATAATATCTTGATTGTACGCATAAGAAGGCTGATGAAACTCGGTAAAGTAACTAACCTAATGCATTTGAATACAGGGGTCCATGTTGAAGTACAGTCTATTTTAGTGGGCTTATCTACAGGGCCTTATCCTAAAGGGGACTTGTTAATATTGTTTTGTATTTAAACTACCAAAGTTGACTAAAGTCAAGGCTACCTGAAGATAGAAGCATCCTCTATAGTGTGTGAAAATAGCAAATACACATTGGTAAGCTTCTTGTCCTGAATTGAATTGGCCCAGGTTATACCGGGCCAAGAGTAACTATTGTAGCCTGGCTGCTTCCAGACTAATTGTAATTCCACTTGACGGAATTAGAAGTATAACCTTTATTGGACTTTTAAAATCTGGAACACAATGTAAGCACTGTATTTCTTTTTTCAATATACTTCACCTTCATCCTTCAAATTTTTACAGTTTCATTTTATAGTTTAGTGGTGATTACAGATAACAGATAAAGTTTTTGCATCTGATTTCAGCTTTCCCAATCAATAGGAGTATTCATGGGTTGTTGGATCAATGTAAGTAAATTAGGAACCGTTACCAAGAGAGTATTTAATTGATATTTTCAAAGTATCCTTTGAGTTTCAAAACTCCCATTATAATGACTTAAAAAAAGGAAAACAAAGTTAAATAATTCCCTTTATTGGCTAATTAGACTGCAATTACAGATTTCCAAACAGTGTAGGTCTCTTCTTCGGGCAGGATGGCATGAAAAACTGCCTAAGCTGTCTTAAAACCTTGAATATAAAAATATACCAGGCCAAGAAGAATCTATGTTCTCAATATACATTTAAATAAATGCAATTTATGGATACTTGTATTGTCAAAAGCTAAATCTTTCTAGATTCCTGAATGTCATAATTCTTAAAACACAATGCATATATTCAGTAGAAGCTTAAAATTAAAAAAAATCTTTAGTTATTTTCTCAACCAATAAGCCCTCTTGGTTTCTAATGGGAACAAAAGAGGAACGTTCACATTTTCCTGGTAATATCTGCACCACTTATCCCCTGTTTCCTATTGCAAGGGCCCTTTCCTATGGTTTAAAGAAACCTGATCCTGGTCAAAACAAAGTTCAAACATGTTAAAAAAGCCATCTCTAGTAGTTCTAGTTATAGAACACATTAATGTCACATACTTAACTCTCTTTCAAAGGAAGTTGTCATGACTGAGACGCTTCTGGCATGCACAGATTTTGGGTTGGTGATTTACCAAGGTACTCAAGGTAGGATAAATATGACAGCCTCAGTTCTTGTTTTGGCAGCTACCATATTACCCTGACAGGTTCCCTTAACACCTTGGCTCATGTAACTTACTGTACTGAAACATGATTTGACAGTAACTCAAAAGCGCAAATAGCCCTTGCAAACAGATCACTGGCAGGTCCATTTATTTAAAAAAATTAATATATTTTGACATAATATCTAGGCTGTCTGTGGACCAAAACATTCCTATAAATGACAGTGGAAAATAACACCTGTAAATCAGTAACGGCGGCTGACATTAACCAGCTCAAAAAGTGAGCATAATGCTGTTAGTATACATTTATCCTGACTCAGGGTCTGTCGCGACTCTGTGTATGTTCTGAACATACACTATGAAACACAATGACTGTTCAATAAATAAATAATAAAAATTTCACAAAAAGAATCATTAAAACTAATTAAAATCTTTGCCTATGGTAACTTATTAATGACTGCATAGGGCCTGGCTCTGCAGGAATTATTACTTAATTAAATCAGGTTGCAAGTACTGCAAGTGTTGTGTAAATTTAATACAAAGGTTACTTGGTGCCATGTACGAATTCGCTACGGTAGTGTTTCTCAGTCTTCTATGACTTATCTTGTCCGCATATTTCTGAGCTGGAGGCCGATCACTGACAGGTATAAGGTTATATATGTGCAGTTTGGGCTCATCTACCTCTCTATTTGCATACATAATATTTACCTTTATTTTTTCTTTTCTACGTGCTTTACCTAGCGTATTTATTTTTCCTTGTTAAAGCAATCCTGCCAGCAACTGCAACTAAAGCCAGGCTTTTAAAGAATGATGTATACTTGCAGCTTAGAACTTCACCACTGGTATCAAGCATATTCGATATTGTTAAATACCCATCGTCCCTAAATGCAAATTTGTCTATGTCCACTACTTCTCTGTCATGAAGGCCATTAAATGTTCAAGAAAACATAGTCTACTTTGGAAGATTAGCATCTAAAGTTACCTTCTTCCACCAACTACTGCATTATGTCGGCCAATGAAAATTGTCTACTTTGGTACGTTACAATTGTCTGTACGGTCTTGCTAAAGAAGATAGTAGGGTTGCATGTTCCTGGCCATTTTTTTCAACCAACAAAACAGAAGAAGATGAATATTAATGTTGTTTTCACAACTTTTTATCCAACCAAAACAGGGCCTTAACAACTTACAGTATTCTAGTAAACAAAATGTTGTGTTCTTTTTGAACACCTCCATCTACACCTAATACAAAAAAAATTCTAATAAATGGATTTTAGTTGCTTTTGGTTTACTTGGCACACCCTGATGTCTAATTCATATAACAATTACTGTGTAAAGAGATTTTCCACACTGTATATTTATTGTCTGGTAATGGTGTAGTTATTGACTTTCTTTAAACAGTTTAAGAGGTTGTCCCCTCTCAGGGAGGTAAATTTTACTTTCGGTTAAGCAAGCAATGTTTAAATACAAGAGGGATGCATACTATACTAAAGGTGAGCTCTTGGGGTATTTCTAATTAGTGATAGCCGAACTGTCCGCATGGCGAACATGACATGTTCACTTTATTTTCAGCCGCCAAACAGTATGGGTGTTCGACGCACCCTGTTCGCTGGCAGAAAGAAGTTTATTATTCTTACGCTGGCCGGATCGGGTGCAGAAGGATCCGGCCAGAGGAAGATTTCTTTCACTAGATATCAGGTAGAGAGCGCAGTCATCTAGTGAAAAAATCGCTTTAAAACCGGAAGTGACGTCACGTCCGGTGATCGGAACCGGAAACTGTGTCTGGGTACCAGAAGTGACGTCAGTGTTCCTGGAGAACAGGCAGACATCACACATTTTTGATCCACCTGTTTGAAAACAGACATGGCTGATGTTCGGCCATCACTATTTCTAATAAAGACCAGTCACTCCAGCTCTCTTGCTCTGTACAGGGTGATTGATGATCCTGTATTACAACTCCGCTCTCCTGGAATGAAGAACTTTTGACTATTGACATCACCACGATTTTTACAATGTTATATCCAGGTTTCTAAAGGCATTTGGTACATGGATTTATACTCTTATGTAGCTAGTGAAATATAATTTGTTTGTGCCTGAAAGTCACCTTTATGTTATAAAATCACAATAATGACTTGTAATTGCCATAATGGTTTACTCTAAACCAAATGACACAATGATAAGACCCTATTTTAAGCAGTTATTTTCCAATATCAACTTTAAATCTTTCAAAAAACAACAACTGCTTTAAAAGTGAAGAATGAAAAATGTTTATTGTTATTATATATTTATCTGTCTAAAAAACACTGCCCAGAGGGATTCATCAACCTGACAAAATCTCTGAAAAGATGGATGACAACAATAATAAAACACAGCGCAGAATGCTGGGGTCCCCAAAACATACAATCATCACCGTTCAATGACTCAATATTCATGACACATCTTTGCTCATCATTAGAAGTTATCACAGCTGTCAGCTGTATCACATATATATGCCTAAAGAAGTAAAGATGGTTATCTTGATGCCTGTGACATTTACATATTTTTATTTTTATCTGAATCTAGTGAAATGACAGCTCTGGAGAAAGTTACAATGACCTAAATTGGATTAAAAATACAATCACACAGTATATCTAAGTGCAGTAATTGATGGAGGCAAAGTGAATTAGCATATTAAAAAGGCTGTTTTGTATTTTGCAACAAAAAAAATTGAAATAGTTAATATTGTTTTACGTTCTTTAAATTCGCCATAGGAGGAATAAGGATGTTGCCATCACTGGTCTAATTCTGTAGTTAGACAGTACATTTTAAGTGACTAACTTTGAACCCATCAGGAAGTCGGACTTCAACTACTACTAAAGCTGGCCATAGAAGCTTAGATTTCCCTAAGATCAATTTGTTAAACGATCGGGACATGCAATTGAGTCTTCGATCATAAGTCGTACATAAAAAAGTGCACAATTTTCAGAATCCGATTTATCACTGAAAGTGCGATACAAAATGAGGGAAGTGGGATGTGGCCTGCATGGGTCGTTCGATATGAATGATCGCATGTCTCTTATTATGTCCCTCGATTCTTGATCAACTAAAATTTTGAGATAGGTCTGATCACTGAACGTTCGATTCTTCATGTGATTTATCATATTTCGTTTGAGTTGTCTATGGCCTGCTTTAGTTGTTCTGGGTTAGTGACCAAAGCAGCCCAAACACTAAAAGCCTAACAATATCCATTATGGATTTCCATTCAAAGATAATTAAATTATAACTTATTTTCACTATTACACACCTTTTACAGCAATAAAAAAAAGAAATACTGCCTTCAAAAAATTATCTTGTAATTACCCTGCAAATATCATGTCATGCAGCTAAGAGAGTAATAGATCTCTTTTGGAGTTGGGCAACAAAGGTGAATTTGATAGGCTAACTTCCTATTAATCCTATTGATTACTTGAAGATGGGGTCTATTGGTCTTGGTAAATAACAGTACCAGTTTATTGGTCCACATAGATTAATTCTGTTGATGATGGCCATCAGGGGAGAAATGTTAATGGTCCCTGATGTCAGACATCTTCCGTAGAGTTAATGTTTCGATCAAACTCCAAAATTCTATATAAACATAGTTATGCTAACTCACCTTTTTTTCAATCTAATTATGCAACTTATTGTTGACAATAATGGAAATCCCTAAAGAAGGGTGGCATTGTCTACCAACAGTTCTCCTAAATTGTTAAATTCTCAAATGAGCCCCAAGACAAAGAGTACAAATGGTCATAAGGAGGCAATCAATGACCCTTAATATAATTTTCAGGAAGTTAAGATGCTTAAATGGATTCCATATTTCGACATTAACATGCAGTTATATGCAGACTAAAGATGAGCAAATCAATCTGAGCAATTGTTGTGCGTGATTATTCTTAGTCTGTGTGTAAGCTACATGCTTATATCACAATTCACCATCCCAATAAGCTTTTCTATCAGGAAGACCGGACACGACATGAAGTCAAAGTAGGAGCCAGTGCATATGGTCAGTCTATAAAGGAAAATAAAATGATGCCAGAAAGCCACTTAAAACATTATTCTATAGGAAAATTAATTACGTAACTGTTTATAAGGTCACTATGTAATACCGATAATGATAAGGGTAGACTCATATACACACAACACATATAGCCCGTATTTAGCAGCTATTGCCACTGACAATTTATTTTAGTGACTGCCTGGGGAAGATGATATTCCGATCCACCCTTGTCTAGCAGTAAAGAACAGTTTTATTATTCATCTCCAGCATTAGCTTGTAAATGTGCTCAAATAAAATTGTTAAATCAGCACATGTGACTAATTATAAAGAATTCCGCACCGAGGTACTGTTATATGCAAATGTGCCTTACATCTACAACAGCATATTAGCAAGCCCAGAAAACATTTAACCAGCTAATGATTTCCTATGCTGCAGTATGATTTACACCTGCTTTTCCTTTTTTTTTGCTGTAAGTAGTTAATGACCTGTCGATATTTGTATATGTTAAATCCCAGGCCTAAACAATGCTATGAATATTCAGGCTGGTGCAGAACCAGGAAAATCTGACTTTTTAACGTTATCAAAAATGTGGAGGTGACAGCGGTGATTTACAGTGTTGATTAATCTTTCAGCTTGTGCTAATTAATTGGGGACGTTTAGCGGTGTACTAATGAGTCTCACAATAAATCGTTGCATACCATGTCATAACTGATGTGACGGGAGATGAGAAGACCATTTCTATTAGCGTCACCAAGCTAAATTAGTTTTGATGGGCAGCAGAAAATGAACACATATATTTGGCTCAGGACATGAAGACTTATGGCCAGCTAACAGTGAAAGGTCAGTGGCCACAGATATAGAACCTCCAATATCAAAACATCAATGCTAACAACTTTCACGACATAGAGTCAGGAAAATGATAGCTGATATTGGAAAATGTGAATCTGACTGCTGACTAGGTAACAACAATCCCTGTTATGCAGAGCCATAAATTCTGTACCCAAAGGTGGGCAGAGCTGACTCTAAATATGTCTCATTTAATTGTCAGGCCTCCGGGGCTCAGGGGTCCCGGGTGGCACCCTCAGGCTCCCCAGAGTATGGGGGAATTGGCTCACCTCAGTCTGCCTCTCCATTTTCACTCCAGCTCCCTCCAGGGGGGCAACGCTCCCCCTCCACGCCCCCGCCGTAGCCTCCTGCTCCAGCCGTGTGACAAGCTGCACGCATGCATTTTAATACATACTGGCAGGAAATGGATGGGCGTCGGTTTCCCTGCTAGAGGAGGGGCTGCCCTAATGAGCATCACTATATATTGCTGTCTTGCCCTCAGTATGGTGCTGCTTGATTCAGCTCTGATCCCTGGTTGTGCCTTTCCCTGTGATTCCCTTCCTGTGCTCCCCTGTGACTTGCTTCGTGACTTCCCGTGTACCAGACCCTGCTAACCCGCAACGACTATTCTTGACCTCCGGCTCCCCGACCTTCACTCTTATCTTGGAATCTGGTTTTGTCCGCCGCCCGCCAACGACCCTGCTTGTTTACAAGTTTATGCATGAACTCTGCCAGCCCTTGACTCTTGCCTTGTCCTGGACTTTCTCTCGAGACTCTCGTCCCTTGGGGACCCCAGCCTCGCTGTCACCTCCACATCTGGAGCAGCTCCGCACCTCAGGTTTACGCTCGCCTCGGGGTTTCCAGGTGAAAGAGGAGACCTGCCCTGCCACCCTCAGAAACATCACCGGTGCCCCCTCAAGGGGCATCGGCCCATCTCCCATTAGGGGGGCTCTGGGTAGAAGACCTGGCTCTACGGGTTTAGACTCTTCTAGTCCATCCTGCTATCGGGCGTAAGCCTTATATTAATAAAACATAATTTATTGAAGTAATAGGACCTATTGGCCATCAGAAACAGACACAACTATACAAGGCCTAGATGTATATGACAGCCCAAAGACTGAAATAAGAATATATTTTATAGAAAAGAGGTGGCAACCTAGGAGAAAGGCACACAAGAAGTCCAGAATAATAAGCATGTATGCTATGTTAGTCCACCTTCTTCAGTGCTTTCATCTTATACTATAGCAAATAAAGTCACAGCAAAATTAGAGCCTTTCAATAGTGTAGAACCCAGGTCGTATCTAGAGAGACAGCTTAGTAATGACAACCAAATGTTGCTTAAAACGATTTTTAACTTCTCTTAGGCTGAGCGGCTCAGGCACTTTTTTTAAGACGCACCGTAACTATTGCCTCCAATGGATCAGTCTTTACACACATGGTGTGGCTGAGAAAAAATGTGGTATATCACAGCCTGCCCAAATGTGCTGCTGCGCTGTAAATGAAATCAATGGTCTGAAAAAAAAATGCAGTGAAAAACGCAAAAATGTTTTTGCATGTTTTGTGGCCGCAGCAGTGGCATACACAGCTAAAAGTTTTATAGATTCGAGCAAAATTGTGCACCCTGCGCCTTCACAGCATTTGATTGTGCTCAAATCTATGAAAAAATCAAACCGTGTATGTGTTTCTATGAGCGGGATCAATCGATCCAGCTTGGTCGAACAAAGGGAGCCAACATGTTGGTGAACCCTGTTCGACTTCTTCAAACGCAAAGTAAACCCTTCAAAAAGTATCAGGCGATATCGATAATGTAGCAGTGCTGCGTCTTGATATCAAGGAAGCTTGAGCGCCCGGCTGGGCTTCGGCCCTCTACAGGAATCTATCCATTGATGTCATACTTGCCAAGTTGGAGGATAAAAAAACCAGGGGACGTACAGGAAGTGACATCAGTGGCATCACTTCCGGGAAGCAGATCTTGGTTTTTGCATGTTCCATGTACGGGAAATGACGTCATTGACGTCACTTCCGGTGATGAGTGCACTTATCGGCTGATCTAGCAGGGAGAGGGCGTTACTCTGCTTGCTAATGTCCCACCCCACACATTATCAGAACAAGCGGGCTGGGACATTAGCAAGGAGAGTAACGCCCTCTCCCTGCTAGATCAGCACGATTTCAAGAATCCGGGAAAAACCCAGGATTTCTTGAAATCTGGATTTGGCCAGGAAAGCCGCATAAAAACTTGACTTTCCCGGCCAAAATGGGAAGGTTGACAGGTATGATTTATGTCCAACATAAGCCTAACAGGAGCAAATTAACAATAAACATTCACACTCACAATTCATGAAAGTTTACTTTTTTGCATGGCCTAATTCCATCAAAAAGAAATATTCATCTCTGTATTGTCTCAACCTATCAGATGCATAGATAGGATGGAAATTGATAGCTGAAGAATAACATTTCACCTGATGAGATATTCACAATTTCAGTTCAGATTCCACAAGTAAGGTTTAATGTATCAACCCTCACATCACAGCAAACTGTAAATTAACGTTTACAAAAGGAAACACTGCACTCTCAAACCGTTGAGTGGTGCATATGTGCTTTTCCAAGACGTCTGTCTACTTATCACCCAGCAGCGGCACAAATTACACACTGAAACATTGTTGTGTTTATGTAAAATGCAGCTATGTACCAGACACTAGTGTTCGGAGATGCCCCCTCTCAGCTTGAAGATCCATGGGACATCTCAGAAATGCTTCTTCTTCGTACATTTTTGCCTTGTAAAGAGATACAATAATGTTTTACATTGCCATCCAACATGTGTTACTGCTTACTGCTTTAGATGCAGCCTGCTGTTTACATTATTAGTCATATCAGACTAAGCAAGAGGCTTTCAATGGTATTATTCAACATGAGGTCAGTTTGGTATGATAGAGCCAAAATCAGACTTAAAGGGTTATTAAACCCTCATGTAAAGATAAACCATTTAAATACTCAACCCTTACCTAATCAGTAAAAGGCATTTCTTTTTTTTTCTTCCAAAAACAGCTTTTCCCCTATTTATTACTTCTATTCTATGTTCCTTCCGGTGCCAATTCCCAAACTTCCTGAACGCAGAGCATGCCTTTCTCTCTATGTAATGGCTCCTTCACTAGACTACTTCTTATGTGAGTTACTTGCTGTAAGTTTAAAAAAAAGTGAAGTGGGGTTTGCAAGCAAGTGTTTCTACATACAAGAGAAGTAGACCTGGTCTAAAAAAAGGTGAAGTGAGGACACTTTTGAATGTCTTCAGGTCTGTGCAAGTAACTGATCCCATTCTGATTTTGGATCCTTGGCCAAGCTGCATACAGGTTCATTATATTCTTTGCAAATTGAGATGAAACTCTCTCCTTTCCAGTCTTCTCAATCATGAACCAATCTTTTATGATTTAGATAAGACCGGGCAGTCCTGTCTGCATTTAGATAACGCCCCAGTGACAGGGCGAACACCTCATGTCATTAAAAACCTCCTGTATAAATGAGCCCTTAAGCTACCCATACACAGGTAGATTCCTGGTCGTTCCACCAGCAACTGGTGATGTCACCACGCTGCTTTCAGTCATCCACCGAACTTAAGGGAATCGTTATGTGTGCCACTCACACATGGATCCCCATAAGATACTTTGGTCCCAAATCAAAGTATAGCAACAAACCACAAAAGAACCATTAAGTCAGTTCGCAGTGCAGACTTGCGGGGCTATTCTGGTCTATTAATCCAGATGGGCTTCTCCGTTTTGCTGATGAGTGTCACAAACGCACACAGCGATCGATCATCTGAAAAATCTACCTTAGATGGACGAGTGTATGGGGGTGCTTAGAATGCCATATATCATGTGCTGCTCATAATGAAAGCATACAAGTGGTTAGTCTGTGAGATTGACTGGCTAAGAAAAAACTCAGGAAACATAGACTACAAACAGCTGGAGGACTTCAGGCTCTCAATTATTCTGTACAGGGCGCAGCTGGCTTGCTACAAGCTTTGGGGTAAAAGGAGGTTCACCATGGTTTCCTTTGGCAGTGCAGTCACAGAAGATGGACTATGGATAAACAGCAAGACACACTGCCTCCTTTTTACAAATCTTCAAAAACGTTTATCAAAGTAGCCTACTTTTAACAATGTGAACACAAAGTACAGTGGTATTTACTTATAAATATTGTTCAAGGAAAGTGGTTTTTTTCTGGCTTAAGCCCTTTAACATTTGACATTTCCTTACAACATAAGAAAACATTTCAGACTTTGTTGCTGCAGAAAAAAACATGCTTTTCCTCTAGGACACATTTTAGACATGTGGCCAATGATAATTTTAAAAATCAATACATAAACAAACTATAATTCAACCTTTGCATCACCAAACGCTCACACTTTAAAACATATAATCTGATTACTTTATTAGTAGCATACTTTCAGCATAATGAGTTAGTAAGGATGCTTGAATAATTAGTTACACTCATTCAGTGATTTAAAATTAAGCAATAATCAGGGCAGAGCTAATTATACCAGGAGACTCAACCAGTATGGAATTATATTGCCAGTGGAGAGTTATTCTAAAAGGTGCATTAATGATGGAGGCCCCAGTTTTGTATTTGAAGAACTTACTTGAAGAGTTCACATATACCATATTTTTCAGACTATATGACATACCGGACCATAAGAGGCACCAACAATGTGTCACAAGAGAGCACACTTCAGACAATCGTCATTTTTCTAACTCATGCGGAAGAGAAGGGAGGGCCATGGTGGATTTTGCACTCTTCGACTCACTTCTTGCCAGTGTGTGAGCTGCATGGTGATCACAGTTACAGAGAGACATATAGACATGTATGTCTCTCTGCTGTACTGCTTCTATCAGCAGGGCCCAGATGAGGGATCTGGCTGTGGCCGCATCTCTCATCTGACAGCTCAGGAGAGCTGGCAGGAAGACGCCTTGGCGACCACCAGTGGCCGAGCAGTGGCAGGGGTCGTGCATTGGGACCATAAGATGCAGGTAGTATTTCCCCCTAATTTTGGGGGTGAAAAGTGTGTCTTACAGTCCAAAAAATACGGTATACATTGTTATTCCATATATACCTATTTTTTGGCTGATAAGATGCACCAAACGTGGCTTCCTATTTTTGGACAAAAAAATCTTTACTCAGAAAATTCAGCCTTGCAGTACAGGACTTAAACGAGGTAGGGGTGCTGTCACTTTCCCGATCCCCTTTCTGCCAGACAGAGCCGCACTCTGTCTATAACATAGACATAGTACTGCTCTGTACAGCCAACGCTTTGTAATGTCAGCTCAAGCTGACGTTACTAAGCTCCAGCTAAGTGGATTTCTGTCCCTCTCTGCCAGGACAGATACACAATCCAACAGGCCAGGTGGATTCCTGCCCCACTCTGAGCACAGAGATACCAGCCAAGAGTAGGGGGAGAACTAGAAGAAAGACCTTCTTGAGTGCTTCCCCTTGTCAGGCAAAGGGGCACACAGAATGTGCAGACAGAGTGGTCTTTGCCTCATAAGACACATGCACTCCCCCTAATTTTTTTTGGGGGGGGGGTTCTTCTTATAAGGCAAAAATACGGTAAGTAAATTCTTAAAATAAACTCCTTAGATCAAAAAATTATTGATGCAATTTTTGGTGAAAATGCCCACAGACAATAAAATCCTTCCACCAAAAGGATGTGACTGCTATACTGAGTGGAGGCAACACTCAAATCCTCCAAGAGTCCAAGTCAGTTTGGACCGATTATAAGTATTTTCTACAAAATCATTCAAAATACTAAATACTATATAAGCCAAACACAGTGTTAGCTCACAAATTGTGTCAACTATCTTGTCAATCTGTTTGCCCCTCTACCAGGACACCAATATCTCTAGGACTAGTATGGAATCAATACCTATATAACATCAACTAAATTGTGCCCAAGGTTGATTAGAAATAAGCCAATGTTTTCCTGAAGGAGAATTTATGGAGCTCATCCTCTTAAAACACTGACACATAAACCAATAAAGAGATCTGCTAGAAATTATGTAGCTATTCCTTTGCCAATTATATCCTCCAGTCAAAAGCTAAATGAATAGATTCGGGTACAGTTCTCCTTTAATAAATCATGTAGCTTGACCCAATCTGGCCGCACATAAGAGTTACCTGCTCTCCAGTGGCACATTACTGCCAAGGACCCAGCTGTCCTGCAGCTGGACGGACTCAGGTGTGGTTTGCAGCTCGGCGGGCAGTGCAGCCGGCGGGGCCGGACTTTGGTTCCTCCTATGTGTCAAAGAATTGCGGTTGAGAGATGTGATGGACGGCTGATTGGCTGCAGGGTGCTGCTTGTGAGAAGGTGGCAACGGCTGCAAAGTTGACTGGCCTTGATTGTTTGGCGATTGCTCTGTGGAGAAGAAAATATGAAATACCATCAGTAAGCTGACATTAATCTTCGAAAGGACAATTAATTATGAAAAAAAATCCATCCTGGGGGGTCTCAAATGACATTGTCACTGTGATACATTTACCTTGGGTACTCAATGCTCTAATTAACACTAAAACAGATGGTAAACTAGTTGGGCTCTTTATATTGGTTTTCATTTACATTAGCACATGAACAGTTTTATGAGGCACAGCCACTGTGCTTTTTAGAAAGAGCTCAATAAAACAATAACATAAAAAACTCAAATACTTAATGGATAGCACAAGATTTCACAAAACACGTCATCCCATGATTATTTTAGCAGCATTTCTGGTATGTGTTACTTAACAGCAATCATTTGCAGCAAGGCAATAGCTTAACAGCGGTATCCCCTGCCAGTTTAGTGGGTTTCAGAGTGTTAGGTCTGCACGTTGATTTGCTAATAGATACTAAATATATTTCAGCAGAAGGTCACTCTGTGAAACAGATGTTGTAATGTAGATATTTAACAGACTGAATCACATCTGATTACAACATCAAAAAGGCTCCTATACTTAATGACCGTTATCTTCATTGCAAACGTATTCCCTCTCCTATATTTATGTACCCCATACACATCAAAGATGGCATTCCTCATGTTAGTCATATAATAAAAACGTAATCCTTAATTCAACTGCAGACCTTGCAAATATTAGTGCAATATAGGTTCCAGCATGACACTTGGCCAATGGGGGAATTCACACCTTTTTATGAGTGATTTAATGTGTTCTTATCCTGTATCCTTATCCATTGGCAATAATTATCACTAAAAACATGTCAATGCATCAAAAACATGTCTCGACCCATTCACTCCTGTAACCACTCCACATCTGCTGCTCCTCTGCAAATCACTTCACTGGCTTCCAATTGTCCAGAGAATAAATTTAAAATTCTGTGCCTTGCTTTTAAATCACTCCACACCTCCTGTCCTTCTTACATCTCCAACCTTATACATAAATACACCCCTACTAACCGCCCCCTCCGCTCCTCCTGTGACCTACTAATGACATCGCCGCTCATAACATCGCATGCACGGCTTCAAAACTTCTCTAGGGCCGCTCCTACTCTCTGGAACTCTCTCCCTCGTCCCATTAGACTTGTTCCTACCTTTGACACTTTTAAAAAAGCCCGAAAAACCCACCTCTTCAGTCTGGTCTACCCATCTTCTCACTCCTAACATCACCACCATGCCTGTCCCATCCCCCACCTATTGGATACTCTGTTCCCCAACCCATGAAATTGTAAAGCTAGCCATACACGGCACGGATTCCCTGGCTGATCGATTCACCATCCGATCGATTCCGGCGATTCCGCCGGGATCCTCAGGTGTGATCGATCGGCCAATTAAGGAATCCGATCGCTGCATACCACCTTGTCCTGCCGGATCCGTGTCCGATTGATCACCTCCCGGAATGCAACTCCCGCTGATCTGGGCAGAATCGGACCCGAAAGACCAACATGTTGGTTCTCTGGCGGATCCGATTCTGAGCCCCCGATCGGTCGGACCCGATCGGACGGACAAGGTGGGCTGCACGGGATTCCCGCCCGATCGTTTCGCGTGCACGCGCCCGGAATCGATCGGGCCGGAATCCGGTGCAAATCCGACCCGTGTATGGCAGCCTTAAGCCCTGGGCAGGGTCCTCTACTCCTCCTGTGTCATAATAACCTGTAGCTGTGTTTATTATCTTGTGTTGTATCTCAATTAAAATGTATTGTACAGTTCTGCATAATATGTTGGCCCTATATAACAAAATTATGATAATAATTTAAGATAATAATAATGTCTGCATATGAGATGTGATGTAAACTAGCACACATTTAAAATAGAAGTTTTTCATAAGGCTTTAACAAGCTATGCATTACAGCAGTGTTCTCAAATTGGGGGGAACGGAGGTATTCCAAGGTCCGCGAAGGGGGAGACAAGCAGGAAGCGAACCATGGAGTGCATGTAATGTGTGTCTCTGTGTGTGTCTGTGTATGTGTGTCTCTATGTGAATCATGTATGTTTCTGTATGATTGATGTTTAAACAAAATTTAATTGCATGAGTTGTATTTCAAATAAAATGTGAGGGCAATTTCACACTAGTACTTGTACACGCTACTGCAATGCAAGCGTAGCGAGTATGAATTGGCCCTCAGTATGAAATGGCACAGTTTGTTTGGGGGGGTCGATAATGTTCCTATCTAGAAAAGGGGGGCCAAGCAGGGAAAGTTTTGGAACCACTGCATTACACAAACCTAGAATGTGAATAGTAGTAGGTTAATTTATCCATTGTCCTCTTACATATCTGAGACCTCTGGATCCTCTCACTGAACTGTCATTCAAGTAAAACAAAATATCAAACGCTGGGCAGATGAAGCTGGAAACTCCATCCAGGAAAACTCAGTCCTGGAGTCCCAGAGCCATTGAAGACACTGGTTGGGGATTCAACCTGCACTCATCTATCTACTATCAAAAGATCTTTGAATATTGATGTTGTTTAAAATTGTTAATTAATCATAGAATAAAAATACCTAAAAATGTCAGATACATGCAAATGAGAGAACTTGAAATGGACATGTTCCACATGTAATTTTCAAAACAATTAATAAATATCAATTCAAAACAATTAATTAATATTCATTTCTATGTTTATGTTATACAGTACAACAATACAAGGAGCTACAGCGATCTGTATATGGAAGCAAGTCATGAAGGATGATGGAAAATAGAGAATTGAGCCTATTTTTTTGCCCCACTACTGTAAAAAAAATATTTCTATTGTAATTTTAAAGAAACAAGGTGGATTTAAGTTAGTGCAAGAGAGGAACCTTAATAAGGTGTTACTACAGTACACATTTACAGATTAGAGATTGTCAATTAAAAATGTTAACACTAGGATGCAAATTTATGTATATTGTATGGGGTCTGAAAAGGAGCAAATCAAGTACAGGAGCTGTGCAGATACATGGAGCACAGTGAGCCAATTGATGTTCTGGAGCAAGCTGGGTTGTGGCAAAGATTAAGTGCCTAGAACTCTAGTGTGCCACAGAACACAAGACTAGATTTGGTTCAAATAGTACCAATGAAAGCACTGTATAGATGAATCTAAACCTAAACCAAGTCAAATTACTATAAAAGGTAAGAATAGTTCAAACACAGTGGTCGTTTGACCAAAACTATCATATTGAACAAGCAAATTTTTGTAGGATCCTCTAACAGGCTGGTTCATTGAGCTTTAATATGCAAAGTGATTTATTATAATACAAGAAGGTGATGCTTGTCTAAAAGTAGCCAAAGACAGGTCGGTTATTTTGCCATTTGATTGTTGATTTGATCATACTGCCCAATAAAAAATTGACAGTCGAACATCGATCGGTTGTACTGACACACACTGTTTGTGCCTGGAAACCAAAAAACAACATGTAAATGTGAACGATTGACTGGCAGTCCGATCACTGCTTGATTGAAATCGATCACTTTGAGTCAATCGCACCAGGGTTACCGTACAATCAAGAGATTGATGTTTATGTCGATCAACCAGAAATATCCAACCACGTATGGCTACCTTTGGTGTGATAAAATGTAAAAGTGTCCCCTGCTGGATGAAAAATAGGAATGGCCAAACGTTCTCATATTTTTAATTTAAGATTTATATCATGCTACTAAGTCTATAAACAACCAGCATGGTTTTGCAATTTAAAAGAAAACCCTTAATCCTAATCCTAATCCTAATCCTAATATAGATGTGCCCATCTAAATTCCTCCTAATTTATACTTAGAACCAAAATAATAATCATCTATCACACAAAAATTGGCTCTGCTGCCTTAACAGTAAGTACACGCTTGAACACCCTAACACCTCCACTTGCATAGTAAAATATTAGCTAAAGCAAATGGAGAGTTCAGAGACACCTGCATGACTTCATTAATTATATGTCAGCAGAAAGATTTGTGTAGCCGTCTATAATGTATGTCTCGCAGCTACATTGACTTTGGACAGAAATGACATTTGTATCATGTCAGAACATTTCCTAGTTGATGAATAATCCTCACATTGTTCCACCAGCAGAACAACCATGTGCTCGCTGTATTAGGATTGCTTTCAAATTTAAAGGGAGACATTTTTAGCTGTAGAGTTAATGGCAAGTGATTTGTTTGGCCCGTGTTACACCTACTTGCCAATTCTATTAAGAATAAATATTTAGCAGTATTTTCCATCTGACTGGCGTGCAAAGAATTTGAATAGATGGATGGATATATGGCAAGAGGACCTCATAAATTCATCAGAGTAATAAGTCAAGTAGATTTTTTTGCAATTAATCAGGGCTGCCTTTATCCACACTAGTGGGTGTCATTGGATTTGATTAGACTCACTGCTCAGGCCTTCCAGGCACATTTCAACAAGACAGTTACAAGGTAATTCAACCAGTCAAAGCCAGCACCCAATTAAAAGAAATCTGTCTGAAGAGAACTAATACGGTAGAAAAAGTCAGTTTAATGTATGTCATGCTATAGTAGGGAAGGTGCCAGACAGATGTGCAGTAACCGATCCCTCGGATTAGCAAACATTATACGTTAATATATTAATCTGTCTATGTCTACACCAGGCTGAATGTAATGTATCAGTGCTGTACAGCACAAATCACTATTACCAAGGAACTAGATGGCCTTCATGTCTTTCATGGGATCACTGATACAGCCTGGGGTCTGATTGATTTGATATTTTATTCCATATGCACTGGAAATAACTACAGCTACGTGAACAAGGGAAAGCATGGCTTTTCCTGGAGTAACCAATAAAATGTTATTTAGAACCTTGATGGTTACTATAGGTTGTATTTCTTGGAAGTAATTAGGTCAACTGGATTTTCAAGGGCAGAGTCTATATTGATGAAGCCTAGTAGACTGAAACATTACTGCCTTTTGATACTATACAAGGCTGGGCATACACTATTCAGTGTTGGAAAAGACTTAAAACACAATGACTGTATTACATTTGGATCGTGCTTACCACCACATAATGTGATCAATTAAAAACAGATGTATTCCTTTCCTTAGTCTGCATGCTCCATAGTGCCATCGGGTACAAATGAATTGAAATATCTTCAAAACCCGTCAGATAGTACCATCAGCTGAAATATATCAACATGTCAGATCACTGCCGATCAAATTTTAAAATCGAATTAGTTTGGTTCCTAAAAAATTTATTGATTTTTCAAAACGTCAACTTACAATAGATTTTTTATAATCGATCAAACGGCAAATTAATGTTTATTCATCCCAGTTTGTTCAGAATTCTCTTAAAGCTGAACTCCAGGTAAACTGTTACATACACAGTTTGAGAACATGCATAAGAGATGTTTCCAGTCAGTCCAGAGTCTTAAAGATCGTAAGGCAAGAGTGGGGATTTAACTTTTCTTGTTGTTGTAACACTACATAGTAACCTTCTGTGATTGGATAATACAGAATTGGCAGAAGAATGATAAAGTAATCTTCCCTTTTCTTCTGCTGTCAATAAATGAACTCTGCAGAGCATCTGCTTTGTTCTTCCCACAGAATGCAGAGGAAGTACAAGTGACTGATAACAATTTTAAATCTGCAGGATATGTAGACAGCCATAGACATAGACAGCCAGTTACATTGCTGGTAGTTACCTGGCTGTCAAGTTGTCCTAGTCATCATTTTCGGAGTCTCTGATCTGGAGCAGGAATGTGGGACACATCCTGACTTTGTGATCTGTGAGCTAGTCCTGGGTGCAGTGACCACAGAAGCCAGAGCCAGACAATAAAGCAGCGTTCAGAAAAGTTCCCTTCCTACATTTCTTGAAATATGTCATGTAAATATTATACAATCACACTTTTAGATATGTCCTATAATTACAAATAAACAAACACTTATCTCTGACCAATAAGCCTCTCTCAGACTTCAATATTATAGTAGTACGGTATGTTCTTCTATTTCTGCTACCTGCCCATCCATCCATAATTACCTTCACATATTCCCGTTATTGCCGCACTGAAATGTCTTCTCATAAAGCTTGGCTATTACAGTAAGTCTTCTCACTGTGCAAGTTTACCCTTCTAACCAAATGAGAGCAGCAGCTGAACTGAAACACTTCTCCACTGCTTCCCTTGCCTGTGGCACTCTGTTGTGCAGTTTAATATGAATTTGCTCATTGGCTTACAGTTTATATAATGAACAATTTAAAACTGTAGCCGGAGATAAAATGTAAACATTTGACATGTAAAAGAGGGCATCCCTTAGGAATACTTTCCAACTTGTTCTTTAAAGACAGAGGAGATTTCACATTAAATCGGCTTATCTCTCAGACCAAGGATATGTTCCCAAGTTTGTATGAGTAGGAAAGGAGCATAAAAAGTGATAATATAAATTTAGCCACTAACTGATCATTACAAGGTTCTAAATCCATAGCCCGATGAATCATGGCATTGTCATCTTGGAATATACCCGTGCCATCAGGTAAGAAAAAAAAACATTGAAAGAATAACCTGATCATTCAGTATATTCAGGTAGTCTTGGAGCACATACTGTTGCTGAACCTAGACCTAACCAACTGCAGTAACCCCAGATTTATCCAATAGGAGGCTCTGTAGCAGTGTATACGCTTTATAAGAGGATGAATAGATAAAGCCACATTAATTATAAATATGCCATTGGATGTCATTGTTACATTCCCTCATCTCTTTTATTAGAATACTAGCTGTCCCATGCTTGGTCATTGGGAAGAGGGAGGGGTGCATGCAAACCACAGGAACTTGTCAGAGTTGAAGTTTAGCAGTACTATGCACTGTCAAATACCTTTTACTACAAGGTAGGTTGGTAGGTGGAGGATTTGGTAAATAAGCTTCTACCTATAAATATGTGTACAGGGTTGCTAGGGGTGATCACAATAGATGATTTCCACTGTTATCCGAAGTAATTGAGTCTTAAGATCGGATATGATACTCAATAAAGTTCAAATGGTTCTAACAGTGTTTCCAAAATTACAAGTAGAGTTCATATAGCTACCACTATTGTTTTTTCTTCCTAAGTTAGATTTGTTGCTTTAAACCTACAATATACCATATTTTTCGCACTATAAGACACATGGACCCTAAGATGCACCCAAAGTTTTGGAGAGATAAAACAGAGACACAGCCATCCAGATACCAAGTGAATATACAGAATGTTCCAGCAAAGTAGGCAGGACTAGACCATGCACTTACCCAATGAGCAGCCATTTACATATAGGAGCAGATATGAGTCTTTGTTACAAAATGTATTTATTTCAATGCAGAATGTTAATGTAAATACACAACTCATGCTATCTAATTGTAAAATGTGTCTCTCCATAAGTTGGTCAGTGTGTTCAGAGAATGGGTACTGCTAGTGCTAATGCAGATAAAATCTCTTCTTGGCATGGTTTTTTTGGCTTGGCTGGAGGGAATGGAACACATTTCTGCCTCATGGAATGCAGAGCTATTGCTCCCAAGATGTTTGGGACTTTTCAAATATTTAAATGGATAAGCAATTGGCTGGAAAGGTGTATCAGGGAAATGCAAGAGCTGCAACCATTGAACATGCTATTTGCCTGGCTGTCTCTGATTCACCCAAATATAGTTATTCTACACAAAAAGTTGCATTGTTTCATACTTTTTTTTAGGTTACTGATATAATATATATTTAAATTCTTGGATCAGCACGAAAACAAATAAGACAGACAAGTGATTGGCATATTTTGGAAGCAGAGGTCAACAATGACAGCTTACATAATTGTCTAAGTAGAGATCCACTTGTCTGAAGACATCATTATTGCATATTGAGGAGACTAGGCCAGGGGCTGCTTCCTCGCTATCATATTACATAAATGGGGTCTCTCTGTCCTACTTAATAAAGAAAAAAGGCTTTAAATCTGAAAATAGGAAAAAGGATTCTTATTCTATTTATTTGAAAACGTGACTAAGATAGAATGAGTTTGGCTAACAATTCTTCAAATGTCATGTTGTCAAAGTTCCCATCAGTAGGATGGTTTAAAGGCTTTCGATTAATATTGCATGCGAGAACTGAAATTACATCCTTTGTCGTTTAGTTCCTAATGGTGCAAGTGATATCAATCAAGCAGTGTTTTATGAAGCGTGTGTGATTTTTATTACAGTCTGTTTCTGAAAATCTTGCTCAGGTTTTTAAGAGATGCTTCTGACTTACAGTAAACATAACCCACAATCATCAAAATTGAAAAAGAACACATTTTGTGACCGTGTGTTAATTATGCAGTACAAGGAAATTACTACGTACACAGATCAATGGACAGGCAGCTAAAAACACAAAGACTGACATAGATAGCTGCAGTGCCATGTGAGCTCCCAATATTCTATAGACCTCAAGTCATCTAACATTAACGGCTAATAGTTTTATGATGGAAATATTCTTTATCTATGTGTTACAATGAATCTGAATGGGACATTAATCATATAGGTTTATTAATATTCATCATTTCATACATTTTTGCTTTGCTGTTCCCTTCCTGTGAAGCAAGAACGCACAACATTATATGGTACTGTGGCAGTATCAATTAAAGCAACACCCACATCAAAACTGTAAAGTGAACTACTCTGATTAACTTACTAAAAATCAAGCTCTTACTGTTAGTGCCTGACTAAAGACATTTCCCTATGATCTATGTCAGATTCGTCATTTATGATTGATGTTGGTTCGATCGATCGAACTGCGAGAAACTAGTATTAAGCATGAATATTGACAATCCGTATTTATTTTATGAATATAACAAATAATTTTGTGAATGTGTGTCTGGATATTCCGGCATACATTGCCCATATAGTTCATGCAAGTCTATGTGATACCACTGCGCAGATGTGTTTGTGAATCTTTGTGAAATTACTCACATACATATGCGCAATGTAAGGCTGTAGAATCTCAAAGAATCAAATTATTTAGAATATCGTATACCCATGCAAACATTCGCAAAACTCCCTGGGAAAAGCTCACTGGGAAAAACCAATATTTGTTCGATGGTTCGATTGATCAAAAGCATAATCGAAAGAAAGTTTATCGTAAACACACCAAATGTCTGCCACAAGATGAATAAGTATGCTAATAATTTAAATTGAACCAAAAGGGGTCCGGAACAGCAAAATAGTATTCGATTTACATTTGATGTATACTCGATCGATCAAAATTTTCCAACACATTTCAATAGATTTTTGGGTCAATTTCGATCAGTCTAGGTCGATCGAACCATGTGGACAGGTATTGATTTTCGGTCAATCGAACAGGAAAATCTAAACATGTATGGGCGCCTTAAGCCAAGGTTCAGAGTGTTGGATTGAAGTAATGGCCAACCACACAACCATGGGGCAGAACAAGAATAAAAGAACATTACTACTACAGGCAAGTTCCCTATGCCTGTTGGATTGATTATTATGTCAATGCTTGCTACCATGCACATCCCACTTATGTTTTGTATTTTGTACTTGCATTTCAAGTACCAACCAATACATTGTAAAAAAGGGTCAACAAAAACAGTCCTCATATCTCACTGCGGGTTTCCTGTAAATTGTACGTCCAAAATCTTTCTGTTTATAGTTCCTTGTAACTAACAAGCAATCTCAGGGGTTTCACAGTTCTGCCAAATGTTATCTCTATACAACAATGTATTTGTAAAGCTTGCAGCAAGGTTTGCATATCTGTTTTGACACATTAAATTACCAGCTGTGATTGCATATAGATCCCAGTGGCTATAGCTTCACTCATGCTCCAAGGTCTCTAAAACATTTATAATTACCTTTCAAATAGAGGAATAACAGAGAACTTTATAAAGGATTTCAAGTATTAGTAATTTATGAAAAATGACTAGCTTTAAAAACTAAGTTGAAGATATGTAATGCAGGATTTGTAGGTTGGGACTGCACCAACCTATATTACCACAGGTTCATGCCTATGACTCTTTGTAGCATTTACAAATTGTATCTCTGTTATTAAAGACATCAATGTGGCTGCCACCTACAAAGGCTGGAAAACCTTAAGATGTCTTTAATGGCTGCAAACAGGTTGATGACTTATGCTAGCCATACACATGCCGATAAGCGGCCAATATTTAACCTGACCGATGGGCGTGCGCGCTCGCGCCGTTGGTCAGGTTAAAAATCGTCCGCTTATCAGCATGTGCCCACATGGGGCGACAGATCCCTGTCGCCCCACAGCTCGGCCGGCCAGAGAACGGACATGTCTGATAATCTCTGGCCGGCGCAAGCCGATGGAAGCCGATGCCATAAGCTTCAATGAAGACGGCGTCTTCATTGCAGATTATGGCCGGCACACAAAGGGTGCCAGCCGACTGAAGGGGCCCCATAATGCACCGGGGTGCAAACGTGATGACGTCATCACGTTAGCATCCCGGTGCATATCGGGACTGGTCTGCCTGCACACCATCAGGGTGTGTATGGCAGCCATTAGAATAGATGGACAATATGGAAGTTATCATTGCACTAAATAGATTAAATGGCCACTTACTTAATTTTTAAAACATACTTTATACATAAAGAAATAAAAAAGCATTAAAACCTCACTGAAAAAAACTAAATGTGCTGAAGACTCTGCCATTGACATATGTTCTGTTTATGAAGAATGTCCCAGTAATAAGCACAAGAAGCTAAACTGCTGGCCTAATTTAAATTCTTGCACAGGATAGGTATCCTTGTGTCTTTTCCACAATCTATTTGGAACCTACATGAATACAGATATAACTTCTATCCGTAGAAGATAAAAAACTTAAACCATACAAGCAAGTCATAAAAACATTAAGGTGACAATTGTAGTACCATCATTAATAGGTTTAAATCAACTGCGGTTCTCTGCTTTAATAACATACTAAACTATATAATTTCAAGCATATGGAAAACAGAACAAAATCGCATATACAGGAAGAAATAGAGACCATGTTAGCAAGCTGTCATGTAAATGCTAAAAGCTAATTTTAATATAGTCTTCTAAGGAAATGTTTTAGGTTGCTGTGCTGCGATCCCCAGACTGTACAGTATGTAGGAGAAAGACTGGACTGCCCGGAGCCGAGCGCGCTAGGAGAAGGGCACTTGACTGGGCAGTCCGG
>CM070032.1:180418111-180446245 GCA_036250615.1 Ptychadena robeensis
GTGGGGTTTTCTTACAGGTACACAAGGGCCACTTCCTCCATCGGCCTTGCCCAAGTCAAAGCCACAGCCTTTGCAGGTTCCAATGACATGTTTGTCATTTCTGATTTGGAATACAATGGACAAGCCAGTGGTAATGATACTAATGGTAATGCCTTTAAAAAGCTTAGTCAAAGTCCATAACATGACATAGAAAGGCTGGCACGTAAGTTATAACTAAAGCCCACTAAATATAGGCATGGAAGGCATAAGCATATAAATACAATGCCTCTTTTGGCATTATTTTTAGCCCAAGCAGGACTGGCTGAATACCCAGACACAAACACAATAATAGATAAGTACAAAAAAAATGCTGAATACTGCAGTTGTAGTGGCAGTAAGAGGATGGCATGTTATTAACTATGTTTCACTATTTTCCACATATATTTCACTCTATAAGACACATTTTTTCATATTACTCTGATTGGGCCAAAAGGCCACCATTTCCAGGAAGCAGTGATTTGTTCCAAGCCAAGGCCGGTGCTAGGAAGCAGAGAACAATAATATTTGTCTATGCACACACACACACACACACACACACACACACACACACACACACACACACACACACACACACACACACACACACACACACACAGAGTAGAGGCTCTCTCTGAATCCTTAGACACACTTATAGAGAGCCATATTTAACAAGCTGGCACTGGCAAATTACCCATGAGCCACTGTTGCATAATATCTTTACTGCAATGTGGAATGTAAATGTAAATAGCTTCAACTCCTTCTATCTAAAAAGCCTCAACACAGATTTTACATTTATATATTTTCTATATTTACATATGGGAGGAGTCTCTGTCTTCTGTAATGGAAATTAATTTAAGGCCCCTAGTTGGATTCACCTTCTAGGACAAACGTGTATGCTTAACATATGTATTAGTTAGAACTCCAATTGTGTCCTGGAAATGATATTCACTTTCTAACTTATGGACATAACAGAAATGGGTAATCACTCCAAAACAAGATGCCCTCTTTTAAGTTGACAATTTATGTGATATGAGATTCCTGGTGGTGTAGTTTTCTAGTATGCAAACAATTGTGAACTAGTGAAGACAACAAAACCAGAAAGGAGGTCAAGCCCCTCCCCATTTTCTAAAAATGTTTTTTGATTGATATACTTTCAGTTGAAGGGTTTGAATCCTTCTTTTAATAAAACACAATATACATATTTTTGCACATGCATATGTATGAATAAAATATTTATTACAATCTGTCTTATACACATTCTCTAAATAAACTAGCTATTCTATATAATAAAAAGTGAAGTGAGCACAAGACAAACTAAGGAAACCAACAGCATGAGCAGGAAGCAAAAACTACAATTCAAATGCCTTTTTCTAGCCCTCCGGGATAATCTGACAAGTCAGGGGATGGCAGATGCTCCAATATTTACATAAAATAGTTTTGATTGAAAATTGTTTTTTTTTTTGTCATTCTGCTAAGAAAACGGTGATCCATAATTTACCATACTGAAAATACTGGTAAAAGTAAATCCAAATAAAAATAAGACCAAGAACAAAATGGTGAGAAGATGTTAATACTGTGTAAGAAACATGATTGTGATTCCTGTGCACTTAATTTTAAAATCTTGACATGTCTTCTGAAGCAAAGAGACACACACACATTAGAAAACACAACTGGCTGGTTTTCTCTTGACTTTGATGAATTACATATGGAAGACCACAAAGGGTTCTATACAAAAGGAATTCTGGCAGGGCAGATGATTTCCAGCATACTCAAGCACAGCGGGCTTTTGTAAAATGCCACAAATTTACATTCAAGTGGAAACGAATGCTCTGCAGTTGACAGGTGCCTAACCTGCTTCCACATATTAACACACACTCTGCACCAGCAATCCCAAGGTATCTAATTATTCATGTTCTTCCCAACTGCAAATAACAAACCAACCATATATGGCAGAAACGCATGACTGTGGCTCCGGAAGATCAGAATGACACATTGTGGGTCAGGCTCAGCATTAAGAATAGTTCAAAACTCCGTTACTCTTTAGGGTATCAGCTTAATAAGGATGAACGTCGTTTACTGATGCGCTCTTTGAACAACACCATTATTTTATCAGTTTCAGTGGTTTCCTTAAACTTCTCTTCCTCTGCTGTGGTAATATTTCATGGTTTCATGCCTGAATTCATAATGGCTTTTTCCCCTGATTTATATTCCCATTTAAAGTATCGTGCTTTCCTTAATAGGTTGGAGGGGAAGCTGAAATTTATAAGGGTAATTGCTGAAGGCATCTATAGGGAAGAGGTAAAATAACTAGCTATACACCAGATAAAATATAGTATAGAATTGAGATGCAAATGTTGAGCTGTATGGATTAGAAGCAGAACGTTGATGGTAAATATTACTCTATTATCCCGGAGAAGGAAACTGAAACACACTGAAATATTCCATGGATTGCACCATATACTTTAAGTATATATATATATATATATATATATATATATATATATATATATATATATTGACACTCCACACAGTTGAACAAACAAAAGCCTCCATCAGCTAAATTTTAAAGCCCTGTAGAGGTAGAAGGGGTGCATAAAAGATATAGAGGACAACAACTTGTGTTCACTTTTACTCCTCACACCACCCATGAGCTGGTGTCCATAAACACTCCTACAACAGATTCTCAATACATATTTTACAGGGCGTGATTTGCTGCTTCCTGGAAATGGACACTACATCTAAAACATTTAGAGATACAGATTACTTCCCTGAATCTGTATTTTAGAGTATTAACAGTAAGGGAGAACTGTGGGCAGCAACGTACACACCACCAATGAAGTCAGTAATCACCAAATCTCAATACAACTCCACTCCGGTAAGCAGACAAACTCTATAGAACCTTAGGTTTCAAAGTGCAGATATAAGGTGAGGTTGCCAGCAAATTAATCCCTTGGCACTCACATGTTCCAAATCGTTTCAGAATTTAAGGGGGAATTCAGCAAAAAAGTTATTGAATATTTTACAATAATACCATGTTTTCTAATGATGCTTCTTGTTAAGCCACCGTAGAAGATTGTTGAATGTGTTTGATATCTATACAATGAATGACAGAAATGTAAAGAGAGTCAAGATCACTGAAAATATATCTTGAGTATATAAGTGTCTGTATTCTCTGTAAATCAATCTGGATGACTCCAGTTCTCCTATACCCTTTATTTTCAGTGAAAAATGATGTGTTAGATTCCTAGAGAGCTAGTAGTAAGGTCAGGAAATCACATATATAACCTTAGAGTATAGTGCTATCACAGGCTGTCAACGCCTACAAAATAATAGAATTTTCCAACAAATAAAAGGCATGTCATGACTTCTTTATGACACGACAGTAATATCCACAGTAATGACCTCATTAGGACTATGTGTAAATGATTTCCAGGCAGGACAGTTTATTAGAGGACCAATATGTCTGACACAATTTTTTCACATGATGGGTAATGATATCTCTTTGTAACAACCTGAAGCCTTGCATAGAGGACACAAAGAAATTATATGAATGAACCTTCTTAGGTACACGTTTCAATTGAGAACTGTCTTTACATATGAAAAGGGATATCTTGGCTTGATTTTAGATTTAGATTAGTTGTCATGATTCCCTATAACAGATGTCTTTTTTTTTTTTTTATCATTTAAGTTTAGATGTCTTTTACTTATTTACATTTTTGTACAGAAAATGCTACATCGTTCACATCAGTCCCTGTATCAGAAGGAGTTCACAATCCAAAATGGCTGCAGTCATAGCCACACTCACGTCAAATTTGAAGTAAGTCCATTATTCTACCAGTATGCTTTTGTATTGTGAGAAGAAAAAAATCCCAAGTAGAACATACAGACTCCTTGCAGATTTAAATTTTGGTAGAAAACCCTAAAGCTAAAGAAGAACTGCTTACCATGGCAAGGTTGTCCCATACAAACCTACAGGACACCATATCGTGAGCATCCCAAGATGAAGAACATTTTTAAATGACTAAAATGTTACAGCATTTTATCTGAGTTTCCCACAAACAAAATCTGTTTACTTTGTTATTAACCTATAACTTAATTCAAGATAAGCCACATTCTGTAGTTCTACATTTCTGCTCATTTAACTCCTTATGTTGGTCACCTGGTGGATATTACGAGTTAAATATTAAGAAAACAAAGTTGGCAAACAAGAAATAGAATAGTATAAAAAGAAGAATAAACCTTGTCTTCTAATAAGCTGGGTTTTTCTATACGCTAGTGGAAAGTCCATGTTCCACTTGGCCTTGAACGGTCTCAGCAAGGAGTAACTAAAAGGGCAATGTCAATGATCAGGCCTGCAGCATCAAGTGTGGCCTAGACCCTGTAGGCAACGTTTCAGCCTGCGTGTCAAAGGACAAAGAAACAAATGCTTCACTAACCATACATGGTTGCTGACCCACATCAAAGACAAGCAGAGCATGCCCCTTGTGAAGTTGTGCGAATGAAGCCAAAAACCGATAGAACATATTGAAAACCTAAAGCGATTGCAAGTCTAAATATACCCGGTCTTTATTTACAAAACAGCTTGTTCACGATGTAAGATTTTCTCCAAAAAGTAACCAGTTAGGTGTCAGTTTGCTTTTATCAGATGAGTCTATGAGTCATTTGTGCTTGGTTACTATGAATTAAAGCTTTCCATTATGCATACAGTTTAAGCTGCCCACTTCAGCTCTGAACTGTTTAAATAAATAAATATACATGGCAAAATATTACCGCATCCTTGCCTGGGGCCTGGTCAAGAAGTAGGAAAGAAACAACCCCCTCCAAATACATTTTCTCACTTCAGTTAAAATGAATATTTGATTATGCATTTCCCTTTCTTCTTTACTTCCTTTCATCTTCTCTTTTTAAATTAAATCATTTTTTTCTGCTTTGAATTGAGCACCTAGCTGCATACCCATGCTAATAAGAGACTGAGCCGAACAGAAAGTCAGGTTTACTATGCCACAGGAGCTAACCTTGTGCTTGCAGCAAAGCACCAAGTATCCTTCTACTGATGGTGGCTGAATAACCGAGCACCCGCAAGTATTTTATTTTAAATAAAATATGCATCTTTCTAAAATGCTCCCTATAATTTTGAATGTAGAATTAGATCTTTTGTTTCGGGTCTCCTCGGCTGGATTGAATTCTTCACCCTGAATGTATTACAACTGTATAATGCAGATCTTGTAATATGTATTAATGGAAAACAAACTATAATGTACTTTGTGTAGTTTGTATTATGTAGTTTAGAGCTTCTAAGCAAACCAGAGATATGTACATTAATACAAATGTCCTATTTCTGTAACCATGCTGTAAAAAAGGATTGTCCAAATCCAGTCCTCAAAGGCCAGGATGTGCGCACACACTTTTTAGTATTTGTCAGACAAGACATATGAAGTACGGAATCGCTTACAAAGAGTCGGCTCTATTTATATCTAAATCTGGCCTGTATGTGGCCCTCGAGGACTGTAGTAGGACACCCCTGCTGAGGTGTATGAAGTAAACCTAGCAATTATATGACTATAAAAGGGCAGGTCAACCCTTCCTTATGTAACTAAAAATTTATTTTGCCTTTGTTCATATTGTAGAAGTTTCACTTTCTGCCCTGACATGATAAAAGATGTCCCCATATAAACTTGACATGAGCAAACAAGTGATACCTGAAGTCTTCTAAGATGGATAATCTAAGTTCTCTACTTTCATCATAGATTTATGTGATATTACTGTATTTACAAAAAATTATGACATAGCCTGAAAAAAGAAAAAAGAAAAGGGGTCAGATACCGTGACTAGAGTAAAGGCACCTAAACAATGGTGACACAAGCACTGCCCTTTTAATTAACCCCAATTTCACAGATATTTACTGGTCTGTGACAGAACACAACATCCTACATTAGTAATTTAAGGTAATCACTGACTAATCGAATAAATAAATAAAACATGTCGTTTGTGTAGCATTTAGGTCGCAATACAATCGCCATAGACTGTGCATATTGCTGCAAACAAAGTGTTATTTCTGATATCCAATACTTTCCATTTCTATCTTAAAACGAAATTGTAGTTATACCTGTTAACCCTCCTGTTTCGATGGTTAAATCCTGGATTTTGAAATCAAGGTAACTGAGGAGGCAGGGGGCGTTACTTTCCCTCCCAAGTTCCCACCTCGCTTCTGCGAGGGTGGGAAGTTATGAGGGAGAGTAACTTCTTCTTCCTCCTAAGTTAGCCAGCTAGTAAATAGGAAGGAGGGGATGGTAAACCTCCTGATACGGGAAAAAACATCACAGATGTCACTTCCTGTATTTGGAACGTGGAAGTGGCACTCCACCGTGACATCACTTCCTGTAATTTTTCCCTTATTAACTTATAAAATAAGGGAAAAGGTCTGATTGGAATTTACAATATGAAAAACTCAACATCTCTTTCTGGAAAGTTTGTGAAATCCTTATTTAACAAACAATTCAAGAAAATGGGCACCATGTAAGTTTTGTTGTTTTATTGTCACCTGAAACGGCACTTCTTGTTTAGTCAACAGTTATTAAATGACCACTATGCATACAAATACAGTTACATACTAACTAAAGTTATTTCTTGGTCTTTACCTGGGAAGTTCCTGTGGTATCAAATAAAAGCTGATATGAGGTTGAATGATGCTTAAATGAATATTTTTGCTTAAACTTTATTTCTAGAATTAATAAAAATAAATATCTATAAACATGCTCTGCAAAAAAAAAGTCCTGCATGGTGGTCCTTGATAAATAAAGCATGTACTGTTACACTACCAGCGCAAGGAATCATGGAACGAATGGACTATATTATGGAGACTCGATTGTATTTGCACATACTGTTACATATTGTATTTCATTGAAAAAGATTAGCCCTTGTTTTGGGTGATGGTTACACCCAGGCCCCTGAATAGGGACCACTAGGTTTGGAAATTGCAGGCACCAATTGGTGACTGCAATTGCCAACCTAGTGGTCCCTATTCAGGGGCCTAGGTGTAACCATCACCCAAAACAAGGGCTAATCTTTTTCATATACAATTTTCTGGCTAGGGCACCCTTCTACTTTATCCACAACGTAAATACACCTCACCCCTTAGTGAATAAAATTTTTTTGTATTTCATTGAATTGACTAGTAAATATACAGCCCGTCAGGTTGATGCCCTATCCTTGCCCATGACCAGGTTCTATCAAATGTTGTTATAAGATAACTGTTTTGCATGCATACCTATACGCTATCCATTCTCTATTCTATATATAGCATAGAAAATTAAAGGCATCACACACTCAGCGAAGTTTCAAGGATAACTGAATATTAGGAAGAAAAAATTAAAGCAACCATTTAAAAAACACACAACTCATTGCTTTGTCTCACCTCTATGTATGCCTCTGGTTTGTCCCTCTAATTAAAGAGCCACATTTTCTAGTCCAGATGTTAATGTTCCACTGGACACCTTTCCTTAAATTAGTTTACTGAGTCTAGCCCGGACATCTGTCCACTTGATTTCCTAATAGCTTTCAGGTGGTAATTATGTTAATGAGAGCCAGCCTCTTTGGGATCAGGTATAGATACAATTGGAAAAGGGTCGGGATTCTTGTAATGGTAAAAAAAACAGATTTAGGGAATTCTTAGAGAAAGCTTATGAGAAAATGAAAGATATTCCAATTATGTACTGCTGGCTCAATAGAAATTCCGGTTTTATTACTCTTTTGTAAATGCACGATGTTATATTGTTGGGAGATGAATGCAGCCTCACACTAAGAGCATAATGAGCAGTGATTTGTTTTACAATTACAGACCTAATTCACCCCTTGTTACACTGTGAAGGTATTTCACAGAAACAATATCTTTGCGCCTTCACATTTTCATCACCTCTGTCGCCATTGCCTGCTGTCAAGCCAGCAGTGAGTAAGAAATGGGTGAACTGCATGAGCCTATAAAAATCTCCAACTCTCCTGTCTGAAAACAATACATACCCAAGCTTCTCCAAAACCCCATGTTGAGTATCTCATCCTAACAGCAATTACAGGCAAGGTCCAGCTGTACGAAGCTGATGGAAATGCTGAGGCCATTTAGAGAATTGGGAAACCAAGTTCTATGTGGCATCCACTTGTGTTTTCTTAAGTGTCTGCACGGCAGGCCCTGGACAAAAGTTCTTCCTATTTCTAAGTTTGCAACGTGCAATCAGCTATGACTGGAATAAAACTTCAAATTCACCAAGCTAAGTCCTGCAGTGCCCATCGGCTGATAAAAGTCAATCTATATTTTTACATTTCCCACTCTAAAGGTTTCCTCCAAAACTTTTTCTTTACAACTATAAACTACACTACACAAATCAAAGGCGTTCAGTGTGTAGTGTTTTTTTACTAAATATTATTCTCCCACACTTCTTATTTACTAGTGTATATGAGATGCTACAAGAATAAATGTAAATAAATGTACTAAATGACCTGGGGCAAAAAGCTTTGTATGACATACTATACCAGTGATGGCAAACCTGTGATGGCATTCGGAGCCCTCTCTGTGGGTACGCGAACTGTCAGCCAGCACACAGGAAAGAACTGCAGCCTATTGTCTCTCAATACTGTCATTTTTCTTCCCCTCTCTTCTGATTACACACAGCACCATATACTCTTTCCTATTCTATCATATAAGAAAGTAGAGTGTGTGTTTACATGTGTGTATATGAGTTGTGTAATTTAGGTTAAATTGCCATGCTGGCACTTTGAGATAAATAAGTTGGGTTTGGGTTTCAGCTTGGGCACTCGGTCTCTAAAAGGTTCGCCATCACTGTCCTATACCTATTTACTTAGCACACATTAGTGTCACCTCCTCATTTCCTGTAGTATATAGGGTATATTAATATGCAATATACATGTTGTTGTTTTTTTTTTATTTGGTGGCATAAAAATGTCTGCTAACAAAAGCATGCTATTAGGAAGCAATAAGCAGAGCAATTTGAGCTAGGCATATACGCATCAATTTTTGCTCAAGCTATCTTAGATTGCATTGGCTTGTGCAATCGAAATATCTACTCTCAGTCTCACATCAATCATACTTCCCCACAGTGTGATCTATAAAAAAATTATTCCATTCCTTTCCAGAGCCATGTGTGCATGCTCTATAGTACCAACGGATACAATTGAAATATCAAGAAAACCAGATCAACTGAAATTTGCCAACCAATCCGATCAATGCTTGATAACCAAATATGGCTGAACAATTCAGGTAAAAGTAATTGATTTTCAAATGTCTTAAATGTGCGATTATATGATTTGAGTGAATGAAAAAATTTAACTGTCTATAGGCCCCCATACACGGGTCCGATTCCCATCGGATTCCGGGACGATCGATTCCGGGCGCGTGCACGCGAAACGATCGTGCCGGAATCGCGTGCAGCCCACCTTGTCCGATCGATCACGTCCGATTGATCAGGGGCCCAGAATCGGATCGGACAGAGAACCAATATGTTGGTCTTTCTGATCCGATTCTGCACACATCAGGGGGAGTTGCCACTTGGGAAGTAAGCGATCGGACACGGAATCGTCCAGGAATCCGTGGGACAAGGTGGTATGTAGCGATCGGACACACTTAATTGGCCGTTCGATCGGACCGCCGATTCCCGCTGAGATCGCCGGAATCGATCGGATAGGTGATTGATCGGCCATGGAATCCGACTGTGTATGGCTAGCTTTAGGCATACTTTAGGGTCCCCATACACCTTCAGATCTCTCTGTCAGATATCCTTTAGATCTACCAAAAACTATGAAGTATAGGGTCCTCGAATGAACACAGGTAGACTTGATGGTTTAGAAAGTCCCTCATATTACATGGTTTTGGTAAAACAAAAGGAGATCTGAAGGAAATCTGACAGAGAAATCTAAAGGTGTATGGGGACCCTTAGACTTGTCACTTTGTTGCTTTTCCCTTTACTGTCCATTTACAGGCTGAGGCAGTACCAGGATGACCTGGGTGCTAAGCATGGTTGAAGGAGTCTGATCATCAATCTGCAGACATCTAGAAGCAAAACAAAGTACTGCAGGGAAAATCTCTGAAACTTTTGCTATTTCCTCAAAGGCTATTATTATCATCATTTATTAATATAGTGCCAACATATTATGCAGCGTTGTACAATAAATTAAAATTGAGACAACACAAGAAAACACACAGGTATAGGCTATGACACAGGAGGAGTAGAGGACCCTGCACAATCAGGTTTACAATCTAATAGATTAAATTGTACCTTATAATTTGGCAGTTGTACTGCTTTAAGAGATGATCAAGGAGAAACAAGACAAACCAATGACACTTAGGCGCGATGCAGTACGTGTTGTCCCGTGGAGCGGGTGAAGTGTATTGTAGAAAAGTGCGCCAAAGATGTAGCCAGCAGGACCGACACGAACAAGACTTCCTGTACCTTTTTTACATGAAAAAAGCATCACAGAGCAATGGAGCATGCTGGATCAAAAGACCTTTCCCTTTTTCTATGATAAAAAGGAATGATGTTTCGACAGTTGCAAAGCTTTCAATATATGAAGGAAAATTCCTTCTAGTACATGCGTGTTACCTTTGCGCCGCTGTTAGTTATCACAAGCAAAGATTAATTCATACGCACAGGAAAAATCTTTGTGTCTCGCCTCTTTTACCCATAGATTTAGAACTTGCTGCAACGAATAACTATTTTAATCAAATTATTTTACATCCTACTTGAGTGCTATCAAAGTGCAATAATCCCTGGAGAGATAAGGCCAGACTAGACTATGAGCCTAATAACCATGTGTGAGTAAGGCATTCACAGGCAGTTCTGTATGTTCCGTGATTAATCACAATACTGTACAGGCGGCATCCCTATATATGGGAAAATCCAGCAATAATCAGTATCTGTCAACACATAACCAACTCCGAATTGAAGAAAGGCATTACTGTACTTCATCTGCCACAGAAAAAGAACAAACATTGAGCAATATGTTGATTTAGAAATTATTTGTGTTTTTCCGTCAGCAAAAACGTCTATCCGCATACTTTTAGAAAAGTAAGCACTTTTAATGAAATGGAGAAATGGAAAAAAAGAACAAAGAAAAGAAAATATAGGTATCTAGTGACTAATAAGAGCTACCGCCTGTTAAAAACCCATGCTGAGTGAGGATATTAAACTTCTACTGAAACGACATGATGTCTTGATTGTTGAGATTCTAATGCCAACATCTCCATCCCACAGTGTGCAAGCAACATGTGGTTTTAACATCACTGGCTGTGACCAGGGGATGCCAGGATTCCTCTGAATCCCACACTGTATTAATTCTTGTTCGGTTCATGGTGCTGGTAGGTGATCAAAGCGACATTATCAGCTACTTGGCTAGTCTTCAGGGGCATTTCTGTCACCTGGTGCTGTAAAACTCCCTTAAAGGTGTAAGAAAGGTGGCAACAAAATGTTTTATTTCTTTTCCATTAATAATGTAGACGTCAGTCCAAGTTAGCACAATGTGGTTGGAATAAGTGCTTTCCAATTAAAAAGGTGAAAGTACACAGCATTTGAAATGATTACCACGTCCTTCCTCTATAACTTAGCGCAATTAAAACCTAGACGGGTAAATGGCAATGTGCTCTTGCCTGCACCTGTACGTCCTACCTTTTAAACCATCCAAACATGCTCTGTGCATGGAGTTCATATGGATTTCATTCAAAACCAGATTGCCTTCCCACTCAAAAACATTGGTTATGTTGAGGTAGGCACTACATTTGTCACAGCAAGTGAAGAACAAAATGTGCCACAAAATAAATATGTTATCTTCCTTTACTGAAATATTGATATAATGCAAGTAGAGGCAGAGATTAAAAGAGAAATACTAGCGCCAGATCTGCATTCACCAATGTTCTAAAATAAGTGAAGATAGAAGGACCTGGAACATGAAAACATCACATAGATGATATGTATGTCATTAGGACCCACTGCTGGGAAAACCTGTGTCTACATGCCTCATATATGGTATTAAAATACCTGTATGCGCTCTGTAGCATTTCCAGAAATTCTGTTTTAAGGTGGACCGAATGTTACCTGTATGTCCCACTCCTTTAAAGCTGAATTGTTTTCATCTGCTAAGGGTTTTATAATTCTGTTACCTTATTACTATAATTCAGAAAGGCTGATTCAAGGGGCATTAATAATATTATGCTTGAGATTATATGACATCAGAATTTGAGAGTTTCATGTAACAATGTAAAATATGTAATGAATTCCAATACCTTCTTGTATTTTAATGTCCAACTACAGTATTTATTGGATAGATGGGTGAATGACAGAGGTTGACCCCACTTGGGACACTTTTTTTTGGTCTATCACCAGCAGAATTAGGATCTCTCTGTCAGATTCCCTTTAGATCTTTTTGTTTTACCAAAACCATGTAATATGAGGGACTTTCTAAAACCATCAAGTCTACCTGTGTTCTATCGCAGAGGACCCTTGGTAGAACTTATGTATATTGACAGAGAGATCTAAAGGTATATGTCCAGCTTAAGACTGAATTATTGCATTCCTAGTGAGTCCTTATATGAAGAATATTTAGAAAAAACAAATCTTTTCCTTTATCGTGAAGGCAATGTCTCATAACTCCAGCTTGAGAAGAGCATCCTGGTTGTAATGGAGGTTAACGTTGACAGGTCATGGGGGAAATATAGTAACTGAGCTGTGGAAGTTTGATGGATTTTTACACTGGTTGGGCACAGACTGGGAGACAGCTCATGAAAAGCAGCTGTGCGATGCATTTATATACAAAGACAAGAACATCAAGAGCACTTTAATGCACCTCCTAGAGCCATCACCTTGGGTCTGAAAGCAGGTGGTGATCCTCGATAATGCATAAACAAATATGGTGCTGCATTTCTGGTATGTACTGCATGTACTGCCAGGGCAAGCAATATGCATTATAAGGGGCAGGTAGATACATTTGTTAGCCCTATAATTTGTGTAACTAGAATGTAGACATTCAGTAAAAACAAATATATGAGGCTACTTCTATACTATTAACTATGAATTACATCTGATGACATCAGCAATACATCTCAGGGCAGAAAACGAGGGTGTTGAATAACATTCCTTAGCTCTAAACCTGCTGACTATTTGAAAAAAAAAAGAAACAAAACACAACAAATCAATAGGTGTTTTGGCTGGAAAGGCTGTATTACCATCAAGATTGTGCAATTCTTCTATACTATGTGTAATCGCCGCCAACAGATCAGGAGCGGTTGCAGGGTGACACTAATTTTAGTATGGAATGTCTGACATCAATTTCCTGAATTCTAATGAATGTTGAGATAATTAGAAATCGATAAACTGGAACCAATATGAAACTAATGTGCTGTCAAGTTGATTCCCTGTGCCAGGGAAGACTTTTGCTCCATTCATTCAAGGTAACTGAACTCTTCCAGTGTTCACATCATTCTCAATATGGGTCAAATCTCCATTACAAATTGGCCTAATCCTATCAGGCTGACTTACAATAGGTTGCTCTGTGTTCAGCACTTATTTTGGGTTTCTCGTGGATCAGGAGACTGGCACTCTGCTCATTTCTAGTTAAATAAGTTGACATCCGTTGCTAATTAAACTTTAGTTAGATGAATAAGCATAGCAAAATTATAAAAATGTCAAATGGGTGAAGGTATCTCAGGAGACATTTTTCCTATTACCTTGCTTTCACAACTGACTCTTAACAGCTAGACAAAATATTTCAGAGGAAGGGGGCAGATACAATGTAATTAACAGATCCAGTTTCTCAAAGTGCCTCTACATTCTGGCTAGCCAGATGTTCACCGCCAGTGATTCCCGCACTGCAATGACTGACACTCTTGTCTTGAATAATGGCAAAGGATGAAGTAAACAATACTGAGCAGAAGAGGGTGGCAAGGAAACAAATAACCAGAGGTGGTGGGAAGATAACAATAGTGGGAGTGGTGGGGAAGAATGATAGTGCCAAGTGTTTTGAGTACAAAGAATATTGGTGCCTAGCAGGAGGGGATTTGCCCAAAAGGTGAGAAAAAAACAGTGCATAGCGGGGATAGTAGGGGTGTAGAAGAACAATACCTAGTGTGGGTAGTAGAAAACAACAGCAGTTAGTTGTTAGGTCCAAAGATATGTGCATTGGTCCTGATGTAAAGATTCTAATTTCCTTTGCTGCAATAACCCCAAAAACGTGAGTAGGCTCACAATGAAATCCTGAACAGTTACTAGCCCCCCTTCAGAGTAACAGTGTTGCTCTCCCAAAGACATAATACAGTGAGTAAGCATAGCAAAAATAAGTCATGTGAAATGGGGGCCGATCTGGCCAGTTGAGCCTTTTATCCGGCCTTTTGCCACCTTGTTGAAAAGATATTCCCCTCTGCCTATCCCTGCCCTAAGTTAAACCCTAACTAATATATTACAGTAAACACATTATACAACTGTAAGGTTATATTAGAATTTCAGTGGTCACATTAGATATTTCTGGAGGTGTAAAGGTTAACTAGAACAGATCAACAATTCTTGGTCTTCTTTACAAACTCATCCTTGGAATTTCCATCACAAATCAATAAAGACGAGTTCAATGTCCAGTACTGAGTATAAAAATAGAAGAGTATAAGAAAACCCTCAGAAGGGAATATTCCCTCAATTTAGTGTAGTGTGGAATATGCTGCGATTCCTCATACTTATTCAAATGATCACAATAATTCTCCCAATTATGTCATGGCATTCCACTCTGCATAGTCAAGTATGTAATGCAATAAACCTATGCCTGAGCAGTCTGTTTGCCCCACAGCAAGTTCGGAGGGAAAAACTCTTTCTTTAAAGGACTTGTCTCTTTGAAATGCACAAACTGGCAAGAAGCCAAGGGGAGCTGGTGCTTAAGCAACCACGACTGAGCAGTGACTGTGTGCATTTCAATCTCAGCCAACCGCAGTAAATGTTATTGGAGTTTTTGTGCTGTAAAATTGCTGCTTTCATGCCCAGTGCATCTGACAATAGGAATCCTGGGTCTAGTGAGAGCAAGAGAGAGCCTGATGTGTCTTCTAGCCAGTTTGAGCATCCTTTTAAAATTACCATCGCTACTTCAGTGTGCGTCTAATGGCTTGGTGACAGCATGAGTCATGTCACTGATGCATCAAGACAAAGATACTCAGCAAATGCAGAAGGGGGGGGGGGGGGGGGGTGAAGACGAATAATGCTTGCTGAAAATCATGTATGGCTCCCTGTTTTCAGACAATAGCTTCCCACCTCTTTGGGAAAAAAATGCAGCTTCCTGCTGAGCAATCATATAAAGCATTATTGAACACAGGAGACAGGGCTCAGCAGACTACATCTGAAGCCCAGCAACAGATAAAAATGGTGGTACAACATTCATGAAACGGTAAACATTAGAGGCAGACATGTAAAGAGAAGTGGACGGCTGCACAGGAGACCTCAAACTTTAATGCAATGTGCAACGTCAATTATTTATACAGCTCGGGTTGCAGTCTGATACCTTTGAAGCAGATTCATTTGGTAGAATAGGTTACAGCGGCTTGTTCTACATATGTTATGTGTGTTGGAGTGGATTTTTGATTACATATCTGCCTGATCTGCTAGCTTATAGATTTTAGCACATCATTTTCACATGAAAAGCAATTTTCTCAGCCAGTATGTTCACATAAAAATATGGGATTTAGCTTTGCATTATCATATTCAATTTTTTCTTGGTTTGCTTCATTTTCCTGCAAGTAACATTTTATTTTATTTTTTTTAGGATTAACATACCCCCTTACTTCATTCTGGTTACTGAATCAACACAGACCACCTTCCCACCACTTGTGTGAAGGGAACCACAACATGGGCCCAGTTCAATCAGGTTCAAGAGGACCTGCACACATAGTGGTGGATAGCATATGGAAGCTTTCAGTTTTTGTAAATGGTACATAAGAACTAGAATTATCAGTAGTTGTTTTTATTTATTGAAAATTTGTTGTTATCAAATAGAAATTATTATTAAAATATTTTATTTCTAATACTGTTTTATTACAACTTTAAATTGAAAACATCATTAGGACACAAATAAAATATCTGAAAAAGCCTTGTCCCATCCTGCTGAAAAGCCATAATGAAACATTTAATGTGCAAACTTTAGAAACCATCCAGCATCCTCTGCTTAAAAGGTCCTGGGTGGTGACTGCATAAGCTAACAGCTGAATCCAAAAACATGGGTCCCAAATTATTTTATTACCGTATTTTTCAGACTATAAGACCGGACCATAAGACGCACCCAGTTTTTAGGGCAGAAAATCCAGAAAAAAAAAGATTTAATACGTTTTCACATCAATTGGGATAATGCAATGAATTTAATGGATGCAATATTCAATTCAGCCACAGGTGTCACTAGCCGCAGTACACTGTCAGCTCAACACATCACACTACACTGATCTGTTCAGTGTTCTGTGTTCAGCCCAGCATTTCGGCACCCCCTGCACCCCGGCCGAGCCATTCATAGCCGAACTGAACACAGCCCACAGCTCTCCTCTGTGTTCTCCTTGGTGGGAATGCAGGGGATGCAGCATTTAGATGGAAGAGCCGAACATCGGATCTTTCTTCTGAAATGACAGCTGCCGCAGCTCTCGTCTGTTGGGGGAGCTTGCGGGAAGCCAATGTGCGACCACCGGCGGCCGATTGGCCGCGGGGGTCGAGCGTTCGGCTTATAAGACGCAAGCACTTTTTTGCCCCCAATTTGGGGGGTGAAAAAGTGTGTCTTATATGCCGAAAAATACGGTACAATTAAAAGCCTCCGGACATTGTGCATAGTCATTGTTCCCTTAGTGAAACAAATGACTGGATTCTGTACACTGTAAGCAAAGTTTAGTCTGAAACACGTGACCAGTTGTTCATATGTAACTCTTATAATAGACAGGCTTAAGGAATTATATTTCTTTAGTATCATGGTATTTATTCTGGACTGGACATATGAATAGAGCCGACATTGCAACCTGATCCACTCCAGTAGGTACAAATTATTATAATGCAGATTTCCTCTTACAAAGGCCAACAAATGTTGTGATGAGCTTAAATGAAGAGATTGTCAGAAGCTAAGTAAGTTGTACCTACTGGAGTGGGTGATGTTGTAGCTTTGGAACACATGGAAGTGGTTCACACATATATTCTAGAAAAAAAACACTATTGTTGGCTCTGGAGAAAATCTAGCCAGTAATGAGTCAATCTAAAAGAATAGAGCGTATAGAAAAACCCCTTTAACAGCTTTTAGCTGCGTCGTGTCTTTTATAGTTACGTCCAAACTATCATCATGGATGCTTCAAATAAGAAGACAATGCTCTTCTAGCAATACCAACCCAGATGATATATTTGGTGCCCCCAGGAGGAAAAAAATAAGAATTTCAACCCATTGGTCCCATATTGACAGATGGAAAGGGAAAATAATATGTGAAAAACTTTACAGTTGGCTTTCATTGACTTTCTCACCTTGCCCTGACAAAATCAGCCTTACTTAATTGCTCTCTAGAAAAACAAATACGGTAAAAAGTCAGTGTAGGTGAATAATTAGCTTTGTGAATATTAGCACTGGTCAAAACAAATGATTTGCCAGTTCCGTATTAAGGTATAGACTGGGAAGTCCTTCATAGACTACATGTCCTACATGGTTCAGACTTCTAGAAAGGAATTTGCGTCAGAGAAAGACTGTTTCTCCCAATTATTGTATCATATATATTAGAAGAGCAGAACAAATGGTCAAAATCTAACTTGTAAACATATTTCTTTTGTTCAACATTGCAACATCACTGACTGACTTTTATGCAAAACCCCTACCTAACCATCCACTGGTTGTTCATATTGCAAAAGTCTTTTCCTATGTGATTATTATTATTATTGTTAAATTAAAAGTGATTGGGGCGGATGGACATTAAAGCCATACAATGCAGTAATAACATGCAGTAGAGGGCATCATGTCATTTTTATTGTGCAATTATAAAGTCAGCCTACTAAAAACATTCCCAAGCGGAGAGGTGGTGCTGCTTGAGGAGCTGTTTCGGGCCTCTAAGGGATAGATTAGATTAATGGCATTGCATTTCTAGAGAATGAAAAGAAGTAACTAGAGACTTATAATTTGGGATAACCATTGTCAGTCATGTCTAAAAATACTTGCCATCTAATGTGGAAGCGCTCAGTTATTTATTTGTTTATTTATTTATTGATATAATGCCTATATATCAAAATACTTTCAGAATTTCTTAAGCAACACAAGCTCTGTAACACATTTGACATTTCACTGAGGATTAATGAATTCATTCAATGTCAGTTATTAAACTGGCACTGGCGCACTTAGAGTTGAAATGCCATAGCTGTGTTAAATATTGATTTTGATTTGCAGATAACCTGTGGCAAGAGCAAAATATATATATTTAGATTGTGTGCTATAGGATTCTTAATATATATGGCTTTGGCTTACAAATAAAATGAAATTCAAAAATATAGATATATATATATATAAAAGAAGAAAAGACCCCTAGAGGTTGTCAAATCAGATGAAGATTGATTTCAACTCAAAAACACAAATACATCGTCTATGGCTCTGTCCATTGATGATTAGTTGGAGTTATGAATAACCCATGAATATGAATGGATATATTTCATATCTGGAAAACACCAAAAAGCAATGTCAAGGTGTAGTGTAACTAATATAATATATAGTGTCACAAAAGTGACGTGAGGTGTATCCAATAAAAAACCCTAAAAGTTAGGGGGAACTTGCAATACCACACATTATTCCCTGCCCTCCACATGAAGAACATCAAAGATGAAAGTAGAATGTACGAGGCTGTCAGCTGAAGATTTAGGTAATAAATAATAATAATAATAAATTATTCATACAATAGCCCTCCCCCTGATTCTATTTCCTATTTTTGAGTCTTAATCCTCTAATTCAGCCCCACTATGTATGGATGCAGGGCATCCAATGAAGTCAGTACCTTCTGGAAGCTTCCACTTTGCTGCATGCAAAAAAAAAGCTATATATACAAAATAAAATGTAAAATGAATTCTAATGTAAAGTATTTATTTCTGACAAGCAGAAATGTGGTATTTCTTACACCACGCACTGTTCCTAAGAATTACAGCTGTCAGTCTCGAATTTCTAGCACTCAGTCCAATATCACTTCTCAAACTATATCATTCCCCATGAGTGTGAAAATATAATTAAAATGTATTTTTACATAACATCTGGAGATTTGTTTCCCCAAATTATGCAGTGCAAAAGTTAGTATTATTTGATAAATATGATGTGATGATGAATCTAACATTTTGGCTTGTTAATAACGTTAATAACGTTGCCATAAAACTCTTCAGTTTGTCATGATATTGTACAGTAGACAATAAAAACCCACCACTTGTACAAAGTAAACATTTTCCTTATGTGTATAAAACAGTGTAACAATTTAGAGGTAATTCAGAACAGATTGCATTTAGCATAGCTATGGATATTTCTATCTGTATAAACACATAAAAGAACTGAAGGACATCAACTGTCAGGCTAATATAAACATGATTTTATTCCTTGGCAGTAACAGGCCAGAAGATAATATACATTGTGACTTCTTGCTGTTGAGGGTTTGCTAATAACCAGCACCGTTGCAACCTTCACTCATTCTACTAAGCGTATAGTACACATATGTATGTTTAGTCATATCCATTGTAAAGCCTGAACCTTATATTTAAATATTCCTATAACTTTTTATTATGAAATAATAATCAGTTTTAATTGGCCTTCAATGTTGCTGTTTAGCTTTGGCCCAAAACGTCCAACATTAGGTAGTGATATGTGCCTATTATTCACCTGGACCTAGAAGGGAACACAACTCCCTCATTCTGATTATTTTGAGGGGCCATCCATCTGGAGATCATACAGACTAGGGCAACAATGTGTGTTAAAATGGATATGTGTTAAAGGGGCCTAACAGGACACAGACAGTTGCTGACCCCTTCTGAAACAGATAGTACAGAAGGCTCGACATTTGAGCCGTCCGATGTTCACTGCAGCAGCGTGATGACATCATCTGGGGAGAGCTCAGAGCTCAGAGCTCTCTCCTCAGCTTAGCCGATGCTTTGCCTGGAGACCCGAGGTCTCTAGGCAAAGCAATGGACATCTGCCGTATTTAACGGTCATGTCCTATATGGCTGTTTTTGAGCGGAATTGATTGGTCCCACTCAAAAACAGCGATATCTGCAATGCTTCAGGATATGAAAGCACGCAATGCTTTGAGGTCTTCATGGCTAACCAATGTCTTCTTAAACTATCTGGATAAAGCTATAGTTGCAAAAGGTTGGTTTTCTTGTTATTTTGAATTGACCACAACAAAAGAGGTGTACATTTAATAATGCCAATGTAAAATTCTAAGACGCAATAAATTATTTTAATAAATAAGCCTAATGGAAAATATATCCCTTTTCATTTTAGTCGCTAAAATGAATTCAAGGGACAATGTGTATTACTCCCTCCACCTTATTCATACAACTGCCGTATCTCCTTCTACAACCACTAATAAAACAATACATTAATAGAAGATTTTATAGGCCGCACTGTCAGGCAATTATTTGCAATAGTGTGTGGAATATGGTGCCGTGTCTTTGGGTCCAAGTCTATCTCCATACAAACTATAAAATGTTACAACTTTAATCAAGGCTATAGGGGCAGGAGACACCTCCAGGTCATTGGATGTGCTATGCATATCATGTGTAGCGCCGGGAAAGCATTATAATGAATGCAATTTCAGGCATTTTCAAATCTAAAGAAAAGGAAATGTATCATTACATCCATGGTACTCTGTAAACTTTATATTCATAAGCTCCTGGGAGCTAACCTTCTCTCTTCATCAGATCTGAAAGGATTTCTAAAGCCTGGCAATGCTGATATATATTCTGAGCAGTATTTGATTTGGGCGAACAGGTTGCCAGCAATATGCTGCATTGCAAAGCATTTCAAAGAACTGTCGTGTCTATAGCCAGGAAACAGTGGGTTTTAAAAAAAAAATAATATATTGATATATTTTTGTTTCATTGTATTAGCTGCCACCTGTTCCTTTTATATTTGTACAGCAATGTAAAAAAAAAAAACGCCAAACACGCTGTTCAGCTTCCTCAAAGTCTGTGAATTTCCTACAAAAAAAAGAAATGCTTTGAAGCCATATAAGGGACAATTTGTCAAACAGGAATGTGTAATAATGACACCAACAACAAAACACAGGTTTCATATTCATATGCATAAACAAAGAAGGCCAAAAAAGTAACTTTAAAGCAAGCCCTGGCATTTTTTTTTACTATGACCATTGTGGTCATTTATTGTAGCAGAAATGATAGATGATGATCAGGACTGTAGTCATTAAAAGTGACCTTTATTAAATGGTTCAACAGTTGATCTAAAGTTAATTTAGGAGGTATTCACATGTGCGCTGTCTGCCCACCCCCCGTTTAGAAACACCCTCATGTTATCCCTAAGACTAGGGCTCCACTATGCGCTTGGATCCACTGACATCAGCGAAAGCCTCTCTGCATCAGAGGCTGTGACGGAGGCTCGGACCAACGGATGGGGGGCTCTGTGGGCTGTGGGGACATCCCTCTCATAGCCCCATTGCCATCAATGGGTGGCCTGTGCACTGTCTAAGGATTTTAGAGCATGTGGAGCCCTAGCCTAAGAGATCCATGCCTAAAAAGAGACGAGAGGATGCCTAATGTCATGCCTTCTGGGCTGCAGTGATTTTCAGGTGCCTGGGTGTTAGAAAGGCAACGTTTTCAGACATCCGTGTGAATGCTCCCCTATGTTCAGACAAGGTCAATAGTGCTTTGCACATTATCAACAAACATTTACTTGCTATGGAATGGCAGTTTTAACAATACCTATCCTCCATGTCCGATTTTTGCCAAGTCAGTACTGACTGGAAGTGAGTATACTAGCAAACATAAACATAAACATAAAGTATACCTGCCAAACACTCTTCAAGGAAAAATTATTATTATTATTACCACTTAGAAAATAATGACAAATAGGTGGACAAATACGGACAGCCGTCTTATAATGTATATGTTTTAATAAAAATGGTGACCTTTCACTACCAAATTCCTGATCATTCCATTAATGTGATATGCTCTAACCTTCAATAGAGGAGGTCTGGAAAGTAAAAGGAGACATGGATGGGTTTAAATATAAAATAACCAATCTAAAATTGTATAGAATCCTCTGATCATGTCACAACATTGTTTACAACGTGGTTGTAATTTCCTGACACTGCTATATAAAAGAATATAGTTTACATCAGTTATAGAAGTCATAGAAATGTGACTACTGTTTTTTATTATATGTGTTGCCTTCTGTTATCTATACTAACTTATATAACATATGTTCTCATTTTATATATACCAAGATTATTGTTAAATAATTATAGGCACTAACGTTGGACTACATAGACCAGTGCATTCCATATTTTGGAAGGAACTAGTCAAACACACCCATTCTTTTCCTAATGCCGTGATGAGGCATGTGACCTTTACTCATCTATGAAAGTTTAAAGGGCATTCCACACAAAAATCTCGTATATAAATACATTTTAGAGGGTTCTAAATTAGAAATTAGGTTTTCATTTGTTAAACAGAAGTGGAATGAATGTACAGCATATATTTGATTTAAACAGTGTTTCAATCTGAAGTACACAACCATGTTCCTGTTCTAAATGTAACAGATTTTATATGACCCAGAAAAAAATCTGGAATACGGCCACCTCAAGTAATTTGGTATTTTTGAGCCAAAACTGCACTAAACCATGCAAAGATTTGGCGAACTCCATGGTAAAATGATTTATTGATATACTATGTTATGTAACTGTGATTTGGTGTTTTATTATGGTGTTACACCATTAAGGTAATATAACGGTATATTGATATGATGTGTTTCTCTACAATACTTTTATTACATTGTACGTCATTGTTATGCTATTACATCTGGTCGGTTCTGCTTTATGTAATTTTGCACTTCACTGATTTCATAAGTAAAAAGCAGTTTACAAGGGAATAGAGCCATCAAAGCAATGTGACCTTAGTTTCATGTAAACACGCTTCGAAAATCATTAAAGGAGTTATTTGATGACATCGTTGCTACTGGCTCCAGTTTTAGCAAAACATAAAACTTCCCAGATCCAACTGTTGTAAATCTCACAGTATAATTAGGGGAATTATTTCAGCTTAACTACATAGAAATCTTACAAAGCGAACTATTGCCTTTTCTAAAAACTTGAGATTCTACTGATCTCATTGAAACTAAGAGTAGATGACCCTGAAGGATGACAACCACTGAACTGATGTCTGGTATCATAACCCATATAGGAGACATTCTCTTGCACATAACTAGAAAGAGGTTGAAAAATACATAAATATAGATATATAGAACTACAACACGGACAGTAATTAGCAGTTTTAATTCTTTGGATCCAAGATGAATCCTGTCTGCCTCTTTTGTGCATGAGATAGATAATGGGAATTAACATTGTTGCCCAGTCATGGATCATTGTCAATGTTGTGCCATGCCACCTAATTAGCCGTAACTCTGTTCTTTGACTGACAAGCTGATAGACAGCTCTTTAACTTGCCGTAGCACCGTAACTGTCAAAGTTACATGTCTCTGTGGCAGGATGCCAGGGGGTAAGGGTAAGACCACAGCTGCTTAGCTCGGGGCTGAATTTAATTCCGGGCAAACAAATGTGCGCTGAAAGCTGGTAACGCACTTGTAAAAGGTGGCAGATTTTTAATCATATTTGCACATTAAGTAGTTAAGTTAACAAACTTTTGATGAAAGCAGTTCAAAATATAAATTGCAGTATAAATATCCTGCATGCCTAATGAATAAAGTAGCATGCAGAGATTATATTATTTAGCTGTAAAACAACAGGAAGACTGCCATAACAGAGACATGGTGGATGCCATACTTTAAAAATTACTAACTGGCAGGCTGTAAAAATTGATACAATTGGCGAGGTCAGAGTTAAAGTCCTGATTTGAGTACTTTGTTGGGTCAGTAATTTTAATAGAATTGATGACAGAGAGTAAATAGGTCAGTTAGGGAATGCTAGACATTTTCAAAGTAAAGTTTTAATTAAAGTGATGAACTTAAAATGAACTTGCCTAATTCTTGCCACCATGACGAAATAAATTTTAATTATACATCTGGACTTTTTTTCCTAATGTATGATTATGTGCAGTGGAATAGACTATTCTCAATGTGTCCTTATGGTGTTGTATCAATGAAAGTGTCATTGTTACTTAATGGTTTATTTTGTTTATAAACCCACTTCCCTTTGTACTGTGCATACCTTACCTCTGGTTCTATTTTGCAATATGGAACATCTGAAGATATATTCAATAGAGAGTGGGGTACTTTTGTCTTCAATTTCATGACGTATGCTGGTTAAGTCTTTAAAGAGCAACGTTGGTTTTGGTAATTTGCAAATTTGTGTTCCAAAATGTCAAAAATGTTACAAAAACCCAACTGAAGATAAATAAAGATATGGTGACATTTCTAGCAAAGATTTAAATGCAAAGCACTAGAGTATTGCTACGCTTGTGTACCATGTACGCTTTTATTGTTGATTTAGGTTACAAACAATTATTTTTATACTTGTTATGGTTTACTGTAGTCCCATGTCTTTATAAATGTCACAAAGGGTGGTAGTAATTATAGTAAAGACTGTACAACTATTAAAAGACATTCCTCTAAATCTCAGTCTATTTATTATATTCAGATAATCATAGGATAACAGGATGAACACATACAACAAATAAAGAGAAATAAAATAAATGCAACAAATTAAAAAATGGTGTCCTACGCTTACCATGACACGGACCACTCTCTGATAGAAAAGTTGGATGCACCAAATGTGTGCTGGCATTGAACTCGTCATCAGAGTCCTGAAATGACTGCTTGGCACTAGCACTTAATAACCACCTCTGGTTGTCATGGAGATGGGGAGATGAAGTAGGGGAATGTAAATGTTCAATAACGGAAGGACTAGAAGATGAGGATGGCATGGGAGAACCTGGGGACAGAAATAACCAAGATGTAAAAACAAGAAATGGAGTCATGCTTTGATACAAGAAAATAAAATGAAAAAAAAACATGCAAAATCCACATAAAAAATCAAAGTTAAAATGGAGAGTCTTCATTTAATAGTTGCCCCCTCTTATGGTTGCAGGTCTATAGGGTAGCTGCACGATAAAGGTTTACGTTGATCTCACCCTTTCCTTCTGCTCACAGGATCTAGTTGAGGCTGACTAAAACTCCTTCTAGATTGATCCTGCTGAATACAAAACAGCCTAATCTATGGAGAATACTGTTACGAGAGACCGAAGTGTCTTATTGTAGGATCTCTAAAGATCCCCACACACGTAAAAAGCGGGGACTGACAGATGAGCTGTGGATAGCAACGTGATGACGTCATCGCGCTGCTCTACATCGCTCACAGTATAGGCGGGCACCCTTTGTGTCCCCATTCAAACTAATGGCATCATCCAGAGAATTACGGACATGTCCGTTCTCTTGCAGACCGAGCTTTGGGGTGGCAGGATTGAAATGTTATGCCCTGAAATGTGGAAGAGGTAATATACGGTAAGGCAAGAGTAATTATGTATTATCCAACTATTATCTAACTTTTCCATCTTGAAAACAATGCAAACAAGACTGACAACACTACTTATTACTGAAAGATGATGGCTTAAGCCACTGTTACACATGGCATTAGGAAGCGTTGACAACAAACGGGCCCAGAAAGGCAGGTGTGGTGTGACACGTCCAACACTAACCATGTTGACATTGTTGTTAAGTTTCACAATATGACCCTGATACATTTGTGTGTCCACTACATAGCACTGGAAATTTTCATGATTCGTTAAAATGTTTATTCGATGTAAATTTTAATGCAGTCAAGTCTAAAGCCCCCCATACACGTTCCGATTTTTCGTACGAATTTTGCCCGACCGACCAACGTGGTCGGGAGATTAATCGATCGGGAGATTAATCGGATGCGGAATTTTGTACCCGTCCGATCCAGGTTTCTCAAAATCGGTCGGGACCACTTCGGACCTGTCCGTAAATTTTGGTCGATCTGCTGTTAATAAAAAGTTTCAGGCTGATCGATAATTCAAATTCCAATTTTTCATGTCAGCCGACTGACCGACCATAACATTTAAGGTGAAAATCGGGTAACACGATCGGACGAAAAATCAGTTGGGAGAATAATCGGAACGTGTATGGGGGGCTTAAGCCTTACTGTTGTCAGTCTTAACAAGGACAATATCAAGATTACAAAAAAAACTTTGTAAGAATTCACAAAAAATATCATTTACAATAACCATATATACTGAGATATAATGTAACATACTACTACTGCTCAGCACTTGCAGAACCTGGACGCTATGCTCCCCTCTCAAAAAGATCCCCTCTATGGGATATTTTTTTTACTAAGATCACATCACACAAAAAAAACAAACAAAACTCATACAATACACAATATGTGTTGACCTTTAGCCATAGATTGCTCTCTTGTATTTGCTTATTGATGAAGGCATTTAAATATGGAGTATCACTTAGAAGACAGTGTACAGCCAGCATCATTTAATCAATGGATGTGGGCGATCGCGTGCTATGCTGGATTTCATTCAAGACTCGAAGCTCTCAGACATGCATGTACAAAAGGTATTAAACCAAAAACCTAATAGCGGGGTTAATAAGCACTGTCAGTTGGCTTTCCCAGCCCTTGCAAACCCACAACAATCACACACACTGGCAGCAGCCGCTCACACCTAATTGGTAGCGAGAGAGACATATGAATGTGCTATACACTGCCTGTAGATGGAGCACCCCGTCCAAAAACTACCAACACGTGTGTCAGTTATTACTGCGGTCATACAAACACTGATCACATCTGCAGCCCTAGTTTTATTCCAGCTTTACAGCACACAAGAGGGGGACAAAATAACGATATCTTCACACAGAATGATCCTTTTCTTATGTTCGCAGTGTTGTGAACTGTTATGTTCACAGGCAATGTTTGCTGAGTCGAGATTTATCACTGGGATGTGAGCAGCAGTACATGAGAGGGCCAAAGCCAAATAAACATTGTGTGTACAGGACAAAAAAGAATGGCTACATCCAATACTAATCAAAACTCAAGAGCAAATAGAGACATCTATGTAACTTCTCTAGGGAGATGATATAGAGCAAAACATCAGACTGTATGGCCATTTCTACAAGGATGATTGGGATTTCATGTTCAGCTACTGAAATGTATCAATATCAAAGCCCATCACAGTTCGTCAATAGTATTCCAAGTTAAATACATCTATATACAACAATTTATCACAAGTTTACATGCTTTGTCACAATATAATACCCGGTGACAACTTATCGCTGTCTTTCTATAGGATTAAACAGTAATATATTACCGCTTAGTACAGAGCCTCTCTAGGGTCTTATGGTAACGCTGGCTCAGTACATTACAAGATACACTATCAAAGAGACTATCCCTCAAGGGACACGACAGTAAGCCTCTTATAAATATCTTCTATTTTAACTTATCACGTAATAATATGATACTTTATGGTGCGCTGTTTTAAAATGGAGACTGCAAGAACAAGAAGGTTACAAATAAACTATTCTTTGCCACAATAAAAATAACACTTGGGCATTCCATATTATAAACTCTAATAAACAAATGACTTTTTGAACTAGGAAAATGTGCTATAAAATATACAGATGTGAATTTCTGCAATTCAAGGGCCATTTAATGTGTTTCGGCTGAAATGCTGAAATTATTCTTCATCAAAGAAGCAGATCAGAGTAAAGCTCCGGCTCACATCACACGCTTGTTCAGAAGGGAAAGAAAAGCAGGCTAGTAAATAACACATTGCAGATCTTTTACTATTTTTAGTTAAATGTTGGTTTATGTAGGGCAAAAGCCTTGTCTACATATCCCTTATACAATAACAAAAAGGCAGTAAGAATACAGAATACATATAACCCTTTAGCAGCCAAAAT
>CM070032.1:180446345-180474683 GCA_036250615.1 Ptychadena robeensis
TCATTTGCCTAATAATTCTGCACTCCCTGTATACATAGTAAGTAGAAGGGAGATCTGTATAATCACTGTTTCCTTAACTGACCTTGGCAATAACCTAAAAAACAATAAACTGAAGCCAAAACTCAAAAGAGCAATGTAGTGCACCACAACCAAAAATCACATGTGGAGAACAAAGCTTCTTTTACATGTCTTCCCCCTTAGATGATTTATGTAATTTATTATAATGGATTAGAGTTCACCTAGTAATATTTATCCTGCAAGGGGAGCACATAATCACATTGATCAGCTGATGAATTGGTATTGCTCTGATCCTGTTTTAGCTTGTACAGAGGATGAGCTCTCCTGCAGAAGAATGTTTACTTGGAGAACCTTGTTTTCCCTATCCACTATAAGCCAATAGTGTGACATGACATCATATTTCCCACAAGTAATATTAAATCATTCTTTCCCTTAAAAATGTAATTTCTGTGTCTGTGTGCACAGGACATGGATGCCACCAGATCCGTTTTGCCAATTTTTCCCAATAAAACTAGATACAAATAGGACATGACTTATACTAAAGCCCACCATACACCATTCAATCTCTCTTTCAATCTATCAACAACTATGTAGTATAATGACCTCCATGCATATGCTTAATGTTATTGGGAATGTTAATGTAGAAAGTCCCTAATATTACAATGTTTTGGTAAACTAATTGGACAAAATATAACAATCACATTTTTAAATGTATGGTAACTTTATAGCTGGCCATAAAGTTCTCTCTGTCAGATATTATAGCAACAACTATGTAGTACAGGGTCCTCTGCTATTGAACACATGTAGACTGGATTGTTGAGAAAGTCCCTTATATGACATGGTTTTGGTAAAACAGAAGGAGATCTAAAGGAAATCTCCTAAAGGAAGGGCCTAATGGGTCCCCATACACGTATAGATTTTCCTTTTAATCAATTTAAAAAGATCAATTTTTTTGGTCAGGGAAATCGGTGATTGATTGTAATCTATGCCAACTGAAGTAGATTTGTGATCAAATTTTTTTGGACCGACTGAAAGCAGAATTGAATTAAGGTTTAATTTCAATACAACTGATTAAAATTTTCCAGCATGTTTCAACACTTTTTCCAATTTTAATTGTTTTAGGTCGATCTAACCATGTGGGCTGCCATAGATTATCAATCAACAAAAAACATTGATTGAATTAAGTTGATTGAACGAAAAATCTAGACGTATATGGGGGCCTTAAGTCTTGCTGGTCAGAATGGCCAACGTTATTATGCCTAGGGATAGCAGACCACTGAGGTGCTCCGATAAACGAATCAAGGCAAAATATATGGTATTTGGGATGACAGGGGTGGATGTGCCTAATTCTGCTCCCCTCTTTTTGGGTTTCAGCTCAATATATAAAAAAAATGATAATGGACACATTATAGGCTATGTCCAACTAACATCTACTCTTTACTACCAACTTTATTATTCCCCACTGCACTGATTTATCAAAAAGCTCTCTGTATATATAACAAATACTTATCTGCTGTGTAAATATTTTTGGTATCCTTGAGGTTAGACAGGGGGAAATACCACAATCTACAGATAACCAGCTGCAAAGGATTTCTAATCTGTGGAGCAGTCTTATCACAGGCTCTTTTCTTTCACTTCTATATTGCGATGTGGACCCTGGCTTGGACTATCTAATCTTACATGTACAACACATTACATTGCTACATATGTTCACAGTGCCATCATTTGTTTATTGTGTGATAACGAGCACTCGGAGGATTATACAAAATTCCAGGCTAAATATAACACTTGTTATAGCAGTTGTTTCAAAGATTTGGCTAAACCATCTACAAGTGATTGTGCGAAGTTCATTCATAAAGAAAACGAGTTTAAGGTACCATTCCTGCATGTGTTTGTATTTTTAGCTATCTGCCTTTACAGGAGAAAATCATGAATTATACATGCATCATAACCTAATTATAAAAATATTTAGAGTAGAATGATTAAGCTATGTAATATATAAATCTTATTAGCTCACAGTCTACTTGGTTCTTGCATGCGTGTGTCTAATATACACTGAAATGCTATGGTTGTCCCTGGAGGAAGAGATTTTCTTTTCTACAGTGCACTATATATAATCCAGTTATAAAGACTGTAATGACCGTACTGTGCACCCTTTTCAGCACAATAGAAGACCAAGGTGAAAATAAGGTAATGGTGGTAAACAGAAAGCAGCTAAGAAGAGACCTTTGTATGGTCTGTGATAATAAAATGACACTAGACCGATTTCTCCTATGGTAGAGCATTGACAATAGCAATAGTGCCACTTAATGGAATAACATGAATGGATACATCTAGAAGCACTGAGCTTTTATAGACTGGGTTTTGTTTAACATTAAAAGTGCTTAATGAAAACCTGAACAAAACTCTGCTTTATGGGATTTAATCTCTGCCATGCTGTATGAATCTCAACATTTATTTACTAAGCCAGTTTTATCTCATCTTGGTGGACAGAACTACAGAATGTGGATGTACATTTCAAACAGTTCATTAGTCCAACAAGTATTTCTCTAGTTAGTTTATATAAAGATTTTTATTCCTTCTAAGGTACTCTTTAAAAAGCTTCCTTGACCCCCCTGGAAGTCCAATTATTTTAGGAAAGCGGTCCGAAAAATAGAAACCTTTTAGCATGGACACCTATGCCTGTAATGCAATACAGGTATATGATGAGGGCACCCCCACCTACCCAGCGTCAACACTGACGTCAGGAAGTTGTGTCCAGGGATGAGCGTGTAGGGCGCAGACACTACAGGATGGGGAGTTCATGGCTGGAGAAGGTAAGCCAGTTTTTTAAGGTTGCCAATATTGGTAATGGACATCTATAGCAAGCCACACTGGGGAATGCCAGGAGGGTTATTGTATTGTTGGGATATTTAATTCTAATGAGTGAAAAGCATTGTTGATACAATGGGAAATATTTCTTGTGAAAACGAAAGAGATATTAATACATTTGCAAAGGTGCTCCTGTGTTAGGGTATACATTATTACAGGTAATATATGCGTCTGCCAATGCATTATGGCAGTATGTTCTTACCTACAATATAGAACCTACAATATACACCTGTCAGTCAACTACTTAATTTAGCTGCATACCTTGACCCTAACCTTTCAAACCCACATCACAAGAAATGAGCTTCCTCATCATAGACTGTTGAAAGGCACTGTCTGATCCTCTATATCACCCACTCTTATATCAACAGTATGAAATGGAAAAAACTTTTTTAAAAATATAAAATTCAGACAACTAACCAGCCATTAAAAAATGCCATTGCTATTCTAATTCTTTTAGTCTGTTACTAATGCACATGACTGTACTGGTTACCACCAGCATAAGCCATTTCAGAATGATATGTAAAAACTTTAAAAGGTATGAAGATCCTTTATTGTTTCTTCACTTCTAACCCACCCGGACTAAATGCAGCAGCATTTTTGTTCCTCCTTTTAATTATAAATCCATTTTATACTATAGACCCCCTGTTTTCTAGTCAACCTGTAAAACTTGGCACTGGCATTTATCTCCCAGCTGGAGAGTGCAGCCTTATGCAGTCAACCTGTGGCGACAGTTATCTCTTAATTAAAACTCTACATGCAAATAACGCTATTGAAAAGTGCTCTTGCACAGCCTTTACAAAGCATAACAATTTATAACAGAGCAATTCTTTTTCTTCCTATGGCTAAAATACTAAAAGAACTCATTGTGGCTGACGTAAAGAATTCCGGAAGGTATCGTGCAGCTGGCCAATTCTTTATTAATACAAATAAAACAATGGGATGCTGGCAAATCTTTCCAAAGGGGATGTAAGCTACGTTAAACTAATAGAGAATTGTGTTTCCTTGCTGGAAATGTGTCTTTGCTATCATTCATCTAATTAGATATGAAGATGTATGCAAAGGTATTATGTAGGAGAGAAAAGAGAACCCGCAGTGAAGGCCTTACGATGAAGAAAAGCAGCAATGTTCAGAGTCATCACTGGGTGATGCATTAGATGGACTTGTCTTTTTGTGATGATCATGCATTTGGTTTGTCATATCTCTCAGAATATCAATATCAACCACTTTGAAAAGAGCCAAAATACCAAAAAAAAGGAGGTTTGCCTGAGTTGTGTGTTTCATTGATTCCAGAGACACTTTGTAGAGTTTGTGTGGATTTATACTAGTTGATTTGATTTACTCCAAAAAGAGAAGAGCATATGGACTGCTGCGGGTGGTATGTATACTCTACAAAGTATAATTCTACATACATACCCCCCCCCCCACACACACACAAATGAATAAAATATTTATTCAGCAGTATATCCATGTAGACCAAATTAGTACTATATGTACTACAATGGTGTTAGGACCACATCAATCTATAGCAATAAAATACAAATAACCCTGATAGCAAATAGCTGTAGATTGTATAATATAGTACACCATAAGCTACAGGAATACTAAGCATACAATGTATCTGCTCAGCTTAAGCAAATCAGTATGAACCTCAAATGAATGGATTTCTCCCTTACGATGCATCTGATCAGAATCCCTAACCCTTTGCTAAAGTATATTAAAAAAATGTTTACATTTGTGTGTCAAAACCATCAATAGGGTGAGCTGTGCTTCTGGGAAAATAATATGGGTTACTTGAGTGCTTCTGCTTTTAAATTTCTGGAATCTGCACCAATTGATGTGTTCTTTATCCAGAATTTAACTAAAGCAGTGCTTTCTTGCCTAAAAAATTTACAGATGTTCCCCCAGACCCTGCCGAAGTCCAACAACTGGATGAAACGTGTCGGAAAGTACCTGGAAGAACATGCTTTCCTTAGACTCTTACTTATATCAGGCCAGGAGCACGCTCTTTCAATCATTTCTTTCATGTTTCGTAAAAGCTTTGTTATTTAACGGACTGCATGGTGTCATTAAAGGTTTTATGTATATGATGGTTATTTTAATTTTTGTATAAATAAATGTAGTTTTCATCTCATTCTTGGTTTGGAACACATTCTTACCAATTGCCAGTAAAGTACCAGAGATTGCCCGTCTCACGTAGGACTGTTCACCCTATTTTTCAATATATCTACTTCATGGCATGTGGCAATATTTACCAGTTCAGAACCCATTTTCTTTCTTTTTCTTAACCTCCCAAGCGTTTATGACAAGCCCAGCTGGGCACCGATGAACGCTGCATATCCCCGGAAGGCTGCAGTGATTTTCTCATGGGTTGCACAGCATCTCCGATCATGTCCTGCAGAGGGGGGGGGGGCGGGCCATAGATCTCCACATTAAAAGAGGGGTGTCGGCTCTCCAGCCCACACAGCCGCAATCATTAATGACGCTGCGATGTGGACAGTGGAGGGCCAGAATCATATGCAGTGTACTTTCCGCCATACTGGGGAAAACGCTTGGGAGGTTAATCTATAAACTATTAATAATATAAAAATACTTAAATAGCCTGGTGACAAGTTTTAGCATTTCATGGCTAAGTATAACAGAATTTATTATTATAACAGCTTTATTATTTGCCTTGCATTTGTGAGAGATTATCAGATCCTGCGATAAGGATGTAATTGGATAGAATAATGGTTGAATATCACATATATAACAAAGTACTGGGTTGCTTGGTGAAATGATTATTGGAGCTAATTGTTAATAAAAGTGATACCTGAAGGAAACAATCAGACTCCAGTTGTCATATAAAGTATAAATCAGAAAAGTAATGTAAACAAATACACGTCTTATAAAGCCAGCACCGCTCTTTTTCATTTACTCATTTTATAGGTGAGACCCTGAGAAATTTAACAGTAGCATATGCAGCGTAGCTTACAGTATCGTAAACCTGTACAAAATGGTATAATTTATATATACTCCACAGGGGTATCGGGCCCTGCAGCCTTTGCATCTTTCACACCCCTGATTGTTAACTCTGCCTGTATTTGTCCTTAATCACATTCTTTGCTTATGAACAAGAACACATCTCATTATTTACACATGAGAAAATCACATACTATGGGTAATGACTTGTGCTTGGATCATATAGTTTCCTTGACCCAAAATGTTTCCGTCACTGACAGCTGCCTTATTACATGTTTGATTACAGAACACCTATGCCTGTAACATAAATATAAATTGTCCCCTAGGCCCATACAAAGGATATATCTTTAACCTTGCAGTATGCATATTACCAAAGTGATATGTCTTTGCCTTTCATACCTTTCAACTCCATGCAGCTTGATACCTGCTTCCACATATTGTAATTTCCTTTACATCTGAAATGTGGAATACAGCAGAGGGGACCTGCCAATCTATACCCTTCAAGATGACTGCAATTCCTTGTTTTGCTTCCAGTCTGGTTAGGGTCTAAGCCAAGGAATTTTTAATGAATCAAAAAATTGTAATATAAAGTAAATTAAGGCCTTTCTTCACGTTCCAAATGCTATGTGTCAACCTATTAAATATATCTTTATTGCTCTTTTACAGTTAGAATGTCAGAAACACTTTCATTATAAGGTTTCGTATTACTTCATTCTACACTGCAAGGTATTATTATTGGTTCCAGAGGTATGTGTAATATCCTTGCTGTTCAGTGATATATAATGGGGTTGGCTAATGAAGGTTATAAACTCACTTGCTAGGCTGTCAATCTCAGCCAATACAATATGAATACCTTGACCTTATACCTTTACCTGGATTACAAAATAAAAGTGTTGTGAAAGTATACTCACTGAAGTCTAGCAACTATTCACAAGGTAGATACAAAGTGAATCTATGCATACAACCCTTTGGCTTGTATTGATGTGGGGGTCAATTGCAATTGGGTAACCAGAGTTGGATAACATTCTTTATTCCTTTGACAGTGCATTAGTATGTTCTACTTGGTTAACTGGAGATCTGAGATCCCAGGTTTAGGATACTAAAGACAAATTCCAAAACACACCCTTTACAGAGTCCACTTTCTTTCACAAACAAAGGTCTTTTTTATGCAGCTAGTCCACATAGATGGCAACAGACTGTGTGTGTGTATTTATCAAAAATAATATGTTGTTGCCAGTCAATTCTTTTACAGAATTGGTAATATAATTCCTGGGACATCAAATCAAAATGTATTAGTGCACCAAACCTTAGTGCAATGGTTGGTAGATGCAACAAAACAATAAAAGGGTTCAATCAATGACAACAGTTTGCAGTGTTATGACTTCCCTTGGTTCACTGATGAATGTGCAGGGTGGGAAGTTATTATTGTCCATTAATGGAACCCATGCTTAGATGGGAACCCACAACTACGCTTTACAAATGAACACATTGCACACATATTTCTCACAACAATATAAGAAACCTATGTTTTATAACTAGAGTAAACAATAGGTAGGGCACATCAACATTGGCAATAGCTTGTAGAGCTGCAGAGGTTACCATGTGCAGAAAACACTGGTAGTAGACAGTTTGTAGTAACCATGACAGCAGAATTGTACTGCAGCTTTTGTACCCTTGACCTAGAAAAAGAATTCCACTTCCAAAAGGTGAGCTAGTAATATGAAAAACAACTATATAAAGCAGTGCTAAAAATGTTGAACCATGAACAACACATCCATATGTATTTGTATACATGTAGATGTATTCAATATCAAAAATCAAGTAACTGAGAGAAACCAAACAATAATCATCTTAAATCTGTTATGACAGGTCTTTTGAGGGCCCTTTATGACGCGGCAGCAGTGCAATTAATGCTAGGTAGCGGATGTGCAAGGTACAGGAAACTAAGTACCTTACAGTAACGCAAGCCGGGCTGTGTTTCGGTAGTGTACGGCACCGCAGCTGCAGCGAGTGTAAGGTACCTTTAGTAATCATACCTCCACATATCTATCTTTATTTAATTCTGTTTTTTATTGAATTGTTAGAAATCCTCTATCACACCATGTTACAGTATTTTGCACAAATATTTAACAAATTCTGATATATTACGCATCATAGTTAAAGCCGTGTAGTAATGAAAACTGGCCAATAAGGGTATAGATCGCATTTTAACTAGGTTTCTCATTTACACATGAGATATTTTTCTTTTAAGATAAAAACTTTATTATTTTTCTCATATTTAAAGTCCTAAAGCGTTTTACTTGGATAGAGCCTAACAATGCATAATGTGATATAAGTGGGGGTCAGGGTTCATCTCTTGCTCCCTTAGCTTTAAAAGCATTCTGCTAAGTGAAAGTGTCTAAACACTATGCTATACTGTGCTATAGGTTTTTGAAGGATCCAGTCGAGGGCATCCTATGGGTCAGGAACTGATATAAGATAATTTTTTGACTTGGACAAGTAATTTAGTTATGCATTGTACTTGCTCCATTATGAAGAATCCTTACATTAACCTCCCTAGTGCACTGCTGAGGTCCAGATTTCTGTACCAAAAGTGCACCATAGACTTCAATGGTAAATTTTTCTTTATGTTGTAGGCCTGTAACTTCCCAAAATCTGTCCGTACAAGGGTCTAATATACATCCGGAATATAAAAATGTTTGAAACAAACAATTATGTAAAATAAAAAAAAAGAGAGAAAACACAAAAATCAGGGCACAAAGCTATGCTGCTATGTACTAAATCTCGCTCAATTAAAGTCTCTGGTGCCCCAGATGTTCCCATCTGCAGTTAACCCTCTCTAACCTGGTGTGATGAAATCACACCAGGGAAGAGAGGGTTACTGCAAATGGGCACATCTGGGGCACCAGTGACATTATTTGGGCGATGTTTATTACATAGGTGCACATTGAAAGCAGTATTCTTCATAGAAAACTACTTTCGTGCAATTTACTGTTCAAATTTCCCACCGCCTCCCCGAGTGACGTGATGAGGGGGGGGGGGGGTAGAGGAAGAGACAAAGATCCAGCCTACCTGTGACATCGGGGACACCGGGACAGTGCAAAACCGTAAGTATTCACTGCCGGAGCCCCGATGTGTACTTAACGGCAGCATCTCGTCCAGTGCTTTAGTAGCAGTAGCAGTGCTGGACGAGATGCTGTCGTCCTGACCGCTAGGGCGGGTCAACTGTTATAGACTGCTTTGCTGAATAAAAGTTCAAGCCAAGCCTTTTTGGAGTGTTTCTCAGGGTTTGTTTACATTGGCGTTTTTTATCCGCCTGGTAAACGAACATTTACTGCAACCAACTGGCGAATGTCACATGAGCCGGCTGGTTCACCTCTGTCTAAGACCAGTTCAGCCTATTAATCAAGCAAAAAGAAAATACTAAATACAAGTGTTAGGATTTACAATATACAGTCATAAACCTCAAATAAGTTCCTTGTGTTAATGTTCCTACACTCAAACAGTAAGGTGAAAGAAGTAATAACATTACAGTCAGTAAAGAAGACATCCAATGACTAGACAACTTGTTAAAGAAATAAAGCTTAGTGTATAGAAAGAGAAATCTGTGAATTAGAGAAACCCTTCAAAGCTCCATATAACACAACTACAACTGCTAAGACTTGAAAACACAGCATGTACAAAAATGACCTACCCAGAAAGCCGTTTTCACATTTTAGGGTGCGACTGTGTGTGGCGGGTTGCTTGCACTGCAACAAATCTAAAACAAGCAAAACAAAAAAAAGGTTTCAACTTGTGCAACAAAGATAATATTTTTAGTAGCAGAAACAAACAATAAACATAAATAAATGTAACTTGAGATATCTAGCGGTGTTTTGCTTTGGCTCCAGAGAAATGCCCCAGTAATATCAGCACAGACACAACAATAACTTTATCCGCTCCCAGGTGTCAGAGGCTTACACAACGTAGACACGTATATTGCCATATAGCCATTTTCTGATCTCTCCAGGACTTAGGATTTGCATAACAAACAGCCACAGCACTATGCAGTCCTGTACTAAACACGTTAATGCTAGGCACGGGTCACCGAAGTGAATTTATGTAGATTACAGCTGCAGGGCAAAAATGTGATAGCTGAGGATTACAAGTCCAGCGCATGGTGCAATAGCCTGCATCGAGGAAAAGAGAAAGGCCATTCCCAGAAGACAGGAAGGAAATATACAGACTCAATGCACAAAGGAAATAGTATAAGTATAAGCTAAAATGCTTCTTTATTAATGAGGATTAAAATACCACCTGGAAATAAATGCAGCATCCAATTCTCTATAATAAAGAGGAATCACACTATGAAAATTATAATATCAATGTATATACCAGTAAATATACTATAAAAAAAACAGTAAGACTTGTAAACAGAATTCTAGCAGATGGAGTCATATGTTGTGCTGACTTTATTGACTTAATTGACTACACAAACTGTACAAACTACTTATTTTAGAATGTCTACATAACAGTAAAGCCCCCCATAGACAGCACGATGTGTGGCCAATTGACCCGGTCATTCCGAGCCGATTCACCGGATTTTGCCCGTTTTATGGCCGTGGACACGAAATCAGCCTCAGATCGAAGCATATATGGGAGGGGCTTAAGTACTCCTAATTAAGCTTTCTTTAAAATATCATGCATGTTTTAAACCACAGACAGTTGCTTATTGCACATTGAGATTTCCAATATCTTATGGGAAACAGTCCTAGTTCATCAGTCAAAAAAAAAAAAAACTACCTGTTGTGCATTAGGTAAACTGGTCCATGACTGAAAGCTTTTTATCACCCTCTTATTAAAGACCCAACAAAAGGAAGGCAGAAGATGTTTTCCTGCAGATCACCTGTTCTTAAATGAACTGCCGTCAACCTATACTTTTAAAGAAATGGTTACAATTTTGTGATGCCTACATTAGAGATAATATATCATTATATAAACACCTTTTTTATGGACTGTGACACTGACATCACCCAATTGGCACAGTAAGTGCTGCCTAACCATTAGTTTTGAGGACTTATTCAACGCAATCCTATCATAGCTGGCACTAGAGCACAACAACACCACTATAAGCTTAGTTGCTGGATAAAGCTACTCGTCTTGGATACCAATATGTAATAAAGAAAAAACATCAATCCCATTAAATGTTTTGAAAACTGTCTGGATGGTATGTTGGGTGGCAAAAAGCACTTTGAGAAAAGAGTTACAGTGGGGTTTTACTTAGGTACCAACATGACCTTTGACTTAGTGTACATTCATGATCTCTACTCCAAAAGGAATACATTCCACACATTACAGTTGGTATATAGTCTATTTTGTTGCAGAAATTGTCAATTTTCATTCGACTTTGGATCCATTCTCTGTAACATATTGGGCCACTATAAACCCCCAATTGTGGCCTTAAGGCTTTGTTTCCATTGTACGTCGGGAGCCCTCCGCTAAGCGTATACGCTAAGCAGGGGTCCCGACGTATCCCATAGACTCAGCCTGCCGGCGGATGGTCTGTTTAGACATCCGCCGGTGTACAGGCTGAACGTACTCGACTACGTTCAGCCTGACACCGGCGGATCGGGTCGGCGCAATGAAGATAGACCCGTCCGCCGAGCAGGTAAGCCTATCTGCTACGTCGGGGACCCCCGCTAAGCGTGTACGCTTAGCGGAGGGCTCCCGACGTAATGGAAACAAGCCCTTAGACAGCAAAAAGTGTGCAACCAATGAATGAGACAAAGTGTTGTTCATCCATTGCAATACAACAAATGTTAGGCTGGGCATAGACGGTACGATTGACCGTCTATTCCTTATCCGATTCTCTGCACTAGGAGCGTGACGTCATCACGCCCGCCTGCTAGTGCCGAGAATTGGACAGCACTCTTTATGTGCAGCCCATTAGTTCGGCTGGGGGCAGCCGTCCCCAGCCGAACTAATGGGATTGAGTTAAAATTTACCATCCTGTCGGATAACTGTGCGATCCGACAGGACGGCTGATTTGAGCCCAATCCTCATCAGTTGCAGCCTCCAATTCCTGCACGACCCGATCCTTAAGGGATGCTGGAGCGTGCACGGCATCGGATCGGGGATTGGAACTGGCAGAAAGTGGACCGTCTTTGCCCAGCTTTAGGCTTATTGTGCTATTGCTCCTTTTCAGATGTGGAATATTCAATGATGAGTATTGCATTTGTTTTTGCTTTCCCACTCCTAACACTATTAATGAATAGCCCACACACTATTCTTTTAAAAAATGTCACTCAGTTCCCCTTCAGCTTTTATCTCCAACACTCTTAAACATTATTTAAACAAGCATGGAGGCATGAAGAGCCACTACAATGTGGTTATTATATGTTCTCCCACTTATTGTATTGGTGCTATACTGTTCCTGTGAACTTGTTAAATACACAGTTGTACGAAGAAAAGGGGTTATTCAGGGTTTTTCATAATATATTATAAAAGCATAAATTTGTACTAAATTGAATCCTTGTACTATATTCATTCTGCCAACAAACGGGTTGCATTTTCAACATATAAATACCATGTGCTCCTCTGAATACCTATTAACAAATCCCGTAGTTTTCAGCGTGTTATTTTCTAATGGCACAAATGCAATACAGCAATTTATGACTTCATAATAATGACAAGTGAGCCACTCTCCATACCACGTCGTCTACAGCACTAATTTCAGAGTTAATATTAATACACATTTATGATTGCTTATTGTTGTAAGCAATCAGTTATTAATTGTCATATATAATTCATAGTTTAAAGCACATATTTATTATTTATGAACTTTCCTCATATTTAACATATTAATTATTAATGCCCATGCATTCTTTTGTTTTTGTTTTGATCACTTATAAATGTCATAATTTTATGGCACAAAATATTTCCTTCCATAGTGATATTTATAAAAAAAAAAAACCAGTGCAAAATAAAAGACATAAACAACTAATGTATATGTATTTGTGCACACAATAGCTATTATACAAGTAAAATTACTTTATGTCTGTAACACATTCTTTGCACTCCCCAAACTTATACATAATTTATACATTGCAATATATATTTATGCACATACATGCCTGGTCTCTAGGTGGAATTGCCATACAAATCACACAGGTGTTATAGGATCACGTTTCTATAGAGTACCCAGACTCTGTCAGCCCTCTCTATGATTTCACCTTCACTAGAGACACAACAACCCTCCTTCTGCTAGGATGTGCTAGATCATTTTGTATATGCTCAAATAAAAGAAAATATTGTTTTGGCTTTAAAAATCCATTTTAAGTTTATTTTTAATGAATTAAAGTTATTAAAATACCCACAGCTCAAGTCCAGACCTCAAGTCTCCTAGTCTCCTATTCAGCAGCTTTCTCCTTTGTGTGTCTTCTATATTCCATATGTCCCAGCTTGTTTGTAAGTTTAATTGAAATATGAATGACTCATACTAGCATTGCCAATTAACCATTCAGGCTTATTATGGATCCAAGGCTTAATGAGTCAGTCACATCACAAGGTGGCAGTGTGAGTCAGTCATACCGAAATCAATACTTACAATCCAGACCGGAAGATCCAGATGAAAATAATGCAGCGAGGGCTGCATCAGAACAGAAACTCCCAGTAGCTCGGTTGAAGAGTAGCATGTTAGTATAGTATTGACATCAGGAAAAAGTATAGATTGGGTCTATGCCAGGGGTGGGAAAATTAAGGCCTGGGGGCTGGTTCCAGCTTTCTTTTCTTTAGCTTTCTTTTCTGACCATTTGTCACCTTGTTGAAAAGATGCTACCCTCAGCTTATTCTATAGATGCTGGTGATTAATGGATTTGACACACCTATGGTAGACTCTTGGTCCTGCCCTTTTATAAAATTTAGGAAACTAATGTGGCCCACAAGTCAAAAAGTTTGCCTACCCCTGGTATATGCTATACTCAAGAATCTTTGATCATGACATATTAAGTCAACTTGTTCTATAAATTTTGCAACAGATCACCTATGGACCTCAGAGCCAACATTTCCCCTTAACATGGTTTTTGAACTGGTCCTCAAAGACCTATAATATTCATCTCTATCATTGATTCTGTTAAGAAGCCTATTGTTTTAACTGACACTGCAAAACATGATATATATTTTCTCTCCTGTATTAGGGCAAAAAGTAATTAGATATTTTGTGTTTCTAAAAAAAGGATGAATAAACTGTTCCATTATAAGAAAAAGGAACATAGGCACTCTCTCAACACGTGCCAGGATACTTAAAGCCAGACAAACAGCTCTATAAAAAATGCTTGTGCATTGACCTGTGTCTAAAGGAGCAGTGGTATCATCCATCAATTACTCGATGCCAAGGAAATTCTTGATCACAAAATGCCTCTAAAAAGTACCAACCAGCCTTTAAATGTTATGTTCTTCATGAATTTTCATGGCAGTGCTTTCTTGCATTTTCTTTTGTCTTTTAGTGCTGCTGGAAAGTTGGTTTTAAGGATGCTTCCTTCCTTAACCTCAATGTTAAAGAAGAGCAGTGGTGGGAAAAGGAGACCAGAGGTTAAAGGGAAGACCCTTACCTAGCAATAGTTATTTGTGAGGATAATAAAGTGAAAACAATGACTAGAAATCGTATGGGACTAACCAATTCTTTGGCAAAGCAGTACAATAGCATGTCATGAAATACACCAACAACAATTTAGATAGAAATTGCTGGCATCAACAGAATACCCACATAGAGGTATATTTAATACGAGATATCTCTACTTTGACACATCTTTCATCTAAAAGAATTCTTAAGTTGTCCTTGGTGAGCATAACTTTTGTTAATATCGCCTTAAAGCCCAAATTTAATACATTTTCTGAAAATGTTGTTGATGCTCTGGATACAGTAGAAGAGGTTGGAAAAATTGTAAACTTCAAGTTCAGCAAAACATCTTGCATAAATGGCATCTGGTTTATATGCATTACTCACACCCCCCCCCCTCCCATCCTCTTTTCAAATAGTGGCTGCATTCACATTCTCATTCTCTGGGTCAACATCTTCTGAATGTGAGGATATAGAGGGCCTGGCCAGACAAATGGTTTGAAGAACAGAAAGGCAATCACTGGGGAGCAAGGGAAAAAGTAGCATTATTCACACCTACCTAATTAAAAAAAGGATCTTGCTGAGCTTTTCCATTACCCTTCCAACAAGAGTTTTCCAGTTTTATCAGTTAGCTGCCTGTTGCAGGGGTTGGCAAACTTTATGAATCGTGGGCCACATTAGCTTCTTAAATTTGATAAAGGGGATGGACCAAGAGCCTGTAATGGCCAACCTGCCATACGTGTGCCAATTCCATGCATCGGCTGAACTACTACTGCACTACTGAATGTGTGATAGACAACATGTAACAGGGATGTTGTTATCTTTTTACATTTCCTGCACTTACAAAAGAAATGTTTATTTATTGATCATTTTCAGAGACTGCCTGTTGTCGTCATGAGGATGCGCCCACAATGTCATCACATGATCACGACGGCATGGTCCCCAAGACAACATCTGGACACCTCTCTGTGTTATAGGCACTCATTGCAGAGTACAAGCAGAGAGGAGCATCTTTTCAACAGTGTGACAAAGAGCCAAAAAGTAAACCCTAAGCCTTGGGCCTTAGGTTGCCCACCACTGGCCCAAACACTGAATTTCCTGTCTATTTTAAGCCTGACCAATTTCTAAGGAAAGAAAAATAAACATCACAACTTTTGTTGTAAAAAGCAAATACATCATTATAGAAGCCATATCTGCATTTCAATTTTCATTTCCATTGTAATTTCCTAATAAAAACTAAACATTGATGCTTTGCAGTATGACAACCTTAAAGTGTCCCATACAAACATAATGTACAGATAGTCCCCAGAAAATCTAATGTCCTTGTTTCCTTGCAGCATCTATAGCTGTTCTAATAGCTGAACATTTTGGATTTTATCCTGGTGACATCAGAGAACGAATGTCCCCACTAAAAATAAATACCTGCCTTTAAAAAAGATTTTTACCCCTCATCTCTGAAACAGCAACTAATATAAACTTTAAATATAGGCTTCATTTAGTGTCAGCAAACATTGCCCCATTCCTCTGCATGCAGCACATCTACTGTATTTCAAAAGTCGACAATTTCAAACTACTGTAACTGGATAGCTAGGCTGAACTAATTTAAGATTCCATGCACAAAGTGAAGCATTTCCCTCTAAAAGTCTGGTTAGAACACAGAAGAAATTTAAACATCTCCCAGTTGGTATAAATGCTCTATGTGCACACTGCGTAATCCACAAATTTATTTTTTCAGTCCTTGTAAAGTAATTGTAGAAACCACTAAATAACAGAAACTCGTTTAAAACACCAGCGTGTAGCGTACCACAAACTGCGAGTCTGCTCAGAGAAACTAGTTATCCTAATCTTTGCGAAATACGTGGAGAGAACCTTTAATTTGCTGTTTACTCATTCCCCCAAATAACTCCAGCTCTTCTAACAGTTCCGGATTCTCCGGTGTTGTGCACGCAGCGGCATTAACGGAATTAACGACAGTAAATAATCATTGATTCTCACGCGGCGTGAAGACACTCCCGGAGGAAAAAAGAAATTTGCTGGACACATGTCTCATTACAGCCAGTGGGCAATTTATTTTTCATGGCTTGAGCCGAGCTTATCAGCTGTCTAGGCCCATGTGGAGAAAATGTCTCTCCCTGAGAAACAAATGTTGGATCATCAGTTGGATACTGGAAATCTTAATTGAAAGTCTTCAGTGTGATCAGTAGAGTTGGATTCCAACATTGTGGTGGCAAATCCCCAAAACAAGCTGCTGTATGTCTCTGGGTGTGAGCGTCCTCTTTTCCAATCTAAATGTGGATCAATAGCTAGGATTTCTCCAGCACAAAATACACCAGGTTGTAAATAACAAAAGCTGCAGATTTCTATTTGGAAACAATGGCGTTCATCTAAACCACCAAAATGAAAACACCAAGGACAACGATTATTAATCTAAACCACATTAAATATTTGTCGCTGTGTGAAAGTCTTCGCCATTGTTCTATCAGGCGAGCTTGCAACATGACACAGAGCAAATTAATCATTTTGCATAAACACCACTTCTTATTAGTAAAGGCATAGGGAAATAACAATATTAATTATGTGGATTGATAATCAAAGATGTTCTTGAAAAAATTCAATAAGATTACACGCTGTAAACCATCTGTTGTTTCCATTAAAACAAAACTACTACGGTTCATTCTTATTTATGGCCTTTCCTTTCTCTTTTTTTATTTAATGAATGTTTAATTATGCAACTGATCTTTAATTATGTGGCTAAATTATTTTTTTTCTAGCTGGGGCATGAATATTAATCTGAAATCGGAATAACTCTTTAAAATGTATACTCTATTATTAAGACTAATATATTCTTAAAGAAAATCTCTACTCTATTAATTACACATTTATCAAAGAAGTCATATTTAAAGTCTTTGATGGTTCTCATTTATCCAAGTCATAACGTGGCTGGAAGTATTTACTCACATTCTGGTGAATTTATCCAAGCCCGTGTGTCAGAAATATTCCCCAGAATTGTACACATGCCTTGAGTCCAAGAACAGAATAGGAGGTGTGAAAGTTGTGGAACCATATAATATATCTTTTATCATCTCTACTACAATGATTTAACATCATTTCACATCTTCAGCTTTTAGGAAGTCTGCACAAGTGTTAAGTGAAGTATGAAAAGCTAGACAGATGTCTTCTTGTTAAGGATGGCACTCTGTAACTTGAATGGAGTGGTTCCACAACTTTCACATTTCCCATCCTACGCAACAATTAACATCTGCTTTGGCACTCCATGATATATATATATTTGATTCATATACTCTGAACACTCATTCAAAATGATGAAGGTGCTTGAATGGGTATTGAAACATGTTCAACATTATATGTCCAGATATATGTGATTACTACTAGTGTTGAGCACAAATATTGAAATATATATTTTTCTTGCGCATATCGACACTTGGAGAATTCATAAAGATCTTGAATATAGTGCTATATCTTCATAATCTCAAATATTCGAGATTCTGGAGAAATCACCATGCATTGTGTTCGCAATATTAGCTTTTACAAGTGCAGATTTTCCCATGAATTACTTCTATGCAGCTGCTATTTCACATTCTGTAACTAGATGTCACTGTGACAACACATTGCGCTCCCAATGCTTCCAAAATGTAAAAGTGCGGATATTCGCATTTTATAATAATGACCGGAGAAGAAGAAGGGTGTCAAACTCAAATACACAGTGAGCTAAATGTAAAAACTTGGACAAAGTCACTGGCCAAGCTTTGTTGAAAATGTCGTTTTTCCTTCCCAACAGATATAACGATAAATCTTTTCATATGGAAGCAGACTTAAGTTTTACATTGAATTTGGAACAAGCCTATCATCATACTATACCACATGTGATGTCAAATGTGAACTTAAAGACATATCTGAAACATTCGCTTCTTAACCTAGTAAGTGTTTTCCCTGAGTGTAGTTGGGGGTAAATTTGCTGACCCTGCAAACTCACCCTGAGTTACACTCAGGGATACTCACCTATCCTTGCCAGAGCATCGATGGACCTGCCAATCTCTTCTGGGACCATGATCCGGGATCATTCATGGTGCCAAAGAGGAGAGGGGGGTGGAGCCATGTCAGGGTTTTTTCAGCACACCCATGGGGCTGGTGATGTTTAGGGGGGTGCAGGGCGAGTGTTAAATCATTGCAGATTACAATGTTATCCGCTTTGGCAGAACGCTCAGGAGGTTACATAATATACAAACAAATCTTGCCGTGCAAATATGACTACACTGAGTTAGCACCCCTGGCCTGGAGAACCAGAAACTCCAGCATTAAGGGAAATATATGATATGTCTTATGTCTAAGTATACTTTTTTTCAGAATAAACTTCCATGTGTTATCTAAGGCTTGTTCATGTAGAACAGGTTATTCTAAAATCACAGGTAAATTAGTAAGCAGGGTGTGTTCTCCCTAAGGCAACATTTTCCCACTAATTAAGCTAATCACATCCTTTATCATAAAAACATCCTTGTTGAAGTTACAAATACAGACAAGAATCAGAGGAGTGGCCACAGGACTAAATTTAAAGAAACAACTAAAAACATTTAAAATCTACAAAGTATTAAAACAAAATTAATCATGGTCAGAAAGTTTCAATATTAATGGCTTTATAAAGGTGATTAACAACAATAATTTCTATAGTCAGGGTCCACATAAGTGATACTCTGATACTCAAAAGGGACCAAAAACATGCTATGCGTACCTGCATTATTGTGACAAAGCTCATATGCGTACTAACAACTTGGAGGCACTCCCTATGTGGGCGGCCGCAATGTTGAATGTATACAATTTATGCCACTTGAATAACAGAGTAACTATTATGTAAATTACTAATCCACAAAAAAGATTGTACTTCTAAGGGTGTTGGGGATCTGGGAGGTCAGGGGTTAGTTACTAAGTCAGAAAATTTCAGGGTTGTACTACTGAGGTATGAGATCTGGGGGTTCAAACAGTGTTGTACTGTGAGACCCAAAGTCAGCTGGTGACCTGTGGATGGAGACAGCTAATCTGGGGATCAGGAACAGGGAGGTCCATCTGCAGCAGAATCTACTATGCAGGAAGCTGATGCAGAGAACAGTGAGGGAGACAGTAAGGAAGACCACCCTACATGTGAGGTGAGTACCAAACACCATCCCCTGGTAATCACCTGAGGAGCTCACTAAAAAAGTTTTGTGCACCCCTACCTATAGTTCACTCCTGAAAACAATTATTTGATAATTGATACTATATATATATATATATATATATATATATATATAATTATCTAGCTCAGGAATATCCTCTCATCCTTTCCCTGCAACTAAATATAAATATACCCTGAACAGATTTAGTGTCCTTCTCATTATACAGGTATTGGTAAAGTTGCAGAAACTGTACAATCAATGTATACAATGTGTGATGTCAGCTCGAGATAGAGAAAAGCAGACAGATGGAAAGACTGGAGGACAAACAGATAAATGTCTTACAATAAAGTATTTTTATGCTCCAAAAAAGGCCACTAAATAAGTCAGATGAAACATTTAGGAAGACACTCGGCTACATGGTTTAGGTTTATCTGTGCTGCTGCCAGTGATGAAGGGTTGCAAGTTTATGGCAATACTTACATATGCCTGGATTATTTGCACATTCTATAGCAGATTAGTCTGATTTGCAGGGCAGCAGAAATCATAAAAATATGTTCTTGATCTGCTTAAGCTTGCAGTACAATTTATAACATTCAATTTATGGCAGTTCTGTGGACTCACCGACATGCGGACCAGCAAATCACATTTTCAGGGAATAGTGATGCTTCATTTGCACAAATTAAACCCAGATAGAGAGTTACAGTGTACCATACGGAAATATGTGAGCCTCTGAACGGGCAGCACAAGCAGAAGAATGATGTTTACAGCACGATGCTGAGATTTACAGAACATGCTGCATAGCCGGCTATGGATTTTCCTCTTTAGTATCCCAACGAAATGCTAAACTGACACAAAAATCCTTATTGTGCATTTCTGAATAAAATATAACAGATAAGTAAATGATAAAGAAATGTTGTATTCTATAAACTGGCACACTTTCAAACAGCGACACTGTGATGTTTCTCCTGCTACAACAGAACATGAAAACAATTACTGTAACTTGTCTATTCCACTGTAGTGCCTCTATAAATATAATAACGAAAGTTGGACTTTATTCCAGTAGTGTAAAGGCCCCCATACACGGGTCCGTTTCCCAGCGGATTCCGGGACGATCGATTCCGGGCGCGTGCACGCCAATCGATCGTCCCGGAATCGCGTGAAGCTCACCTTGTCCATCCGATCCCGTCCGATCGTTCGGGGGCCCAGAATCGGATCGGACAGAGAACCAACATGTTGGTCTTTCTGATCCGATTCAGCACACATCAGGGGGAGTTGCCATTTGGGAAGTAAGCGATCGGACGCGGAATCGTCCAGGAATCCGTGGGACAAGGTGGTATGTAGCGATCGGACACACTTAATTGGCCGATCGATCGGACCTCCGATTCCCGCTGACATCGCCGGAATCGATCGGATAGGTGATCGATCGGCCATGGAAACCGACAATGTATGGCTAGCTTAAGGCTTATAGATTTCTTTTTTTGAGCAAATAAATGTGGTTTTACATTATTTGAACACGTAGTAAATAATAACTCACGTAAGTATCTAGCCATGTAGAGTAGAACTAAGTCTATATACTAAGAATAGCCTCTCTGCTGATGACAAAGTTCTTTTTGTTCCTTTGGAGACCTTGGTCTAAACCAGTAACCCAGGTCTGCAGAAATAGCAATAGTGGCTAAGCAAACATTGGATTGAAGGATCTGCAATAGAATTTAATGTGTGTTCCCTTGTTCAAGAGTTCCTCAAAAGAGTTTGAACATCAACCTCTTATAAACACAATCAAATCAAACAGTTCAGAGCAAGCTGAAGCATCTACAACGCATAAGGAGAAGGGAGCAGATGTTGGCAGCACATCAGAGCTTTGACACGTGCTGTAGCCGAAGCAATAGACAGTGAACTTGCACCTACAATGACTATGCTAAGCAGTTGTTTAAGCATATAGATGTGATTAGTTACAAACAAACTCATCATAGAGAAGTTTTTCTTTAACATTGTCCCGAATAAAGTATGGAGTGATCTAAAGGTGCATGGGGGGGCTGAAGCGAAAGAGGCACTCAATAGTCCACTAAGTGCCATTATATTGTAATTTTATGTTTCCAGGTTCTAAAAAGCAGGAAAAGTTATGAGAAAAGCAAAACCTTGAGATACATGAATGGAGCAAAGGACTGAAATTCAGCTTTAACTTGAGGTCCCACAATCGGCACATTCCCTATCATCTATAGCCAAGTGATCCTGAAACACATCTGCTAGTGATGCTGGATCATGGCCCTTATTGAATATTGCCTATTACACATGATGACCAGCACTAAGAAGTAGCTTGTTCATTTAATTCAATTTTAAAATTACCTCTAATGCCGGCCATAGACACCTCGATCCATGGCCGGCTTGTAGCAGACTCATTACAGTGGTGACGTCACCACACTATGAGGAGTCGGCTACAGAACTGACGAGAATCATGTGTGTTCCATTAACACAGGTGATTCCCAGCAGATTGTAGCCCCCCCCCCTCCAAGTTAACTGCCTACAACAAGATCGGCCACAAAAATAACCAGCAGGACGGATCACCGTGCATCGGCTTTTTGGGTCGAAACCTCAAGGTGGGCACCTCTGTAGTTGTGGGCGACTGATCATTATGTGTTTGGCAGGAGCGCCCACGCCGGTGAATCGCTCCCAACTATGGCCAGAAATTGGCACGTCTATAGCCGGCTTAAGTTTGAGAGTTTGGTGCTGGAAGAAAAGAACTTTGTAGCTCACTAAATGCTTTCACATGCTGTCTGGTACTACTCTGCTAAATTTCAATAAATGCTAAAATCCCTTTAATATGGATCCAACTTGCATATTGTATTTGACGTGTGCGTTTATTTTTATGCAGCAGTTTATACAACCCTGGACCTAGCCTTGCCGGGGCTCATGAATACATTTAATTGAGCTGCACCCTCTTTAAACATCTCTATGTGCAGTTCTGAAATATATCACACAATAATACATCTGTCTATATAACAGGGCCTCCGAATAAAATGTTGCAGAGGGAGGAAAGGACAAGGCTGCATATTGAATACTTCATATTTCATTTTGCAGTGTTTCTGGAGTTTGTCCATAGACATGCAAATGAATGACAGTCTTGCTTGGTAACCTGTGCAAACTCCTCGTAAAAGCAAAAGACTGACAGCAGAGACTTTCATTAAACAATGAGTATGCACAGGACTTCATCCACGGCGTAAACCTTCCAAAAAATGTTCAAGTAAATATTTACAGCTAATAAAATAAGCCAACAAAAGGCAAACAACTGCCTTAAATAACAATCTTGGCTTTGCCGAGATGCCATACAGCTCCCAGCCTTTTTATTTTAAAGCTGCTGATTGAAAGATCAGTGTGTGTTCTGTATCAACAAGCTGCCACTCCCAGCCCTTTGGGGGGAAAAATCCGTATTATAAATGAATCTCAATAAGCATTTCACTAGATTGCTGCTAGAGAGCCGGAACATTTCTATATAATATCGAATTAACTTGGTGTGAAATAATTGAGGCATTTTTGAGCATTAGCGGGGTTCTTTTGGTCGTAAATAAAATGAAGTGAAATGCAATATAGATATTTTAATATGCATTTGTGGTGCACAGAGAGTCATTTATAACTAGCAACTTGAAGCATCTCACATTCCTCTATTTTATTATCACATAGATCTGTAACCTGTACTTTATACATATATTATATTAATTGTATACTTCATCTTATGGTAAAGCAAAGCTTGGGTTTCTTTGATGCTGATCTTTATCCAATCACTAAAAACCAACACAATTTAGCCATAGATTTCTAGATGTGTATATGCTTGTGATGGATGGGAAGAGCTGTCAGTGATCTCTTAAAGCACATTTAAACTCAAAGATAAAACATGTCATAAAATCTTTACTTACTTCTAAACTGTCCCAATAACTCAAAGTTGCTCAAAAACCTAAAAAAATATATTAACCTATCCTGCTGCCGTCTGTGGGAGTCGGCCATTTTAGATTCAGTATTACCTTCCAGTCTTGAATGGGTTAAAGCTGCAATAACGCTGGCAGCCATCGGGGGCCGCCACATACAATGTGTGTCAATGGACAAAACGTGACAGCAGGAAAAACAAAAACAACGTGAACAGTTGCAGAAGGAATATCTGTGTGAGACGCTGTCAGCTCTGACTGTCGCCGCAGCACTAAGTGACATCATAGGGAGGAGTGAGGGGTGAAATATACATATATCTTCTCACAGGTAAGAATTTTTATATTTTATTTACATATTGCTCCAATAATAGGGGGTTGGCTAGCTAGGGGAAAAGGTTTGTCTGGTGGGTTTAGGTGCTCTTTAAGGTTTCCATCCATGGCTCAATGTTTTAATAGATTCGAGCACAATCGAGCTACATGCGTATTCAGGTGCTTTAATGTGCTTGAATCTTTAAAAAAAATCGAGCTGTTTATGCCTTTCTGGCATAGGTTGGTCAAGCTGGCATTGGACATGTTTGTAAATCCCGGGTCGCTCTTACAAGCAGCGGGGAGAGCCCCCCCTCCCCCCGCAGAGCACCAGCTAATCTGCTTCCGGCAGGGAAAGGGGTCAGAGCCTAGCACGGCACACAGCCTCTGCAGCCATCCTGTGTCAGGCTCTCCCCACTCTCTGCAGCTCCCAGTCAGTGTTGTGAGGTATTAATCTCACAACACCTGACCAGGGTCTCCATTGAACAGAACTTGATGTGCAAAGTGGTGCACATTGGATTCCCATTCGATTGATCGGAGATCACCATATTGTGATCAATTGCAGGTCGATCGCACAGGTATTGTCCCGTGGATGGACACCTTTACTGTTTGAGTCCCCAGTTTAGGTGATTCATTCCTTATTTTATTTTAAAATATATATTTTTTGAGCATACTTATAAAAGACTGATTCCTACATTAACCACACATTACCATTGTGAATAGTTTAGGTGAATGTGTTTTAAATTACAGTAAACAGATACATTTTTGGAGAAAGTCACACCTTCACTGCTTTATAAACATGCCTTATAAACTAAGCTAGGAATGCTCTGGATGTACATGTGTCATCTCTATATCACAAGTATCCTGCTAAAATAAGCAACACAATTTCATAGATCCATACTATGTTTCTTCAAGGTGCCCCAAGGCAGGTTGGTACTCCTCTGTTTCTACACTCTTGTTAGTCCAGAAACTTGCATTTGCCTGACAAGCTACCTCAGGGGATGATGTGCTAATTTTGCTTTCCTCTTCTCCATCCATGTTTTATTCCCATTGTCTTACATGCTGCAAATAACTTCAATCGAAGAATAAGATTGGTTTCCTTCAATCAAATATTTGTAAGTGTTGATGTAAATTGCTTCGAAATGCCCGCAACAGGTACCACTCAGAGGGTGCCCACGGCCTATACTTCATAATGTATCTCTCTGTCTCCTAGTTAACAAACTGCGTGGCTTAGGAACACTAGGCAGACAGACATAGGTCCTCATCAGACACAAAGATCTCCTGCATTCTGGTTGGATTTTCACTGACTTTCAGTTCCATTTTCAATGGTTACTAGACCCACAGGGATGATCTCCCCACTGGAATAACAGCCAGCAAGATAAACATGTCAAAGTCTCTCAAAGTCTCTAAATTCCCCACAGTACACAAAGCGAAATCTGCTTGTCCCTCAAATGATCAATGATTTGGCATTGAACATGCACCATTTGGCAACCTATTCCATGTTTTGATTAGTTGATCTATTGTGACCTGATCTAAGAAAACGTGAAGACATGACTGTATTGTACCTAATAATCAGAGAAATTCATAAAATATGTGCCAGATATATATTAGATTAAGAATTAGAGACGTTTTACATTGGTGACCTGTTGGCAGCCCTTTTGGACAGATCTGAAGTCAGCAACTAAAATTGGATTCTCCACAGAAGTCCTCAGTAAGAGCTCTGGAGAACGTCTGCCTCTTCCTGCAAGATAGCCCGTAATGGAAGGCTGTTGGCAAGTAGCAGCATTCAGTAACGGAACTACCAAACACTATAATTGGTTAAAAAATTATGTGTCTGGGCAGGTTATGCCACATAACAGTTCTGAGCGACCTAGAAATATGTTGCTAAACATTACAATTATGTAACAAAGAGAAACATAACGAGGCAGGCGTTCATAAAAAAAAGTGTTTTGTGAGTTTTTTTTCAAGGTAAAAAGGAAAACTGTTTGTCTGCCATACGTCTTATATAACAGCTGCACTTAGAAATGGGTTTCTGGAAAGACCACAGGCCAAGTACAGAAGGCCAAGACTTATTACAAGAGAGCTGTAAATGTGCCTTTGGCACAAGAACACCCAAGAAAACCCACACGAAGATTAAAGATAGAAAGTCTACAACATTATTATAATTTTTTCCTAGTATAACATTTAAATCCAGACAAGGAAATATGAACAGTTTAAAAGCACATATGAAAGCTATTCTGTCTGCTCTTGTACAATGGCTCAGCCAAATCAAGGACAAAAGCCTTTGCCTGCTGATTAGACAACGAAGGGGCAGTTGCACACTGATGAGGTCCCCCTCTCTGCTCATTCATATCTTTACCCCTGTTCAATATTATACTATGCTCCCATGTGGCCAACATCCCAAAACGAATCAATTAGAGAACAGATGAAATCAATGCTATGATTACTATACAGCTGACTAGTTTGTTGTTTGTATTTAGAACGGATCTATGTTTTTTTAGTTATTGAACCCCCTGAAGAAGTTATCATTTATGAAACGCGCGTTGGGGTTGAACCTACAGCTCATTGGGTATCTCATCTCCATCTTTTTATGTATCAAGATCACACTGGTGACAACAAATGCATATGTGATTGTGTGATGACTTTTGGAATTTTATTTGGACTATTAAATTCATTTATGGTATTTTCACCTTATTTTATAGTGCAAGGCTCCTTGATAAAGCCATATGGCGAAACATGTTGGAACTGATCTGAAGAACAAAGAGAGGGCCATCCGGCCTTTTCCCCCTGGTTGTTTAAAAAACCTCCATGTGTAAGGAGGGAACAGATGCACCTCTTTGTGATAGCCCTCTTTCCACTCCAGGAGGCATTTAGACTGGGGATTTTTTGACTTGTGATTCTAAGTACTTTTGTGATGTTTTTTTGTGAAGGCCCATTATCAATTGAGTTTTTAACTAATAAAACATATATAAAACTGAATTTTCTGAGCGAGCATTTCAAGGATTTTACTGAAGAACCCCTTTTCTCTATGTACTTTCCCTTGGAAACCCTAGTTACTTGTTTTCTCTAAGTAACTCTTTTGTATGTAGATCTTTCTTTTGTATTTAGAACCCCACGGATTTTTCCGGTTAAGGGGAGTGGACTGGATTACCCAGCAAAGGGAAGGGTCCAAACAAGAGAGGATGCCTCCTACCCCCATAGCTTGACCTATGTTTGTTATTAAATTTGTGGATACGATTCCACTGTATTTCACTGATTCTGTCTATCTTGGCCTCTGTTGTATCAGGGGGAAATTTTTATTCCCTTCATCGGTTCTCTTACTAATAGCTTTACCCCTGTGAGAAGTTCCCAATGAATACAGCGCTTAACATGTCATCATATTGCAATGGTAATGATACTATTTACTTGAGGGATTTCTACCTGTGCAATATGTTTTTGAATATTCTTCTACTGCATTAAAAGGGCATATTATGAAAATTAAGGTCAAATCATAAGTTAAAAAATATATATCAAGGATAATCTAATAGTCTTAGGTTCTTAAAGTAAAAACAGATTGACACCACACCACCCTTTAAAATTCTGTACCATTTCCATGTCTTGCATTAAATAAACCTTTCTTTTATTTATTAAATAATGACTTCCCGTATTTAGTCTTCCTACTGGCTCTGAGGCCTACTTTCCAGTAGAGATGCTGACTGGGACAAACAATTAAGGAGTAGCGAATAGGACTTCATTAAAAAAACCTGCACAGAAAAAAACTTCATTACTGTTGTTGTTATAAAACTAATTAGCTAAATAATTTGGGGACTGAACACCAGAATGGTACAATAGAAGTCCTCGGTGGAGCGGTGTTCAACAATTAAAAATATCTTCTCTGCTTTTCAGTACAGAAAGTGTTGAATTAGCATGCTGCGTTGACACTTAGTAAATGATCAATGTGTTATTTCAACACCTCAGTCATACACTGCTAAGAATATTTTGAATTATATATGTAAGGGTCAAATATACCTTATTAGTGTAAGTAGACCTGAATATGTAACCATTATATAATGATGTTTAGCTGCTGAAAGTTGTTATATTGTTACATGACGTGTTTTATATAGTATGGATGTTGTCGGCACTGTGTTAATCATAAGTAAGCTTGGTGTTATTGCTCAGCTCTCCCATTGCCATGGTGTGATATAGATACACTTAACCTAGAAACTAGATCTTCTGTCTATAATCTAATTGAACATGACAAGTTATGATGTAAAAGTTGAGATCATTGAGAGTAAATGTTTCAAGAATGAGCAATGGTCATCATAGTTCAACTGATAACTCAACCCTTATTTGCATGAATTTCCATTATATGCAATGTTTTATCAAATGTAATACTAAATCCTTGGAAAAATGTTGAATAAGGTTGACTTTGACTTCAGACGGCAATGCAATGAATATATGGTATGTGTTAGTATATACAGTGCTGCTTGAAAGTATGTGAACCCCTCAAGTGGTGTAGATGTTTCTG
>CM070032.1:180474783-180500075 GCA_036250615.1 Ptychadena robeensis
GTGTGCTTTACAAATTGGTATTTAGATGTATGTCTAATAAGGTTCTTTAAATGTTTTTTGTGACCGTGACAGTGACCATGTCTGGAGGGTTCACATACTTTCAAGCAGCACTGTATAAATAAGCCTTTGTAAAAAAAATATATTATTTGTAACAGTAACATTACGGACCACCATCTAAGTTGATTGTCCAACTTGCATAACCAATGAGCACAATGGAATTTGGTCTCTGGTCATTTCATTAACACATTCATTAACACTACAGACAAGTTCAATTCACCATAGTCATACCTGCTGGGCACATTTACACATTTAGATGTTTACACATAGACTACAAAGAACGCATTGCTAAGTGACTTACACCAATCACATGACACTATACATAAGCATACAACAAGATTTACTGACAGATAGAAGAGACGATTTCTTTGCATGTATTCTCTAATTTGGTTGATGTTACTTTGAAAGCTCTCTTTGATGTATTGTCAATCTATGTTCAATCGTTTGTATTGATTTAAACTGGAATTTCCCTCCAATTTTAACTGTATAAAGATCTGTGTGTGTGTGTCAAATAAAGATTAGATATATGGGATGCTAAGCTTGAGTGCAGTGTCTCCATATCTCCCGGCCGGAGAGAGAAATATTCACGAGGGGGAATTCTAACCAAGGGTGTCATAAGTCGGGGACGTGATCGCCATAACGGTTGGTGTCAGAAAAATAGCAAACAGTATGCCTTGCAAAATGTTGAGTTTTGTGATAGTGTAACACTTCTTTCTCTATGGTTAAGTTGGCGTGACTTGTGTTGCTTTAATTTCATTGTGGCATGCAAGCAGGAGACTGACCGTTTAATAAAAAGATATGGGAGTGCGTTGTCTGAAGAGCTTTATAAGGGAGGGATTGAAGAGCTTGATATTTAAGCAAGCCTGTAACCTGTGGATACCATTACTTATATTTCCTAAATCGGAGTAGAACAGCACCAGTGACCCATTGCTATATATTACCTAATATATAATAATACTGATCTCACATCTGACAAAAAGCTTTATGTTTGCCAAAATAACCTTTGTAGTTAACAGCCAAGATCATCAGTATGGTTGATGGCCTCTGCAATTTCCAGAAGATATATATACAAGGAGTGTTGGAGTCAAATCTTTTTTAATGTGCAATGCTATCTGACCTCTCAGCTCTTACTCTTTGCAGTGTAACCACCTCTGGGACAGATGTTTTCCTGTGACCGCAGCCAAAAACAAAACCTTTCCGTAAATCAGGCCAATTAAACTTCAAATATACCACTTTCACTTTTCAGATTTCATCCCTGCATCTTAGAGAGATCCGTCTGAGCGATTATATTACTTCTAATAATTACATTTACAGACAAGTGAAAATGCATTTTTACATAATAAATAACATTGCGTCCCTCAGCCTAGCCACATCATATTTACGGACTGGCAAAGCTATGATTAAATGCTTTCATAATGCATCCAGGCAGCACACCTTACAATATGGAGTATTTGTGGCATGCCTGCCTCTGAAAAGTGTTCTGTTTCCCCCCTACATCCCAATCCCTTGGCATAGAAAATGCTTTAATCTTTGCTGTCCCACTTTGCCCCAATTTGTACTGTCTGGGCAGGTTTTTATTAGAGGTCATAAAGGGACTCTATAGGGGGTGCTCTGGGAAAATAAGTAATTACCTTACAAAGAAAAAAAAACACACTTGTGAATAGATTGGGTGTTCTTAATGAATCCACAAAGAAAAGAAAAAAGAAAGATTGGCCAGAAATAACTAAGTGAAAACAAGTAAGCTGTACATAGCTTTTAAATGTGCAACGCTTATAACAAGCAAAAATCAATCAAATCTCTCTCTGGAACAATCCCTGTTTTCGTACAATAATTTACAGACCCACTAGAGCTGAACAGACGTCAAATACTAAACTAAGAGAAACCAAGTAACTAATTAAAGTCTGATTTTCCACTACAAGAACGAAATTTGTCTTTACTTAACACCTTCAGTTCTTTAAAAGTCCGGCTGTTGGACCAGCAGGTCAATACAAGTCAAGACACTCTGGAGAGCAAGCTGCATTGACAATCAATACTTCTAGGTCAGGCCCTTGTGGTAAAGAAACAGAATGACAGACAGATACAAACAGAAAAACATTTTGTCATAACAATAGAGATACAGGATGCGTTATCATTGGGTCATTTTATACTTTCTTGCCTATTAGGATGATGGAAAATCTGTAAACTTAAACCAATAAGGACAATATTTTTTATATTTATTTTTAAAAACTTTGTCACACTGGTCAATTTAGAGATGTGATCATATCACATGTATGGAGTGTTATTTTAGCAAAAATTACAACAGGGTCCTTTCTAACACTCAAAATACTTAGTTGTTGAAAATACTCTAGTTTATCCTTCAAAATGACAGGTTATATGCAAATAACTTGCGTTGCATTTCTTCAGTTTTAAATCTTTAAATCTGTAACGTGTGGCTAGCTTAAAATGATCTCATAAAAATCCACAGGGAACTTTGTAGTAGCTGTTTGCCTGGCTTGGAAAGCATTGAGATTGTAATGTGTAGTTTGAAATTTAACCCTGAGCTATGTATCTACTTCTCTACCTATAGCTATCTAAAGCCAATGTTTACGTTCTTACATGACTCATACCAACTGTCAATTTCAGGACCTTCTATGTTACAGCGGTATTCTACTTCATGCTAGCCATAGCTTTCATAATAATAATTAAGACTAATGAATAATTTAGGCGTATTCAGTAAGATAATAAGAAGATCAGTGTGTATATGGTAAATGCAGGACACGTTCAGCTTTCTGTAGTTCGAACCGATGCACATTGTGCCTGACAAGGTAAACAGATAGACCAACATACCTATCTATAAGGGATACAGTATGCAAGTCAATCCTCTCTAATATGACTGGACGAGTATCAGGCCATGTATGTTTTCTCCAGGAGGTGATAATGATCTCTTCTAATGATCTTCTGTACCGATTACTGCGCACAGGGATCATTCAAGCCGGAGGCAAATCTTTCTATGTGACTGGCACCAACTCTTTCCTTTTATTTGAAGAACAGCTAACCAAATGTTTGCTACTTCTGTTTGTCAGGTAAGTCACAAAGAGTGTTCAAAATTGCTCCTGGTGGGTTTGAGGATGACTGGATGTCTTTCCTGCTGACAATTCTTCTCTATATATTATATCACATCGTATAAAGCTGGTTTGGTCTAATTTCATTTTCTGACATCTTGTTATATCTGTGCCAGTTCAATCACTGTGATGATCCTGCTGCAAAATTGCTATGTAACTGCTCCGTCTGATACGTAATACACTACTTTGGCTATAAGGCACTGGTTTATCTCTTGCCGTTGTGGATTTTGCTGTATATAAATATATATATATAAATATATATATTTGGATTTGTGCTGCTATAAGCACACACAACTGCTTAGTCCACAAAAGAACATCTTGGCCTTAAAGTAATAATGAAATAATGAAACATAAAAGTTAAAATGAATACGTAACCAATTAATTTGTAAGCAATTCCGAAACTAGGCTACAAGATTCTTCTTATCCATTACACAACTCCGCACAGTATATAAACGGTTACAGTACAACACACACGAAAAAGAAAGCCAATTTCCCTTAACTTCTATACAATACCTTCCATCCAAGAGCCTATTATGTGAAGACTTCTCATTAAATAGCTAATTACCATGTATCCTTCTCTGCCTGTACCTGACAATATAACGCAATAAAGCAGCGCTTTCAGATCAAATACAGGAACAACTCTCTTCCTGACAGTAAAACGTGAACTTTTGGTATTTGGGAATGTTAGCAGATGCAACCCTTGAGTTTAATGTAATTAGGTGGGCGATATTCAATTTACAGTATCCACAAGTAATGATGATTAAATTGTTCTGAAAAAGCAGTCGGTAAGCAGAAGATAGCACCATTGTAATTACATCCCGCTTTTAAAATGAGCCTAGCACTGTGAACTTCGGGAGTTTCAAGTAAATGAAGGGCAAGTCATAAAACCAGGACTATACTGTTTAGAAGACTCTTAAATATAATGGAAGGACATCTGCTAAGGAACCCAGGCAGAAAGTGGGCTTTTCATTACTTACCACAATTATCAGTACCATAGTCTGTTTGTTCTAAGAAATCCATTAAAAGTCAGGCTGGCGCATTTTCTCCATCAGCATCCATAGCCGTTATTTCTTAATATGCATGTGAAGGCACGTAGGGAAAGATTAAAAAAAAGCTTTGAGGAAGAGAGTAACCTCAGACACTTTCGACACGTGGCTCTTTCTCTCTCTCTCTTTTTGCTACTAAGCAGGAGATTTCAGCTATGAATATTAAAACATTTTCTTACATGTGCTGGAGATTAGCTAGGTCAGCAGTCCACGCGGACCAAGGTGAAGAATAAACAAATAAGCATGATCGCGGCAGCTGCGCTGATCAGTCTCCGGAAAATGTATTCAAGCATTACGATGGGAACGATATTTAACGCTGCCACTTGAAGCTTTGTGGCTCTCTTGCCGTCCGTGCCTGAATAGGACGAGCACTTAGATGTGATGAGCAGGATGCTTGCACACACTACATTCTTCCATTATGTGAGGGAGGTTTTTTTTTTTTCAACTGCAAAAGGATAGCTAGAACCTTTCTGGCCTGAAAGTCAAAAGGCTTGTCATAATACATTAGTAACACGTCTGTGCTCAGGTTTCATTGAACAAAATCCAGCAGAAAATAAAATGTTTAACCTTCCAGCTGCCAGAGTAGGCCCAAAAGAATGCAGCATGGTCGGCCTGGGCTCCTACTTACAAAATGAGGCCTACACTGAAATGCCCTATAGAGTCTCCCATTTGTGACAGTAGACTGTATGCTATCTAAAATATAGCTAAATATATAAAGCTAGCCTAAAAATAAAACTTTAACATAAGTATTAAGAAGACTATGCAAGGTTGTATTTTCCCTAAAATATTATTCATTTTTGTAGCCTTTTCGCCATTCCGTATAGTACTGGAGTGAACTGCTCCGGGGCACTTTGGTTCCCCTAGAAATTCCAGAGAGACTTATTAAATCAAAATTTGGATCCCTTAAGGTGGCCATAGATGATTAGATTTGATTTGGTGATCGATCTGCTGCAAAATCCGACGCAAATCTAACGCACCCACCTTAAATAGGCCATTAAACAGCCCAGAAATCAATCTAACAAATTACAGACATGTCCATAATTTTTAGATTGATCTCCCAACCAGCGTCCCCATCCAAAGTAAATACCGGTACACAAAGGGTGCGCGTGCGATGATGCCATCACACACTGTCAATCTCCAGAGAAATCTGCCGCCATTGAGACGTCTATGGCTGATGTTAGTTTTAAATATTATCTTTAGGAATGTTTGATTTCCATCAGGTGTACTTACATCTTTATGTTGAGTCTCTTAATCAAATGTTATGCTGTATGATATGTTTGGTTAATGTTAGCTATGTCACCCATTGTTTGAGGACACTGCTCAGTCGATTTTTGTTCAAATTGGATGACTTTTGGTTCATTGATTCATCTAAAAAGGAATCGATCTTAAACCAACTTAAGACAAATTTAAAGATATACAGCTATACAGACTTTTTTGGTAAAGCAGTCCAATATAGAACATCAAACAATGCAGATCAAGTAAAGCAAGCAACGACCATGCACAAAGTGCAGTAACCCATAGACACATAGTTTTCAGTGTGAAATGTATTTTGGCTGATGGTTCTTGGTTACTTAAAGCGGACCTACCACCTGGGAGGTCACTCAGCATTATCATGTGCAGCTAAGCCGATAATGCTGAGATGCTTGTTTGTAGAAAACGAATCTTCTTCTAACAGCTGTAAGGGAGCTTGTTAGGAGTGCTCCCCTCACACTGCATTACGTCTCGCCTGGGCAGCCGAAGTGGTGTGTGGGATATCTCTCTCTAAGGCAGGAAATCGTCAGCAGCTGAATCCCCCTCTTCACACACACACCCCCTCCCCCCCCTCTTGTGTCTTCAGCTACGATCTCCGAGTGGAGAGGGGAAGGAGAGGGGGGGTCAGTGTGGGCGGAAGTGTGCAGAAGCCAGGAGCTAAGATGCCAGCATGAGAAATCCACTCACGTGAAGACAGTTTAGTGAGAGTTTTTTTTGTGTAGCAGTTTCTCATCATCTAAACTGCTGACAGATGAGTATTGTGTCTGTGTAATGTATGTCTGTGTTTTTATTTTAAGTGTAAAACTTCTTTAAAGCAAATCAAACCTTTGTTTCATTTCCTCCTTATGCCTGTTTTTATATCTCTCCCATGTTCAACATAAATACCGTATGTTTTCTGACTATAAGACGCACATACCTGCATTTAATGGTCCGAATACGCAGCCAATTGGCTGCGGGGTGGACGTTTCTTCCGCTCCCGCCAGCTCTCCCGGCAAGGAGATTAACTTGAAATTTCGTATAGCAATAACTTAATCTATTGCATTGATCCAATTGATTTGAACACTTCAAATATTTTTTTCAGGTTTTCCTGCTCTAAAAACTGTGTGCGTTTTATGGTCAGGTGCATCTTATAGTCCGAAAAAAGTGATACCTATTCATTTACTAACCCTAGAGTCATCACATGCTGGATAGCGCATTGTCTGTTTCATGCAGCTGCCATGTTGTCTTCTGCAAAAGCTACTTTATTTGCGCTTATCACCTCTAAGGAAAAGAAAAACTTTGCTTATGCCAGCTTTGACATCCCGATGTAATAGACAAGGAGAACAGTTATCATCTAAACACAGCATGACATGCGCAGCATAAAGGTAAAGGTGAAACTGCTTTTGTCAGAGGAGCTCAGCTGTAGGATTTTGTTTGCAAACATGTCCCAGAGTTGATGTGCACTTCAACTACTTCTCTTGACAATTTCTTTGGATAAGAGTCCATAGAGATCCATCACAAGAAGAAATACTACATAAAGAGATTTTAGCTTCAGTAAATAACACCTTTTGACAAATGCTCAGTAGATCCAAAAATATTAGATGTTCCTGTAAATAAATCTAGACTATTTGAAAAAAAGGGGAGCTTGTCCATCCCCACCAATAGTCCCTGATTTTGGTTAATAAGGCCACCCATTACATTGAGGAATACAGGCTAATTTATGAAAAAACATTTGAGATTTCCACACACCTTCCGTTCTCATATCTCGCTGATCCCTATGACACAGCTTTCACAGGTAACTTCTAATCTTTAATCATATGCCAGGAGGCACAAACTCATGAAAAGTTTGCCTGAAATTCAGTTTCTGCACATACTTTAAACCATGAAGTTTTAGAACAGAACATTTCAGATAATAATTAAGATACAAGGACTTCTTTTAATGTTTTGCTATTAACATTGAAGTGTTTCTTCAAACCGAGGACAAATTAGCTAGGACAAATGAAAGAGCTCTTGTTATTGAAATCCAATTCTATCCATTGCACAGGGAATACACATCCAAAAATCTAACCCAACTGTTCCCCAAAGTTTAACAGAACACCTTAGACGCTGGGAAATTTTCTGCTGATTCCACACTTCGTTTTAAAGGTCAGAAATATGAATGGTTCACCACAAGCCAAGATGAGCGTTTATAGCAAGTGCCGTTTGTTTCCTGCTTATTGTGTCGGATATTAGGAGTCCATAGAACTTCAAGATGTAATGTCAAGTCTACTAATTACATTTATGTTTAAATGCAATTATTTTAAATGCAAGGGAAAATCTGCTGATCTGGAAAATAAATCTGCCAGTATGCTGCAGGATTTACGTCATCTGATGGCCAGAAAAATCTGCATCATAGCCTGTATCAGGCCAAATGCCTGGACCACCTCTGAGATGATAAGGGTACTTATCACTTCATGATGATTTCTTTTTTATTATTTTTTTTTTTTATTCCCTATCACTAGATGATGTTTTACCTGACTCCCCAAACTAATGCTAGCTGTAGCATAATTTTTTTTGTAAGAGTGTGTCAGCATCCTGCATTGGAAGCCTGAGGCTATGTTTACACTGCGTCATAACCCCTGATGCATTACATTACAACCAGTTAGCATGTTTCCTCATGCATTGGTATAATGTGTTGAGCTACGTAGCGCTAAAATCTTGCTATGTCGAAAACCCATCGGAGCTCAGCGCAAGTATGGGTGCGCTGAGGCACCCATAGACAATTCATTGAATACATTACCAGTGAATGGGTATCAGCTGGGACCAGAAAGGAGCAGAAGAATGGACAGAAAGGTCCCTCCATCTGTAACGCATGCCCTAACACATGCCTTATAGCATTGGTTCTCAAACTGGGGGGGCGGAAGCGAAGGTATTCCAGGGGGGCGCAGGTCGTCATTCTTAACTTGTGTTTGAATAGGGAGGGGGGGGGCTCAATATTGTTTCTAAATAGAAAAGTGTGGCCCTGCAAGGAAAGTTTGGGAACCACTGCCTTATAGAATGTCCAAACCCATGATAGATGCTGACTCCTTGGAAACATAGCCTTAGTTTTGCTTTGTAAAATACAAGCAGGTATGGTTGAAATTGAAAGGGACAGTATAGCACATTTGATCCATAGGTATTGGGCAGATGTAGTGTGTCATAGTATCATATACTTATAACTGATCCGAAACTCATCTTTTTTTACATATATACTACATACAAACACTGTAACCATACATCCCTTTCAGTACTCTTAAAGGATACAAACCAGTAAAATGTTTCCTATCACAGATTCAAGCCTCCCTACATTTCTAGTGATTTTCCTATTTTCTCATGATTGGAATAGTTAGGGTTAACTCCCATCCCGTGCTACCACTGTGCACAGACAATGAATCCACTCTTGGACAGCCTCTGATAATGGTGTGTACCATTTGGAGTTCAATTAGAGATTTAATTATGCCAGCTTTACAAATGTCCCAGAATTGAATACAAAAATGTAATTCTTTTTTTATAAAGTAATTAATCCAGCAAACTCCGCTTATGAACAAATTACTCCTGCCATAGATGTTTCGCTTCCATCTCCAGCTTCTTATTGCTTTAGCTCTCTTGTCAGCTCTGGAAATATTTACAATGACAGCAAGCAGCGCTCGCTGCCCTGCCTAGAAATTAATTCTTCTAAAGTTACAGGACAAAGGTAATTAGCAGCCTATCACATATGTGCATTTCTCTTGACTAATCACAAGTGGAAACCCCAGAGATAAACAAGCAAGGTCCCTCAATTTCAAGATGTAGCTGGATGCTTTGCCTGTCCATTTCCACAATATAATTGGCAAGGATTTACTCAAAACCTGCTCTAATCCCTGCTGATTGTAAGTATCCACATACCATAGAGATTATATGATCATGTCCTGATCTGGCCAATTTCTGTTGTGCTGGATATTTTCAGATGATCTCCATTGTTTCCTTCTAAATAAGTATCAAAGGTCATACATTAACCTTCCATTTACATTGAATACGTAAGCGTATTCTCACGACTCTCTGCTGATTTAGGTGAAAACAGCTTTAAATAAAAACTCAATCCAGACGAGGATTAAGCTCTAACATTCCCAGCGCTCTCCTTCATTCACATGGTTCAGGTTTAAGGTATGTCCTTGCTATTCTCCCTTCACAAAGCAGAACTTCAATCTCTGAATTGTGGGGTAGGTCATCCCTGCCACAGAGTGGAAGAAAGAGTTTTGAATACAATTAGTTACCTTAAGCACCTGCATACACTGCCTGGCCAAAAAAGTCACCACCTGGATTTAACTAAGTAAATAGGTACGAGCCTCTTATTGGATAAATCTGGGGTTGCTGCAGTTGGTCAGGTCTAGGTTCAGCAACAGTATGTGCTCCAAGAATGAGGTCAGCTGATTACCTGAATATACTGAATGACCGGGTTATTCCATCAATGCATTTTTTCTTCCCTGATGGTACAGGCATATTCCAAGATGACAATGCCAGGATTCATCGGGCTCAAATTGTGAAAGAGAGGTTCAGGGAGCATGAGACATCATTTTCACACATGGATTGGCCACCACAGAGTCCAGACCTTAACTCAATTAAGAATCTGTGGGATGTGATGGAGAAGGGTTTGAGCAGCGGTCAGACTCAATCATTAATGCAAGATCTTGGTGCAAAATTAATGCAGCACTGGATGTAAATAAGTCTTGTGACATTGCAGAAGCTTATCGAAACAATGCCACAGTGAATGCATGCCGTAATCAAAGCTAAAGGCAGTCCAACTCAATATTAAAGTGTGTGACCTTTTTTTTGGGCCAGGCAGTGTATAATGATACTATACAAAGTAGTTAGAGATGGTCAATAAGATGCCAACATTTTATCATTAGCAAAACTGTAAGGAGACTGAAATTGAGCCAACCAACCACAATAGTTGTACAATAGGCTTAGTTCAGTCTTCATACAATTTGTATGCTAAGTTCAAATATTTGGCATCTCATTGACCATCTCTCATAGTAAACCAAAAATTGGATTCAGCCAGTTGGGCTATTCCAATTTTGTTGAATCAGTTATATTATTCTTATTAAATGTATGACAATATATTCCTCAACAATCCATCCCCATTAAATTAAATAGAAATACAACTTCTCATTAGCATGATTACATCAGCCATCTCTAGTCTAATAGCAGAATATTGGATTCTACAATATCCAAAGGGAAGGGTCAAGCAAAAGGCCAAGGATCTCCAGTAGGTTGGCTATTATATAATAAATATGTTTATATTTACATGAAGTTGCTTGACTCAGTAATTTACCCTGCAACATGCTGCTCTCTAATCACGAGTTATGTCTCATTAAATGAATCCACAATTCATTGTTAAAATATTGTGAAAAAGAGATTTATTTAATCTGGAGATTTAGAACCAGGAGTGCTTCCTGCTGCTTCCTAATAAGTCTAATTACCAAGTAGGGCTTATATCCATAAATAAGGTCTGTTATCTCCTGTCAAAGGCAGCCTCTCATAGTGCTAAGCACATACTGGAGAAGGAGGCTGGAAAATGAGACTTATCATAATGGAAAATAATTTTTTTACCGCAGTAGATCACTGTATATATGTATATGACTCTGTTTTTGTATAATATATTTATTTTCCATATCTTCTAATAATATTTAAAAAGCCCAGATTGTTTTACAAACTTAACAGCAAAAACTTATCTCCAGACCACCAGATGAAAATATATATATATACCGTATATATATATATATATATATATATATATATATATATATATATATATATATATATATATATATATATATATATAAATAAAGTACACGTAACAACACACTGTGGATCGGTGGCTAGCGCTTTTAGGTTTACACCTTGGTTTGCAAAGAGTTTGCATGTTCTCCCCATGTCTGTTTGGGTTTCCTCTGTGTACTCTGGTTACTCCAAAGACATGCTGCTGGGTTAATTGGCTTTCCAGCCCTTAGACTGAGTTAATATGTCTAAAAGCCCCCATACATGTTTAGATTTTCCCATTTCATTGTCCTAAACGTATCTATTTTAAGTTGATCGAAATGTAAAAATAAAAATAAAAATGATTGAAAAGTGATCAGACATGTTGGAAAATTTTGATCTATCGAGTATACATCGAATGTATGTCAAATATTATTTGTTGTGCCCAACCGATTTTGGTTCGATGTAAATAAATAGCATACTTATACATCCGGTGGCAGATATTTTGTGTGTGTTTATAGGCTGCCATACACAGCACGGATTCGTGCCGGATTTCGGCGCGATGGATTCCGGGCGCGTGCACGCGGATCCATCGCGCTGGAATCCTCTGCAGCCCACCTTGCCCGTCCGACCGCATCCGATGGATCGGGGGCACAGAATCGGATCCGAGGAAGAACCAACCTGTTGGTCTTTTCGGGTCCGATTCTGCTCTGATCAGGGGGCGTTGCGGTCAGGGAGCCGATCCATCGGACACGGATCCGGCCGTGCAAGGTGGGCTGCCACGATCGGATTCCCTAATTGGCTGATCGTTCTCAGCTGTGGATGCCGGCGGAATCGCCGGAATCCATCGGTGCTGAATCGATCAGCCAGGGAATCCGTGCAGTGTATGGGGGCCTTATGATTGACTTCCTTCGATTATAAATCATAAATCTGACATCAATTGTAGGGAAATCGAAACATGTATGGGGGTCTTAAGACTGTCAATTAGACCATGACCTAGACCAGTGATGGTGAACCATTTAGAGACCGAGTGCCCAAACTGAAACCCTAACCCCACTTATTCATCTCATATATACACACACAAAACATGTAAACACACACTCTACTGTCTTATAAGATACAATAGGAGAAGGTATAGGGCACTGTGTGCAATCATAAGAGAGGGGAAGAGAACTGACAGCATTGAGAGCCGACAGCTCACGTGCTTACAGAGAAGGCTCCAAGTGCGGTATTAGTAACATAGGACTACGGTAGGAATATTAGATTGCGTCAGACCATTAGCGATATGACTATATACTAAAGAGCTGTGTAATATATTGGCTCTATATAAATAGTACAGGTAAATTATTTGTTGGGTAAAACCCACTATATCTTCTTCTTTTCATTGCTTTATACAACCCATGATACATCTCTGCTAGAGATAAGCAGCAGAGCTCGGTCACCTACCAGTAATGGAGTAGGGAAAGACTTAACCTAGAATAGTCTAGAAAGTTCAACTGGTACTGAGGTTTGTGGATAAAACGAAGATAAGGTAAATGATATGTATATTAAACATATACCCAGAGAGAATATTTCAAAATATGCAAAATAATTTGACATGCAAAGCCTAGACTCTCAAAGCTAAACTCCCTATTTATGCTCATGTATGCACAATATGAGAAAGAGCTGAAGCTGAAACTCTGACATGTATAGGGACAGAAAGAGCAAGAAATTAATTTGGGACCAAGAGGGAAAGGGAAGAGCCCCCTCTTCTGCTTCCCTGATGCCTGAGGTGTTATATTTATATCCTCAGAATCCCTTACTGAACTATAATAAAAGGAGAAAGACTGATGTATTGTTATCCAGATTCACATAGAAAATTTATAGTGGAATTTTACCAGATACTGCACTTCTTGACTAATCAAGGTTCTTTAGTTTACACTTACCCGATTACTAGAATAAGGCAATAAACAGGAATGCAGCCTATAAGGAAGAACAGCATTAACTTGATTGGTAGGTTGTGGCAATTACCCCATTGACTCTTCAATTAACAGTATTTTGCTAGGAATAATTGATTTTTTCTGATGACCTTTAAACTACAACCTTGATAAAGCAGCGGCAGTCCATTTTTATCTGGATTTCTTTTTCTGCATCAGCGGGTGGCACGCCATTGACTTTTAACATCTGCAAAAGTTTATAATTAAAAAGTACTAATTACAAGGAAAGTTGCTTAAAAGCTCCCCAAGACGTTCCACATGATATTGGTTATTTGCTGATTCAGCAGGAATATGTTTTGTGCCAACAGGTGGGAGTCTTACTTTAGTGCAGTCCTTTACCATTGTAACATGTGTACCTCCAACAGAACAAGGCCAATGAAATCTCCAAAACATCTTTGTTACCGAATGGGTGCCTGCCTGGGTTGGTAGGGAAAAAGAAGGTTTTTTGTCCAGTAATCTAAACCATCCTACCTCTCTCTCTTTTGCTATTAGGTTTTCTGTTTGCTAATGCTCTGAATTTTTAGGCATTTTGTTTGGTATGTATGGGCATACCATACTTTTTATGCGTGTATGGGCACTTTTAGAGTCAGATAAACAGGAGAGGAATCCATAAAGCTTTCATTTTATTAATTGGGTACATTCTTAAAAATGCCAGGTCTCCCCACATCAAAGGTAGATATATAAAGTTTGTATTTTGAATGAATATATATTAAACCATGGCTTGAGTACACACAAATACAAACAGAACATTACTTGTGGGCTAAGGCTGTGCAGAGCTTGTTCGCCCACATAGTACAAGAGATGAACACTCCAAACGTACTTACATTAAAATCTCATTATTAACAAGTAGGCCCGCAGTGCGGCCCATAACACAAAGCAGCCAGAGCAAAATGCTTAGCAACAAGTGACAGCTGGTCAAGGAAACTGTGCTGGCCACACTACATCTGGAAAACATCCGGAGAGCACAAATCAAGCCCAGTCTAATCTAATATATAACTATAACCTGTCAGAATGGTTTTGTAGAATTACAATTAGGAGCAGATATCTGCAATCTAACAAATGTCCAACATTCATTAAGTATTAACTATTCTTAACTGCAGCTACATATCAAAAATGTACACGGACTTCACCTCAATATCCTTTTCATTTGATATGCTTCATCCTCACATTTTGAAAATAGATTTCCAAAGTATAAGTTAGCCACCACTTGCATGGGTGCCTGAAAATGCTGCAATGCAGTGGTGGGATGCCCGAAAAGTGCTGCAGCTGGGAAGATGCAACATTAGGTCCCGGTTCACATTCTGGGTCCAACAGAGATTATCTGGAAATGTTTCTAACCCACAAGTGGAACCCTTCCATCGCTTACAATGCTCATCAGAAGAAGTAGGAACAAGCATTGAACTTTAGTACCACCATGTAGTGAACCTGGTCAACATTTGATCTCAATGCACACAACTGATCTGTAAATCAGAGGAGAATCCGACCATTCGGGTACATTACATACATTACGTCCATTACGTCCATTACATCTGTTTGATGTACCCCAGTTTAAGAACCAAAGCTTTATTTAGGGTGTCCTTACAAAGCAAGAAGTATAAGGTCAAAGACCACAAAATGGAGTGCTTGACAGAAGGAAATATAGCTTAAACAACAACACTGAACCCATAGGGGAAAGCAAATCCCGCATTAAGCCAACAAAAGCCTGTGCACACTGGTCCTTAAAGCATTCCCTTCCCTGTGTGATCTGCTGTTCCTCCACCATAGATCTACTAGGAATTTCCATGGTTTAGCGGTGTTACATCAGTAAGTGCGTACATTTACTTTGACAGCTTTTTCTTTTTTCTTCCTTCAATGTATTTAAAGCATGACAAGAACCTTTTACTGCACATATACATTGTTATTTACAAAGGAAACATGAATGTATAGGGGCTCATAGGACCCAGCGCAGCAATATTCAGAAACACACTTTGTGTTAAATAGATCAAGCAAAGCTGGCAACTCTTGCTGATTGAACAGAAATCAATAATTGTATTTAATGACTTTATGAAGAAAATAAATGACCCTCGCGCTCTTAATGGATTAATGTCAGTTGTGAGCTACGCATCACATAATGCTGACAAAGGAGCGTGCAAAGTGGTGTCACTTTTCATATGAGTGCCTTAAAACCTTTGCCAAGGGAAATTGTGTTTTAATGCCATTTCAGATGTCATATTTGAGAGGATTTTTGCAATCTCATTTTGGAATGCTGAAAGCATGCTCTGGATTGTTACGGCACGATCTTGTCATTGACATACGCACTCGCTAGGTCACCTTTTTGCTTAATGTTCTGCCAGAAATTACCCCAGACAAATAAATACACACATTAAATAAATATATACAAAGTCATCTATTTAGCACAGCGTTTAAGACACTCAGTGTTTTGAAGAACGCTTTCTTCCATACGGAATAATTTCCCTGCACTGGCCAATGACAGCTTAACATTTTTCTAGCTAAAGAACACCGCTCCTGACAAATATCCACATAAAAGTCTGCAATGTGAGGCAAATGTGATGAACACTACATTAATAAACTACTTCTAGATCAAAGTAAGAGACTTCTTATTCGACACTTGTAACAAAATATTTCTTTTGTTGTCACCGCTGACATGCTCAAATACGCTAATGCTTGGTGTGAATAAAAGCAACATTTTAAATAACATTTTCATATAACATTTTGTTCTATTATCTGGATGACGAACATTATCCGAGACTTATACCTCAAAGTCAAAAATGTTTTCACTAATTCGCAGAAAGTGCTTTTTGCTATACAGAAATTTAGATTTCAGTTAATTAAAGTGTTTCTAGTTTTGTATAGATTGGGTTTATTATTGCCTTCTGGGTTTAGTTAGAGATAGTTACACTCACTTTGTCCTGCTTACCACTGGGTCAACAATTCTGTAACATTAAAACAGACGGACACAAATATTATAGGGGTTTTAGTCTTTTCATTCTTTACTATCAACTATCTGTTACAGAATTCCCTTCCTGTCAGATGTTCTAAGCAAGCAGTAATGGTACATTCCTCTAATACTAGGGCTACACTATGTTTTGACGACATAGGGCCTCCCATTCTAATTGCCATAAAATGGCCTGTTGTGGACAATGTGCATAGTGTTGACTTGGCCTAACAGAGCCAGAGATAACATTAAAATCCCAACAGGAGTCCCAATACCTTTCCCCAATCTATTCACAAGTAAAACCGATATTTCCCTTTCATTTATAGTTGTAGTTCTAGTTATAGTGCATGTAAATACACACTTACTTAAGGTGTCTATACACATACAGAAGTCTAGACTTCTATTTTTTGTGACAAACTATAATATTTGAAAGTTTATTTGTTCTTTATTTTAATCACACCTGATAACTTCAGAATAAATACTTATATTTACTATCATTTGAGTGATATTGAATGCTTTGAAAATCCCCAAGCTACCGTAGCACCTACTGTCGTAGGGCTCAGCAGAACAAAAATTTGGTTTCTTTTGGTTATATTTCAAGTTGGGATGTGGCATCTACCTTCCGGAAAATCGAGAGCTCTCTTTCTATATATAATTTATTTCAAGTGTACCAGGCTCAGGCTGATTCAACAGGGTTGACTCCAATCCTCAAGGACTTAAGAGATGGACAACCCTGACTTAATATAACATTCTTCCTTGACACTGAATGCATTGGAAGTACATTAACATAATTGCCCATGCAGAGTGAAGCAGAAGCAGTTTTTGAAAAACTATAAAAGCAACAACTTACTCTTAAACCTTATTGACTATTTTAAACACAATGTGGTTTGCTTAGGTTAATGCAAGGTCTACCGTAATAGTAAGTGTTTCCTATATAAATCTCACATAGCTGATAAAACTTTATCAGAGAACCCTCATTCACAGCTCTGCAAATAAATACATTGTCCTTGTGTTGGTGTATACCCATTATATATTATAAGTGATGCACAAATGGAGATGAAACGTAGCAGGCATAAAGGAAGATGACATACATAAGTGCTGATAAGTACTTTTTACATACATTTTCTTTCAAAAGATTATTAGAAGTGTTGTATAAGGATGAATAGTTTCTTCCCTTGTGCACAGGGACATGGATGGGCTGTTATACATAATTGTGAGAGGTAAATAGTCACAAGGGTACAATACACATTTAACCAAAGGCATAATTACTTAAAGTGTATCTATAACCAAAACTTTTTCTAAGACACAAAACATGAAGACTAGAACTCCTGATGGCTTTTTTTTTATGTTTTCTCCTTTCCTGTCAGGTAAAATGTTGTCCCCAAAACAAAAAGTTGGGGAAAATCTTATATGGAGCCAATGATAAGAGTATAAACCTGTCAGGAGTTACAAAGGGTTACCCACACCTACAGAACAGGGGTGGATTGTGGTAGAGGGCATCACAGTCAGTGGCTGCTTAGTGTATAAAGTCAAAAGGTGCTAGACTGAAAGGAGACCAAGAAAACAGTGGAGGTTGTGATGAAGCAATCAGAGAAACAGAGGAATGTGCAGCATTGGAAGAGTAGGAAACACCCTAATACTGTAAGAAGGGTAATACTTTTAATACTGGTGATTAATAGGTCTTTTCAATGCTGGTGGGCAAACCTTCCAATGCTTTTAGACTGGTAAAACGTCCAAGGCTGGTGGAGAGGAAGCTTACAATAATAAGGGAGGGGTAAACCATACAATATTGGTGGAGGGATAACCCTGCACATTATAGCAAATGCTCTGGGAACCCATTAAAGCCTTTGTTACTTTTTTAAACATACTGCATGTCATTAACAAATCTTAAACCATGCTCTTAGATTCACACCAGCAATGACTAGGGTAGATGAAATTTATGAGCAGAATTTACTTTTTACCACAGCTATCAAGTTAATAATAACAAAAGAGAAAAGTGACATGCTGTGTTTTTTTTACAGCCTCTCCCTACTTTATTTATCTCTACAGATGGAAAAAATATGGACTATGACAGGATAAAACAGCAGAAGTTCCTTTTAATACTCCAGCTCATGGTAACGGTTTAATTAGGAAGATCTTGGCGCAGATGCTGATCTATGTGTCAGTCTATCCCTACAGAGAACAGTACACAATCCATCTTTGTTTTATTGCACTACATGAAGAGTGTGTCCAGGGGACTGAGCGGAGCATCGCAAGGAGTTCTGTGTGATATGGGAGTACGTTAATCAGTAATAATCCTTGCAACTGACGGCAAACACGTCTGAGGACAAGTACAAGTACAAACATATCAGAAGGAATACAAATAGGACAAAGAATGACAAGAGGTGAAGGAAATAGCACAGCTAATAAAAAAAGTATGGTGAATGTCTTGTGTACTAAATATATCATGTCATGTGCAAACTTTATTTAAACATGTTGCTGATGTCTGGGTAAATTAAGGCCTACCTCAGATAAGGCATTGTCTACATTCCAGATGAATTGTCACTAGCTATAATTATTTGATTTGATACTTATATAAATGCTATATATAGGATATAAAATATTTTTTATAAAAAATTGTGTTTGCTATTTGTAGGCCATTGTTGAACATTATTGTCGCAACCTTTAAACCAAACCTTGCACGAGTCTATATGAAAGCATTCTAGCAGAGGCTGCCATGACTGTGTAATATGTTACCTGATAAATCCACTAGTCGCAATCAAACCTTTGCGTGAGAATGTGACAACACAGGAGAGAATTTGGGGGAAAGGTATAAAGTGTTGACACTAAACTGGGGGGGGGGGGGGGGTGTGTGAAGGTATTACAGGGGGGCACAGGCCCTCACTTTTAACACGTGTTTCAGTAGGGAGGGGGGCTCAATAATGTTCCTAAATAGAAAAAGTGGGGCCCTGCAAGGAAACAACTATGATATCTCTTCTGCATCATAGCTTAACACCTACCAAATATCTATATCCTCTACTAGTAAACTGTGCTGTATTTTGCTGTATAACCTCCTGAAATACATACGATTTTCACTACATTTACATCATAATTATGCAATGTATTAAAACTATAACCAACAGATAAGTGAAGTCCAAATCTACTTAATCTGGCCATACATGGGTCAATTCCCATGCAATAGTTGCGCACCACCTTTGGCAATCAATGACTGGTCAATACTTTAGGCTTTCTAACAATGGTCCGCCAATGACTTAAACAATATTGATATCAAACCTGATTACATGTCCTATGTACTATAGACACATTTAATGTGTTTATAGTACATAGGAAATACTTTGGATATGGATATATGTGAGAATAAAAAAACAAATTTCAGGTTTGTAGCCTTTTTCCCCAAAATGTATGTTTTGAGGTTCTAAAAATGTTTACGCTAAAATTGACATTGATGACAATCTTTACAATATAATACAAAAAAAATCAGAGTAGAATCAAACGTGAAAAGTAGCGCATAATACAAATGTTAAACATAAAAGAATACTACAATGAGACACCTATGTCCCTTACAGAATTAAGAGTGCCTTACTATGGATTGGCTATAAACTGTCCAACCAGCTGCATCTCCTAGGCTCCCTTTTATATCCAATTAAGCTCAAGAGCCATATGAAAGTCAGTATTTATTAGGCACTTATTTGAATCATGGAGTTTAAGTTGTCAGTTTCACACAGAGCTGACCAGTCTTCCGCATCCATCAAACGCTACTTTACACATCCAGCACATTTCTGAAAAGGGCAGCACACTCCGAGACCAAGTGATTTATACCGGAGAGGCAAGTCAGTTTGTGTGACTGTCTCTCATCATTTCATGACTCTCTATAGACTCCTAGGCAGGGAGTGAAATATTTCTTATTACCACCAGCCCCTCCATGTTGCAGACAAAACACATCTGCAAGTGCCTAGGCTATGTATATAACAAAACATTGCCGCATACACTATTCACGGCTTTTATTAAAGGAAAAAAATTTCTTTCTTTCCCTCTGTCCCTTATTTACAAGTTTTATGCAGGACAAACATGAATAAATATGAAAAAAATTATGTGCTTTGGGCAAGGACTGGAATTTTTTCAATCAATTGGTACAATAGTGGCTATATAAACTAATTTTATTGAACTTATTTAGACAAAATAACTTGTATGTTTTTGTGTCCTTCCCCATCCCAAAAACATATATTAGTAGGTCAGTTGGCTCCCCACTTTGAAATTGGCCAAAGACCAAGGGTGTCTACATTTGTATAAGTTGTGAGATACCTTTTAAATGATCAAGTTAACATGATCTACCAACAATAAAAATTTATATATATATATATATATATATATATATATACATAGAGAGAGATAGAGAAAGACAGTGTACTTTATGTTTAAATTGTATCATATAATATTATATATATAATATATGGCATAATACAATGCTCTACACATTCACAATCTAAATGGTCATTACCTTACTGTGTGTTAATTAAGAAGAGGAAAAGAAAAAGGCAGTGATCTACTCCTGTTGACTTTGTGATCTACCTGTAGATCATGATCCATCTGTTAGGCACCCCTGCCATAGACTATGACAGGTACAGTTAGGCCAGGGCTCCACTACGATTGGGCAAAATGTAGCAAAATTTTAGTGGATGCATCTTCTGTATTCTCATTAAAAGGTTAGCCGCGATTTGTGTGCATCCTATCCCCATCGTGGTGTGATTTTTAGAACGAGATAAAACATGTTGATGGGATACGCATCACGGGTACGCGATCATTCAATATTAATGGGATGTGTACCAGGAATGCAACCACTATGATTTTCTGAATTTTGCCAAAACAAAGTGAAACTCTGGCCTAAGTGTGTAAGCTACTTTAAGAGACAGTGAACTGACTTGCAATGCAAATAGTGTCACCAATATATAAATGCACATTAATAGTTATATGTAAATGCATATACACATATATATTTATTATTGTTTCTGCCACACAAGCCTTAATGATGTATTTTTTTCTTTCAAGAAACAGACCAGGGTAAACAGCACAGTAAACCTGAAAGTTTGAGTAAATTATCGTTGCCCATGGCACCATCATAGAAATATAATTAAAATAAACACCAGCTAAGCATAGTACACGGTCAGGGGTAAGGCTGTAAGTGTATTTATGCATTTACAAAAAATATCTGAAATTAATTTGAGAGATTTGTAGAGTGTTGTAAGTAGACAGTGTAATAAACAACAGAGAGCAATCACTTTCACTTATGGAGAGAATAATAAAAGACATTTTAAAAAACACCGGGGTGGCAGAGTAAACACTCCCAATCACGCTGCTGTTTATTGGAATTGATATATTTACCTCAGCAACACATAATTACACTTCTATGCAAACAAAATCACAGTGTCTACGAGCAGTATTGGTATATGTAAAACACACACACACACTATATTATATGTATCTTGTTCTTGCTATGCAACAGGTAATAGTTACCTCAATGGTTATTTCAGATTAGGACAGTAGAAGTTCCAAAACTAACAAGAAACCAATGGAAGATAGTTTTCTCTAGATCCGGACACCAAAACACCAAAACAAAAGTGAATTCAAGTATGAACTTCCACACCTTATCAACTTTCAGCCGTACCTAAAGGTATATACGTGTCGATTTTCCTTCAATCGATGAGACCCTCGTCGATTGAACGGAGAATCGATGCGCACCACTTTACTTTATTAACATGTTGGTTCCCTGTTTAATCAAGTTTTCTTCATCTAGGAAAGGCTGGATGCAATTGATTTGAGAACAATTGATCACCGCCAACGCCGATCGACTGTGCGGGAATCGATTAAACAAACAACCTGTGTATGACCACCTTAAGAATTTAGCAAAGGCAGCTTTATTTTCCATAAAGGGTTCCTTAACATGCCATCGTGACTAGGGCAATTGGATCCTGAAAAACAATTTATTAAAAAATTGAATTATCTTTGCAAAAATTTCTTTGCTGGAAATATAAGAGCTAAAAATAATGGTGCAAAATCCTCTTAGGCCGGATAGGGCACTATACAGGTTACAATTTGTGTTCAGTTTTTTAAAGCATTTAGAAAAGAAATAAGCTTAAATTTGAAAACCAGCCATATTGTACAAGGTAGTTTGTCTGAGGGTACTGATCTTAAAGACCGAGGACAAGAACCTAGCACCGTACATCACTTGCTATTAAGTAAAAATGGACAAAAGCAATATGGCTGACTCCTTAAATTTCTTTGGTGGGCTCAGCCAAGATCATCTTTTGTGGACATGTAAAATATATATTGTGTGCGCATGAAACATGTTCCATACCTTACTAAGTATCTACATGCTATATTTAGGCAACACAGGAAGAAAGAACAGTTCAAGTTCTATGTCCCATATATTCTACCACTCCCCTGAGAAAGGGAACAACTTACACAAATTTCTGATGGAAAGTCTTCAAGGAGAGCTCACAATACAATCTCTTGGGGCTTGTTCTAGAAATGTAGACTTAGGTTCCACATCCCTGAACATTCACACAAAGGTTCAGTCTTTAGGGGCCATACTGGCTTCAGTAGAGGAAGTATGTGAATATATGGACAGAAAGTTACATGACAATGATCAATGAGAGCTATGTGACTGATCGTAAAACAAACTGTCAACCTTTCATCGGAATTTTTCTCCGTGCTGATTGTGAAACTTATACAAAAAATACCAGGAGGTACTAGTAGTAGGGAGGAATTAACAAAAAAAAATATTTTCATCTAAATGAAATGCTGATACAATTATGTGTGTTAAACCAGTATAAAGAGCAAATGATGGAAAATGTTTTGTAAAAGTTAATTGTTTCATCTTTAGCACTAATTAAAACAATATTTTAAATGTGTGTTTAGAAATTGCACTGTGTTTTATAGAAAAAAAGAATGTCAAAACTAAAATTGGAGTAAACAGACTGTGAATTTACTCTCCTATAATTATCTTATTGAATACAATAAAACTAGAAGAATGTGAGATTATGTATAATGAGTATAAAGCACATTATGAGGCATATTGTGGGGATGTGTTGGTCTCTCGCAAAAACAAATAAATAACCCACAGGTGGCTATAACTGTTTAAAATGTTTTTTTTATGTGAAACTTGTTCACTATGCTCAATGTTGGACTAGAAAGTTAGATGTACACCATTGTAGGTAAAGCAATCCTAAATTGGCTTAATAATTGATTTAAAAAATCTTCAGAATCGATTCCAATTAAGCCCCCCATACACCTTTAAATCACTTCATACAATTTTCTTTAGATCTACAAACAACTATGTAGCATTGTGGCCTCCCTGATAGAATACATAGTGATTGGAAGGTTTCGAAAGGTCCTCATATTACATGGTTTTGGTAGAAGAAAAGTTGATTGTACAGAAATTGTATGGCAAGATTTGGCCCCTGTAACCACCTAGATAAAGCAATGCAGTGGATCACTATTTTAAACAACTTAATCTGTTTATTATTGTTTGGAAGCACCCCTTATGAAGCACCTATGTATGAAATGCATTGGTTAATGCTACAACACTGCTTAAAAACAAGATCAGTGTGAATCAATAAATGTATGTACCCCAAAATAAAATACTTGTTGCAATATGATTATGGGAGTATATACAGTGCTTTTATATATTTTTGTCTGTCTATGTAAATAAAAAAAACTTGAATACTGTTTTAACTTATTTAAGCTGACTCATTGGATGTAGGTGTTTGTTTATTAATTAAATGCAATTAGTATAAGATTGTAAGGTGTATGGAAGCCTTAACCTAATACCACCTAAAGGTACACAGGCTTCATGGATGCCAGCTTTGTCAAAACTTTGTCCATTTTAAATAGCAATTAGTGAAGACAAGAATGTTTGGAAAGCCTTTCCCCATAACAAATTTTCCCTAATAGCATACAATTTCCTTTAAATCTTCCAACAACTATGTAGTGCCGGGTCCTCCCTGATTGAATACAGGCTGATTGGAAGGTTAAGAAAGGTCATATTACATGGTTTTAGAAAAGTTGTTTGCACAGAAATTGTATTGTCAGGTGTATGGGGGGGGGGGGGGGGGGGGGGGGGGGGGGGGGGGGGGGGGGGGGGGGGGGGCTTAAGGTAATCGATAATAAAAATATTCTTGGCATGAAACTCCTATATAAAGTGACACCTATCCCCCATATGTCTTTCTACACATTTTTGATGAACTTAACATTTTTAGAGAATTTGAAAGAACTACCTATACGCAATACCAGTGAAATTTTTTTTTTTTTTTAGCAAAAAGCAATCCTTTTTAAATGAACACTCACCAATATAAAGAAGGCAGAAGGCATAGAGAAGGGCAAAGATGTTCTTTTCCAAAAATGTATTACAGCTAACATGGCCTGACAGCCAACATGTTGATGAGGACAAAGCTACCTAACCTTCCTTCAGCACTCTGGCATCCAAATGGTCAAATGGTGGCATGTGCTGAATGTCTGCTAATACATTGGTTGGCATGGATAGGGTTAAACCTCATACCACAGAAACATGCTGTGCGCAGAGTACAGTATTTTCCTCATCAAATATTAAACAGTTCAGCTCAGCCACAGAATGAGGTAAGACAACATCTCTTTCAAGCTCATACATGCAAGGAATCATGTCATGGTTTGGAATATATATAATAACAATATATATATGTGTGTATATATATATATATATATATATATATATATATATATATATTTTTTTTTTATGAATTCTACACTTATATCTGTTCAATTTCAGAAGTTGAAAACTGACAAGCACAGAGGAGAACCTGTCGAGGAGGAATTTTGCTAATGCAATGCAGCCAACTCAAGCACTTAAACACTAGTGCTTTGGCTGCTTTCATAATGGTAGCAAATAATGTTCCTAATAGCGAATGGGCAGGAAACATCATCTCAAAGAGAAGACATTGAAAGCTTCTTTACATAAACAGTTAATCGCAGTGAACATACCAATGACACACTGCTATGTGCACTCCTGAAAAAAACGTTCTTCAAATACAATTCCGGGATGTGTTGAGAGATATGTGTGTTTATCATCCACTGTACAGTTTCAAAGCATGTGATGTGTACAAAGACTATTTGTACAAGGGCTTTCACTCATTACATGGATAACATATTTCTTGTGTGTCTA
>CM070032.1:180500085-180532856 GCA_036250615.1 Ptychadena robeensis
CCCCCCCCCCCCTTACTAGAAGCTTAAGGTATTCTTCACTTGAGATGTGAGAGGTGAAACTATGACATATGACTGAGAAGAGGTACAGACCACCTGGATAAAAAGTTCATTATTCCAAAAAAATTATTCCTCCCTTCTTATTCTAAACTCATACCAATGTCCTTACTTTTCTTGTTTTTCCATTCAGAAGATCTACAATAAAAACTCATTTGTGATTGTATCTTGGGGAACATTCTTTAACCTAGTGAATATGGTGAAGATTTACTATACAAATACTAAAGCTGGCCATACACCTTTAGATCTATTTGTCAGATATCCTTTAGATCTACCAACTACAATGAAGTATAGGGGCCTCTGCGATTGAACACAGGTAGATAGTTTAGAAAATCCCTCATATTACATGGTTTTGGTGAAACAAAATGAGATCTAAAGAAAATCTGTCAGAGAAATCTAAAGGTGTATGGGGAAATCTAAAGGTGTATGGGGACAAATATAATAAAGCTATTTAAAAAGTTATATAGTTTTTTGTCATTTATATTAGAACTTCCCAAAAGAACAATAACAAACAAAGTAGTAGAAGAATGCCATCATACACAATCAACAAGGCGGGATTACAACACAACAAAAAGTGATGCTGTATAAGGGGCATAAATCTTTATTATATGGTTACTACTCTCAAACTGAAAATACTAGGTTATAAAGAGGGTCATATTAACTATGCTCCAAAAACAAGAAAAAATAAAGAAAAGAAATGCAAAACAGGAAATAGAAAGGGAAGACAACCTAAGCAAACACCCAAGGGTACAAAAACCATTCCTGTATAATGTCACCAATCATTTGAAAGTCAAGAATTGAGATATTCCATAGATAGCACCTACTTTACCCCGTTTAATACATCACCCCCTACATGTCTGTGCCCCCCACTGCCAGTATGTAATGCCAACTTAATTTGCATACATTACAACAGTAAAATTTGCCTCTCAGATTGGCATTTTTTTTCTCATATAAGCATTAACTCTTTTGCTGAGAGTCACCTCATCTGATCTCAGACATCAAGAGACTGCCAAGACCCAATAAGCTATAATAATTAGGAGTTTGATGTAATTCTCATTCGAGTATTAAACTCAATGTCTGGATGCAGATACATTGTGAGCAATTTTTAAATTAAAATTTAAGTTGATTGAAGCTCAGTAGAATACTAAAAATAAGGGTAAGCACAAAGAATCAGATGGCTTGGTACAATGACTTCTTGCTCACGGTCGGAGAAATCAAAGTGATGACTTATTCAAAGGTGGTTCATTGTCCAAAAGATGCGTCAATGGTAGTGAGGCCATCTTCTGTCAGAGGTGACTGGACCAGGTGACTAGGAGGAACTAAGATTTAAATCCTTAGGTAGGTAACAATACTCATACACATTTTGCAAATGTATGTAACATTTTTCTCAGTATCTCACATGTGGAATATGCAAGGCGATCATCTCATACCAAAAAAGACATATAGAGATAGTATAAACCCTTATAATTTAAATAACAGTAATATCAGGTGTTGATTTTTTAGAAATTAAACATAGTAGACCTCTCCTTTAAATGAAGCCTTAACTTCCATAAGAACAAATCCTAAAAGTAACTGGAAAGGTTTTCAGTTGCTGAGCATTTTTTCTTTTTATTTCAGCTCAGTAAAAGATCTACGGGTACTTCTTTTCTATAGGCACATCCATTCTTCTTCCAAGTAATCATGGAGCTGTCATTCGTGAATTGCAAATGTGTGAGGACGACGAGATGCTGACAAGACAGTGTTTCTGTTGAAAAGGAAAACATGTATTGTTCGCAGGGCACAAATAAATCTTTTCATTCACGGCATCATTCTGAAAGCAGCCAGCAACAGAGGAAAGATTTTGGTCTGCTCCTTTACAGCTCCATAAGTGTGGGGTGTCTCCCCTATGGCAATGCGCACTTTGTAAGCCTAAGCAAGAACGCATGCTTTGTGTAGAAAAAAAAAGTAGCAGTAACTGCAAAAAAAATAATACCATTGGCAAACTTTATAGAACTTGCAATAGACTAGATTTATAATGTGCAGAAGTAGTTTGTCTAGTTTTGTAGTATTTAATTGAATGACAGAAACCAGTGGGCATTATGCAATGCCTTCTTGAATTGAACTTCAGCAGTGACATTGCTTTCAGTCCCAGTCAAAGAACTTGACCAAACCCTGCCCCAGACTTATCTAACCATCTATCTGGCCCATATCTAATGCGGCCATCCCTGTTTTCTAAAACGGTCGATGTCCATTTCTTTGCATGGGGATCGCAGGGTCTCCATGCAAAGCATCGTCAGAGCTGGAGACACAGCAGTGCTGCACAGGAACCTTGTATTCCCGGCTTTAGAGCCTAATGGTCCAACCAGACGCAGTAATTCTTAAATCATTAGGATCTCGATCCAATTCCAGTTGGATTTACTGCCTAAGGAATTGAGAATAGTCTCATGTTCTCTGATATTCAGGTCCATATCTAACCTACCACATTTTTGGAACAAATCAACAACCACCATGACCATAGCAGTGAACAAATTCCTACCAAGATATTACCTCCTACCAAGTCCATGTCTGCAGATAGACAACTAACACTAACAGGAATAACATCCTTAAGATTCAAACAATATACTTTGACTTGTTGGAAATAAAGGTTAGACATAGTATTTATTATGGACAGCACCCTTACTTCCCAGGTACGCAAGTGTTTAAAAAAAATTCTGTCTGTTGTTACCTAGACATAACTATGCCTGACGATTGTGTTATGGACAGTTGTAATACAATGCAGCTAGTAAATGCCACTTCTAATTGTGTTGGAGTTTGTCCATAGTGGGTGAAAGACAATTGACATGCACAAGTGTCAATTGAGACAGGTCATATAGACAACCAACAGTCAGATTCTGAAAGTAACGGCTCAGAGTTTGGGACATACCGCAAATACCTGTCACTCAAATCCACAAATGGTCCATCAATAAAAAGTTTACAAAAATTGCCATTTAGCAATCCAAGTGTCTAGACTTTGGCTCTTCAAAGTATTAACTGTTACAACTCCGGAAACATATCCAAATATGAAAAGCAATTAACATGATATACTAAAGCTCCTTTATAGTTTTATGGCTTTTCATTTTTTTTTGGGGGGGGGGGGGGTTACTGCAACAGTGTTTGTGGTATTTCATAAAGTGAAGGGGTAGAGGACATTGATTGTATGTTCTCTATGCATTGTAATGTAGTTAATCTATTTTGTCCCTCCATCCTGTTTATGTATTATGATCATGGAAACTTATTGACTTAATGTACAATGCAGCCATTCTGAGCTGATACAATTATGTTGCTGGTCTTCCGTACAGGCTGCATTTCCTGGGTGAAGAGAGAAAAGGACATCCGGAAATGATTTTGTGAGTGTCTAAATGTTACGAGCACTGATTGAGGCTATAGCACGGTGACAAAAGCTGCACGCATAGACTCAGACTGCTAGCTACAAAAGGTCACTAACCACTAATCATACATAAGTTCCTAAATCTGCCATTTCTGGAAATCATGGATTCATCTTCAGTTTCATTTTTTTCTCAGTAATACCTAACGACAGAAATATAAAAATCTGCAGCTAAATCCAAGAGAATAATATACTGATGAAATAATAGAAATAACTAACACATCTATATATTAATATTAACTCTCTACAAGGTTGTTACCCTCTTTCCCCTAAAATAAGGCACCCTTACATTTTTGCCTCACACTGAAATATAAGGCATCCCCCCAAAGATAGGGCACCCCCGAAGATATGGTACTGTAACCCTGGACAGGGGGGATCAGAGGGGGCAATCAAAATGACACTGAAGGATCAGAAGGGGTTACTAAAATGGTCTCCTGTGCCATTTAGAGTCTGATCCCCTCTGTGTAATTTTAAGTGATCCCCCACTCTGATACCCCAGTGCTGTATCTTCATGGAAAAATAAGACATCCCCTGAAAATAAGACGTAGGGCATCTTTGGGAGCAAAAATTTATATAAGACGCTGTCTTATTCTCGGGGGAAACGCGGTACCACCAAGAATAAGTCATATGTATATGTCAATTGAAGTGTATCTTAACCCAAAGACAAAAGTTGAATTTATTGTGGCCCTAGATGAGTCTGTATAATGTTATGCTAATGAAGCAACAAACTAATACACTGCCTTAGCTGTCCAATACTGACATTCACTACAATAGGACTGAGAGTCTTACATGTGGACCATTCATCAATGATACAAAGTGGCCCAGTGTGATAAACCACATTTTTTTACATAATGTGAATGGCAACTTACATAACTTAAAGGATCTGCTGTTTACATCTTGGTGCTGGATACCACAGGACAACTTTAGATGTATTTTGGAGGCCATGCCTCAGTAAACAAAATGGCTTCACAACTAAATGATTGGGAGGTCTGAATATGGAAGAGCTAGTGTTTATGTCATAAAGTGTATCTGTATGAGGGGTACTTTAGAAAAAACACTCTTTATACTGCACTAGAATGTTGAATAGGAAAGGTATTAGACTAGGTGTCAACTATCATCTAGACTTGTGATATATGGTATTTCATGGTTTACACAGGTCCACTTTAAAATGAACCAAGTTAGTCGCACGTTCTAGCTAAAGACCCCTGACCTATTTTTATTAGTAAGGCTTGGTGGAAATGCTAAGAGTCAAGTGTACGCTAACCACTGATGGGAAAATGACACTGGCATTATGATGGAGTAGAGCGTTAACTGTCAGACAGCCTAAGATATAGTTTTCTGATGTATTGCTGACAAAGACAGAAAAGATATGCTGACTGCATCAATAAGTTACTTGCAATACTGAGGGAGGAACTTGATATTCTCGAGCATGCTGTAAAGCAAACATAGGCTTCTCATCGCACTATTGAAATGTAAGAGAGACGGCCAGAGACATACTGCAAACATGCAAAGCTGATTCATGCCATAATCACCCGCCAAATGTGCTTGCAGCAATGTGTTTATCCAGGCACATATCTGGATCCTGACCTGGCTCAACACTGTCTTGGACTGACATGAAAGAGACGTTTTCTAAACAATAATTAGGTTTTACATGTTCTTGGACTGGAAACCAGCCACATATCCTAATATAGCTCTTCGGATGACAATGGTAAATGAGAGGTAAAAAAAAAAGATTGCTTTTGCTTTAAGTTGCATTGATGGATTAGTAAGGTAATGGTTACCAGAGAAGAAGAAAAACAGACATTTAATTTGTCACTTCGAAATGCAGACTCAAGCTAAGTATAAAAATGTGTGCAGAAAATATGGTACAGTGTGCCAGGACCCACAAAAAATATCTTGTCTGCGTCAGGTATAATAGGATTAGACTTGCTGTGGGCATACAGGCCGTTTAAAATAATGTGTAGATAGCTCTTCAAGTGTACCCATCTTACAGACACATTGGATAGAGATATTTTTTTATCGATTCAGAAAGCATCCTATACTTCAGCCATCCTCAGTGGTGGTTTAAGGCATGGGCAACATGGGCGGTTGCCCAGGACAGCATGATGCTGGGGGTCGGCATCTGGGGAGATGCCTCCACCCCAACTTGCCTGCCAATCAATCGCACGGCCGCCCAGAGGGAGAAAAGATCCTCTAGAGGAGTCTGTGACTCTGTGACTCACCAGCAACCCCCCAAGGAGTGCTCTCCAACAGTGACCAGAGATGCTATCCCAGAACACAGTCTGTAAGTCTCACCAGCAGACCCCCAGGAAAAAATCTCTGGTCACTGCCGGAGAGCACTCCTAGGGGGGTGTGCTTGCCCAAGGCACCGATCTCCCTAGGACCACCCCTGGCCATCCTTGTACAATTAATGAACTAGAATTAATCTCAAGAACATACTTATTTTAAGAAAGTAGATTTGTTAGTTTTAGTGTTACACATCCTCCTTGTCAGGTGATATATACATGTGGTCATATGGAGTATTCTTAGGGTATTGATGTATAGAATTATGGTAGATATAGGAAATGCCGCCACTACAGGCGCTGTTTTCATAGGATTATTTGTGGCTGTTACCAGCAAAAGAGACGGCATACAACTCCCGCTGAAAAATGCTGAGATGGAGAGAAGAGGAGCACATAGGATAATTTTTCCCAGTAAGAACGCTTGTGTCTATAATTAACACACATTTGTTGTTGTCATCATCAATCTCTCCAGTCTGTATACTGCTGCAGGATGCTAATGTATGAGTAAACCGTAACATTTATTCCATTCCTGTACAGCAACATCTCTGCCTCTTTACTGGGATTATACCCGTGACTGCAGCAGCAGGACACCTGCCAGGATCTTTCTACCAATGTGGGTCATGACGTCACCTCTTTTCCTAAAACTTAATGGAGACGTTACCAAGAGGTCAGCTAAAGGATAAAACAACAAATTAGCTCTAGAGTTTCCACAAAACAAGCCTCTTTGCATGTATGATGTCTTTATGGATAAAGAATTTATACATTATTCACATGCAAAGTTAGTCAACCTCTAGCAGCAAATATAAGGCCATACAAAGTTTCTGTTAGGATTTCCTAATGTGTGCACAAGTGTGGAAGACACCTTTACCTATTTTGCACATATATTTGTTTAGTCACCCAAGCAGTGCATTGCTTTAAGGCAGTGGTTTCTAAACTTTCCTTGCAGGGCCCCCCTTTTCTATTTAGGAACATCATGAAGCCCCCCTCCCTATTCAGATACAGGTTCAGAATGAGGGCCATTGCCCCCCTCCCAAAATTCCTTCATGCCCCCCAGTTTGGGAACCACTGCTTTAAGGGTACTGGTCCACTGAAAGATTGCCACAGTATGAGCTAGTATACACCTATGTGGCTGCTGGCAGCACGATTAAACGACTGCGGCTAGCTCCGGTCATTTACCTCTATGGCCACGGTCAGGGGTGGGCGGCCGCGGATGGGCGCGGTCCATGGTCAAAAATGCGGTGAGCCAAGTTTTAAGGTCGGGGACTAGCCCATTGAACAACATGGGTGCGGTTATATTCGCCCTGTGGACGTGGAAACAAGCTATGAAGCAGCAAGTAGATTTTAGTAGAATTACAAAACTAAATTAAAAGATTCTGAACCCCAATACCACATGTGTCTTTGGTTCTGAGACTCCATTGCACTGGGCACAGTTCTCACTCTTAAGGTGCCCATACACAAGTTGATCGAACGATCGAAGGCGGAGTGATGGCGCAAGGGATACTAAATGATTGTTTGTCGAATCGATGCACACCAATTTGTGCAATCGATTCCTGGACAATACTTTGGATGGGGATCCTGTTAACCACACAAAATGATGAAGATCGAACAGGGGTTTACTAACATGTTTATTCCCTGTTCAATCAACATTTATTTGAGCAAGGGTTTTTACCTTCAATTCCAGAACGATCATTCACCAAAAGATCGCCACGAACACGCATGATGATCGATCATCTGGGAATTGAACGAAAAATTGTCCCATGTATGGGTACGATTACATATCTGACTTGAAAAAATGAAATCACAAAATAGGAGACAAAGAATTTACAGATGTAAACAGTCCATCCTGTTCCATCTTTGTGTCATGCATGGCAGTATAAGAGAGAGACATTATGAGCAGATAACCCATAACAGGTTTCCTATGAAGACGAACTGGGTGAGCAGGTCTCTATACAGAAACAAAATATCTGAAGCTCCTATTGCCATCTTCAAAGCACTACGGTAAAGACATGGTATATATCATTTAATCCATGGGAAGAAAAATAGGAAGAAAACATCATTTATTTCCTAAACTGTGGAAGCTCAGGTGCAGAGCGGTCTGCAGGCAAGTCAAGCTGATATCCTAGCAGTGCAAATATTCCATCATAGCCCGGCAATGAGAGAGCCTATGGCGAAGCTGTATCTCTGTCACACAATGCCACCACTTGATAAAGGAAGTCGACAGTTGTGCACAACCAGTAGACTGTAATAGGTAGTGACAGCCTTTCTCAAAGGCTTGTATAGGCATTTGTTACCGTGGCACTCTTTCCATGAAAAAACACACAAGTCAAAAGAAGTCTGGCTTTGCAAGAACGTGGCCATTGTTCTGGGTTTTTTTCATGTTTATATTGACTCTCTAATAAGCATACGAAGGTAATAGATTAACATGTTCAACATGAATAGTACATTTCGAAGAATGATATATAAAATAAAGACAATCCAAATATAAAACAATATATATGTCATGTCAGTATATCTGAAGCTTTACCCACGGATCTGCCTGTGCTACGCTATGAATATTAATAACTATCTCGATCATGGCCCTTGCAATTCGGTGCTTCTCTTAAAGATCCTATGATGATAAAATAATCAGATATCACTATGATTTAGCAGGATTGTTAATTTCTAATTTAATAATCACTATTCTTTATTTGTTTATAAATAATGAATGTAATGGAAATGGTTGGGCTGGAAATGGGAAAGCATTTCTGTATCACATGGAACGCATTTTCCTGCCAGATCCCTGTGTGCGAAGTAACACTCGCTGTAGAGTTTTCACCTATACCTCTCAAACGTGACCTCCAGTAAGTAGAGAGTGATGCATTACAGTACACTGATGCTATCCTAAGGGAAAGCAAATAAAAAAAGATCACATTCCACTGCGCTATCCAGTTGTGGTTTACAGAAGGATACAACAAGAACATATATACATTGCACATAATGCCAACCTGTCAAGAAGTAAATGTTGGCTTGGAGGGAGAAGACATTCTACTAGCTACAAAACCCATATTACTCTATGCCAAATAAAGCAGTAAGACTGTTATGCACCATACAGACATATGTTTGTTATTTTTAAGTTTTAAACCCAGGCAAATGAGAATAAACATTACTACTTATGCGCAGTAGGACTCATTTTAAACACAATCAGTCGTCTTCCTGTTATATGGCATTCCTCTCCACAGGACTGCTGTCTGCTTACTATAGGTAGGTGATTGGTCATAAAACTACCCCCTGTAGTTTTATGTACAGACCTTGTTGAATTAACAGCCAGTGCATCTCCATGGCCAGAAACACCAACTTCAGTTAAATTCCTTTCTGCCTGCCACTCAACTAATTATGTCCCCTCTTGCCACTTTGACTCTATATTATGTTGGGAAGTAACACGTGATGGTGCAGGACTGTGCTGCACCACATTCTTATTATGGCTTAACATACACAGGAGAGGATTAAAACATAACTTTAAACTTAGACAGGAAAGAATTACACTTAGAAGGTTCTCTACACACAGATAAATGCAGATGACACAATGTTCCTCACTAAAGAAGACATGGAAGCTCTCTGCTCTGCCTGTCACTACCCATGTATTCCTCACTACTTGGCCCACACTGCCACCAGTCACATTTAAGATAACTGTAATGGGCCTGGGCACACAATCACAACCAACACCAGAAATCTGTTCAACAGTCTTTATTGGGTTAGTCCAAAGCAAGGCAAAGGTCAGTCCGAGGAAGCGTGGTATAATAACAATAATAAAAACAAGGCAAGAAACGTGGTCAAATATCAATCTAGGGCAAGTAGAGTCCAGGCAATCAGGCTGTGCCACTACTGGCAGCAATAAACACAGAGGCGCACCCAAACACACTGCTATATGGGCAATGGTGTGCAAGGCACAGTACCATTAAATGGGGAGCCTGCCCAATCACACCTAGTGCTATGTAATTGGTGGACGATTAGCTGATGAGTATCCCCCAGTAGGGGAGCCAACCAGAACGGTATCTCACCAGGGGCAGCGAGACATGCCTGCAATGTGCAGAGCATGACCGCAGGGATCCTGGGGTGCCATTTGGCCCAAAAAGCAGTCTGGACAGAATGGATCCCTACATCAGAACAAGGAGACCTGCTTCCACCATGCTGTTTGCACTGAGATGGTCTGCGATCCCTGGGGGCACCATGGAGGACTGCCAGCTGGGCAAGTACCTTACACTTCAGTTTGGCTGATGATTATAAGCATTATATGCATTGGGGTAACATCACATGGGATAAAAAACTGAGGGGGGGGGGCAGAAAAGAGGAGAATGAGAGCTAAAAGAGAGAGACATTAAAACAAATGACTAAGACCAAAACAGATAGAGGCTTATTTGTCTTTTATTGTTTTCATGGGGTTTAGATTTAGTAATTCCTGGGAGAAGATCTTACGAATCCTAGCTGCCAAGGTCTGTTATCAATTTGTTTTAGATCTGCGCTTTGTTTAAGTATCTTTAAGAAATGGATTGGAAAACTTGTGTGATCATTTTATCTGGAATACCTTTTTATGATTGTTTGAAAACTAGTATAAGAGAAGCATGTCCGTGCCATTAAACATGTGTGTGGATAGGCTTCCATGGCTAGTAAACATTGCTATCATCAGAATGATTCATCTCCAACGTCTAGGCAGATGAGCAATGCACCGGCTGTTTAGCATTACATGGGCAATCAAGAATGACATATACCTCTTCTTCAGCTGAACATTAAGGAATCATTTACACCAGGAATGGTGCCTTCATTGCAATGAAATGGGTTGTCTTACATTTTTTTTAGCTTGTATTGAGATACCTTTCTGGTGTCGCAGATCTCCACAGGGCAAGGGGATCTGTGTCAGCTTCTGCATTGTCTGGATCTAGCTCCTAATACCTTCCTTGCCTCAGAGGGTTAACTTTCCTGCAGCAGAGCTCCCTCTGCTGGACACCTGTGATGCTCCTTACCTTGTCAGCTGCTCCTCCCTCCTGCACTATTTAAGAGTGTCTCACGCACCAGGAAGGTGCCTGGACAATATTTCTAATGTGTTTACCTCCATCCTCCTTGCTTGTTGACTTCTTGACTTCCTGGTTCCAGACTCTCTGCTCGTCCAATGGATTCTCACTACCTCTTGATCCTCAAGGCACTTCGTTCCGGTACCTCCACTGTCTTACCAGCTCCAGACCCTTGGCTCGTCCCATGGACTCCGCTTATCTCTTCACTCCTGATACTGCATTTTGGTACATCATCAGCTGCCAACTTGCAGGGGTGCATCCAGGAACCGCAACCTGGGGTCCCTTCGATTTTGGGCCCCGGATTGCACCTTTGCCAACTGTGAAAGTTGGTCCAGTGGGTCCACACCCTTGAATATCTGGTTTTACCCTTGCTCTGGTGTCACCCACTGTGACATCTGGCATCTTAAGGGCCAATTCGCCTGGTGGATTGAGAACCTAGAGTTTGCCAATGTTACCAACCACAACCAAGTGTCAGCCACCTTGAAACCAACCCTATAAAATCAGCCTTATGCTTACAAAACTAGCTGTTGTGTGACATAGTAGGAGCCCAAACTCTTCTCTTGCAATAAGTTGGGTTGACAAGCTTTAACAAACATTGCACTGCAGCAGCAGGTTTGGTGTGAACAGAGTAGACATTGCTGCTACTTGGGAGCTGCGAGTGTGCACTCATTTGGCTTAGCAGATAATATTTTACCTGCCAGTTGGGGTAAGGAAATTGCAAAATGTCTCTTTTTTTCTGACAACAAAAGGCACCAACAATGAAAAAAAAAGAAGTTTAAGCAGAATTCAGTTTTTTTCCCCGAAACCAATAAAAAAAGAAGATATCAATATTTTGGTCTTAGAAAACATTGGTACAGTCATAAAGTCTGTGACATTGAGGGACCCAGTACAATCTAAATCCCTCTTTATTCGTACAATTTACTTGTCTAGATTTAGAGCCGCAGACACGACTGGCTGATATGTCACCGCTGCCCACAGACAAACGCCGGCAATTTTTTGTAATGATAAAAAATACGCAGTTCGCTACACATCGCCCAAATCCTGGTGAGAAACCGCTTCTCATAAATTACATTTCTCCTAAATATGTTTTGTAATGCCGTCTATTATTTTCAGGTAGAGCAATGCCTTGTGTGGTACAGAGAAATAATAACATTTAAATTGTTAACAAGCCAGACAACTCCCACTGGTTATCAAGCTACAAAGAATTAATTTTCCTAATGTAAAAGCAATCATTTACTTATTGCCCATTTATTTTCCTGTACATGTTTCAATTTGTTTGACATTTTGCTAGTAAAACATAGAATTTTGATGTACAACACTAAATATTGGCCACAATACAGAAATGAGAAAAAAATTAAGCTTGAAAAAGAATTGACAATATTTCCCATAATGAGGGACATCGAGAAGGGCATGATAGGGAATAGAACACAGACGCCGAAAACACTTTATTTGCTTTCCTGTTGTTTGATCAGCATTTGATAGAGGTTGTTGATCAAGAATCAAGTTTTAACCAAATGTAATTTCTAAGAGGTTTTAGGCTTAACAATTGACACATAACCATAATCAGACTGAATCTAACTTACATTGTCTAACCAGCATAATAAATGATGCCTCCCAGCATGCAACAGCATAGTATGCCATGAAAGAGAGATTTGGGCTCTTATGGATTTTGGCTTTGTAGGAAACAACTGAAATGTGGACTGTCTTCTGACTCTAGGGCATATATGTCTAAAAGAGAGTGATTTCTACCATGTTACTGTCTAACATCCCACCCCATAATCAATTTTAAAGAGAAAGGTCTCAATGTGGGGGTGAAACGCACACCCCTAATCAACAATTTAACCTTCCACTATAGAGGTGGGACAAGGGGGACTTTCAAGGCAAGTTGTATATATGTACAACCAGTTGTCTAAAGTTAAGCGCTCATCCTGTAGGTGCGGTACGGGCAATCAAAGGACACTGCATATGATTCCCGCCCCCCTCCGCCTCTGTCCACATTGCCATCGTCATAAATGACGCCAGCTGGGTGGGCTGGAAAGCCAACAGCCCTCCATTAACATGGAGTTCTATGGCCCTGCCATCTCGCCCCTTTCCACTCCACCGTGACACAATGGGTCACATTGCTCAACCCTGGAAATGCTGGGCCGCAGAGAAAATCGCCAGGGATATGCAGCGTTCATGGGAGCCCAGCTCGTCCGGAGTTTGTTTTGCAAACAAACTCTGGACTACCTGGGCTCATCATGAACACTAGGGAGGTTAAAATTGTCGATTCGTTGTGGGTATTTCACCTCCGACATTGAGACTTTTCTCTTTAAAAACTAGGGCATATATGTGCCAAAAAACCTTCAAATACATCGTCTTTGGTCAATGTTATTTCTTTGCCAGTGACAAGTTATAATTACAATCAATTACAATGATTATTGATAAAATACCCAAATACATCTTACTACAATATTCCTCTTTGCAAATGTAGAAACTGGGATAACTTTTAATGTCACAGTTAGAAACTACACCTCAAATATTGAAATAGAGTTCTCCTAGTTCAGTATTTATATTATCTCATTCTATCTGATTGGTTGGTCCAATTTCTGATTTGTGTTTACAAACACCAGCCAAAAAAAAAACTGATCATTGGATTAAATTGATTAAGTGCTTCTGCTTGAGGTCCTTTGATACAGAGCCTCCCCCAATTACATATTATCCCTTACATGATCGTGGTTTAGTTGTGGTAAGGACAGTGTGTAGAATAAACTGAAAACCAGTTCTAAAAATGTAAAATATTTGTCCAGCCAGCAAAGTATCTAGCATTTTGGCATCCAACTCTAGGGACAAACCCAAAATGTTGCCTTCATTTTCAGATAAATGTGTGTCTTTAGACATTGATTGCTAGAAGAAAAGGTTCGAAAGACAACACATGCCTACTGGGAATGAGCATGAATAGGGCATCAGTAGTCATTTAGTACATATTATCTGATAATGCACGCTTCCCATTAATTCACAACACATTCATGTTTTCATTATTTAAGAGCATTCCTTCTGTACTCAGAATTTTGCTTAGAAACAGTAGTGTACAATTATTTGCCAATAAAGGCTGGAATATTAACTAAATCCACATCTAATAATGTTTATTCAACTGTGATATGCTGAACAATTTAGCAAGAGTACTTTCTGCCAATTAATACATAAATAGAAAGATTCCCACCGCAGAATTAATGTAGACACACTCACTGCTGAGCTTTGTGAAAATAAATGGGAAATATCTAAGTGGATGAGCAACACTGGCAATTCTGGGCAAAGAAGCTAATTATCCAGGTTGGTCCAAACAAAATGTGGATATAGAATAGAGCTACTAAGGAAATAAGCTGCAGACACGGTGCACAATGAATGGACCTGGTTGGAAGTGATGTTTGGGGGATCTGCTTCCCTTCTTTCTGTGAGGGTGATCATGTTTTTGTAGTTACACAACAAATATAGATTGCTTGGTATTAAACTTCTGAATGCCCTGAATTTGGGGGGAAGTCGGCCTTCAGCAGGGTAAACAAATGAAAATATAATAGTGATCTCATTTCTTTCAACTGACCTCATTTCTGGCCGTCCAGCTGATTTGTGGGTGGTCATGGATTGTTTAGTTTCTGGTGATTAGCTGCAATCATATTTGTTATTCCCACTGCTTAAAACGTGGATGAAGTTGACTAACAAGTTACCAGGTGTCTGGCCTGCTTTATGTTGGCCCTTAAAGTCAAATGCGGTCATTATTATTGAGGACTGTAAATTTTACTGCAATTGTAAGTGTGTCACAGATCCACACAGGTCCAGCTCTGTGTTCAGCAGAAGATCTACCTCTGCTGGATGCTAGCAGCAGTTGCCCTATCTTGTCAGGTGCTACTCCTTCCTTTTTAAGGAACTCTCAGGCAACAGGAAGTTGTCTGAGCAGAAAGGTCTTCTATGTCTCCCAGGTTCCTGAGCATGTTATAAATACTCTCTGATTCCCAGGCTTGGGATTGTTCTACAGACTGTCTTAGTCTCATCCCTTGGCGCTTCATCTCGGGTCAGCTGCTCCCTGCATGGGTACAACCTGTCCATCACCCCTTGCCGGCTGAACACCACGTAGTTCCTCAGACTGTAACTTTGCCAACAAATAAGTGGATCCAGTGGGTCCACTCTCTCATATCATTTGTGTCACAAGCCATGTTACCCCTGCTTTGGTGTCATCCACCACGACAAAGAAGCAGGGATACAGAGAACCTCTCAGGACAATCTGGGCAATATCTGTGATTTATTTCATGCTCAAAGGATTATAAACCCTCAAGTAAGAACTAACTATGCCAGCCTGCAAGCAATGCGTAATGGATAACGGGAATTTCATTTTGCAAAAAACAGCTTTTCACCCCATTATTACTTTAATTGTATTTCCTGTGCCAGTGTTGCTCCGAAATTCCTGTTTGGGGAGGGGCCCAACTGTCTATATCAGGGGTCCTTCCATAGATTACATTTCCCAAGAGCACTTGTGTGAGTAACTTGCTGTGCATACATGGCTACATATGGGGCCCCATAGTGTCCCAATAGTTAAGATAGCCACAGCAAGGTAGAGAGTGCCTTGTACACATATTAGGGCTGCTCTTCAAAATAGAATGAACACAATGAGTATGGAAAAAAAAGAAAGCAGCAACAGTTCATGATTTTTATATGGGTTTAATAGCCATATAAGCTCTTTTCAATTGATAGTAAATCTGTGAAAATCTTTATTTCACCTATTCTATATTTTAGCAATAACATAGATATAAGGCAATATACCAATGTACCAACCATCCTGAGAGCATATCAGATTCCTGCAGCCTACTTTGTGCTCTCCTTTCAGCTACAAGGTGGTTAATTAACACTGGCAAATGGACAACCAGAATTGATCAGCTAGTGACAAGTTTTTTCTATAAATAATACTTGTCTCATCTCTGTGATTGTATTGAAGACATGATTGATTAAAGAGACAAAGGCATTTCTGTCTACCTCGTGATTATAGACTTGACACCTCTAGACGCCTCTACAGTTTTTGTTTTCATGTCGGTCTCTAAACATAGAAACAGGAGATCCATTTAACAGAACATTTATCCTGGCCAGTGTCTTTCTATTCTCATGGATCCAATTGACCTTTACTTTGGATTACCCAACACCAGAGTCTGATGACCCAACTAAAATAAATTCTGGGAAGGTCACATGCCATCAACAATGAAGGAAAGATTAACAGTAGATAGTAGACAATATTTTTCTTTTACACGTTAAATTAAAAAAAATGATAAAGTAGACCTACACATTCACATAAAGTTCCCTTTATTATAACTATGCAACTACAGCAACCATAAGAATGCCAACAATAAAACATATTATTCTTGCAGGTCTTCACCTTTCTGTACTGCTGTCCAGGTCTCTGCAGAGAGTAGTTTCCATGTTCTATGCTGATTGGCTGTTTGTACCTGAGATTCTGCCCTCAAACACGTTCTGTAGACAACACAATACTAATGACAAAGAAATCTGGTAACAACTAGAGGGGCCATCATTTTATTGATATGGGTTTTTTTCCATCAAATTGTTTCTGAACTATAAACCGTTATAGAAATAAATTCTTTGTGAGTGCAAGTTAACTTTGTGGAATGCAACAATTGAAAACTATAGAGAAGTCATCAAAGCAATGCTTTGTGAATTACTGAATCGGAGGTAGCTTCTCCTGACACCAACAGTTTTCATTTGAAGTTGGATGTCACTGGCTTACATAGAAGAACCGAATGACCTATTTAGACTTCTCACTGTTAAAGCTGAACTCCAGCTTTAGAATTGCTCATGCACAAGTTGTACAGGCTCTTCTCTTGTATTGAAATTGCATACTCACATTGCTCTGCACACTGTGAGCCTTTCACAGTGGTCTTTTAGACGCTGAAGCATGGAAGATAGAGCTAGCCTTATGTCTTATCAGGAGGACATCAAGCCTCATCTAGCTCTTTCCTCATTATTCTCAATGTCCCTGGCCCCTCCCTTTCATTCATGCAAGGTCATCATTTCATGTGGGTGTTACCCAAGACCACCCTTCACTTTTACCTACCATTCCTCCCACTGACACGACTAATGGAGAATGGAGAACTCGCAAAACTAATGGAGAACTTCTGATGTATAAACATTAATTAATACTGGGCATACATGGGCAGATCCTGGTAGAGCTTTATCTATATCAAGAAGCAGCACTGCTGTATCATTGATATTGGCCACTACTTCCTGCAGTCCCCATTCAAAGTAATGCAAATCAAACGTGGTTTTCTAACATGTTGGAAACCTCTTCGGCAAAGCTTCTTCGGTTGTCCTCGCTCAAAGCAAGCTTGGATGGCTCAAATTTAGTAACAGATCCAAGCAAAATTGGGTGACATGAACGCGCTCGGTTGTGCTTGAATCTATTACAAAATCGAGCCCTGTATGCCTAGCTTTAGAGACAAAGGGAATGAGAGAAAAGGATCCACTCTACATCTGCTGTTGTGTGATCATATGATATCACAACCACTGAGCCACCACTGAGCTCTTTGGACACACATAGAGATGATGTAAAACACACCCCTATGCTATACCTCCATTTGTTTATTTTCAGTAGTACTTGCATCGAATTCAGCTAAAACCAACAATAGTGGCACATATAGTAAAACAGAATTCATCTAGCAGTTGACCAGCCACACCTTCTTAAATAGTTTGCCTGTAAATGTATTATATATTCACATCTTCTACATCTCATGTACCACAAAGAGTTGCTATAAACCCTATGAATTACCAAAACACACTTTACACTTTTGGATAGTCTATGGAACAATGAAAACCGATACCTCTCTAAATGATGTAATACATTTTCTGTCTCCATCCCAATGGAGGAATTTTCCCTTTACCCAGGTCATAAAGCAGCATGTCTACAAAATGTCTACAAAAAAGATGGATTCCTGTCTTAAAAAGCAGGGTTTCCTGCTGGAAGATAGACCCACAACTGAAGTTCAGGTCCCTATGACAAACAGAAGGGTGTTTTTACAATGTAAAGGCTATGGGGATTTAAAGGCTTAGGGCTGCAGAGGTATTTCAGGGGGTGTGCAGCTAGGGGGCTGATGGAGGGACAAGCAGGAACCTAACCATGGAGGAACTAGCTGCAGACAGTAAACAGAGTGCATGTAATATGTGTGTGTGTGTTTGTCTTTATGTGAATAATTCATGTCTCTGCATGAGTGTAGTGTGTGTGTCTATGTAAATGATTCATGTATCCCTATGATTGATGTAAAATCCAAATAAAGTTTTATGAGTTGTATTTCAAATATAGTTTGAGGGTTAGTTCACACTAGTGCAACACAAACATGGCTAATGTGAAATGGCACTTAACATGAAACTGTGTAGTTTGCACGGGGGGCTTGATAATGTTACTATTTAAAACAGGTGGGCCCTGCAGGGAAAGATTGGGAACCGCTGGCTTAGGGGGTTACTACAATATATAAAACATATAGACACTAGAATATTCAAGATTATATGCTGTAACATAAGGAGACTATACCCTTTAAAAATATATTTTCTTCTAGACTGTAGAGGAACAAAATCCATCATACTCTTGAAATAAACATATTCCTTTCTGTGAACAGCATTGGTCTTTTAGCTGTCCTAGTCCTTTAAGCTCAGCCTTTCGAGTCTTCAACCTATAAATCAGGCCAGTTCGGTTTGAATTACAGTCAGCTACATGTACAAGTTACTTTATCTCTGTGTACCTGAAAATCTGATTATAAACTCTGGAAGGAAGGGACTCAGCGATTGTGAAAAATTCAATACGCAGCTCAGCATACACCTCAGCAGTGTGTAGCAAGCAAATTATTAGAACAAAAGAAGGGGGCAATGTGCTGATATTCCAGCGGTTGGTGAGACGGCAACACTTCTTACATTTTTTAACCACAGGGCAGCTCTTTCCAATTTTTTCACCGAGAGGGGTGTAAATAATGTCCCCCTGCATGCATTTCTGGCAAGGTGTGCTAAAATCAAATTATTAACACTTTGTCAGGGTCATCTCGCTATATCAGTTTTACCTTATCTGTTTGTATCTTATCTAGCATTTCTGTGCTCGGTGAGCTTGCTTTAATCCGGCACCTACAGATGCTGTGTTATCATAAAATAGAATCCAAGAAATACAATCTGATTTGTTTTTAATGTATTCATATCAATGAACTGTTCTTCCCAATATTTTTGTGATATAAACTATCCACCGTAAAAAAAAAACACAGCCTATTACTATTCCTGTCTATTTCTGACACTGAGGGACCTGAAAACAGAAGGCGTTCAATACATTACAGTTATTTTCTTCTAAAGTAGAAATACAGTCAATATCTATACTCTACCAACATTTCCCAAAGTGGCACTATTGTTCTCCTGGAAGAAGCAGTGATCTGTCTCAAGGAAAACATCTGAGTAAAACCTAAGTCCTTCAATCATTAAAACTCAGCAGACCGTTACAACCCTGGTAGAATTCATTGTACAATACGAATGGATAAAGCCTGCTATGTGGCTAGTCATGGTGGTAGACCGTACTAGTACTGCTGACGGCAGTATATTTTCATGGTCTTACGATGAGGAACCCACCAAAAGCACCATCAAATTTCATGAAACGAAACAATACATATGTTAATTGGGAAGATAAATTAAATTATAGATCATTTCAGCTTTAATATCTACTCATACATACATACACACGCTACGATCCATGGCCGATTTGGCGGCCGTGAGCATAAGCGCCGATTGCTTGCCAGTTGCTCGGCCGCAAATCAGATGCCCCACCTGGACAGATCGACCAGGATTGCACCACAAGTTGGATCGCACGGTGATCTGACTTGTTGGTACATTCCTGGCCGATCACATTACTTTGGATCTCCGGCACAACAAGGATGTGCTCCGATTCTCTGAGAGACCAGCAATCAGCTACTAGAGAATATGGCGGGCGGGGAACGTAGCGTGTATGGGTACTTAACACGTGTAAATTCCAACTTAGCCTTGATTTCTGGATGTATATATAGAAATATGTTGAATTAAAATGGATTGTGACTGCAGGGCTATATCTCCACTAGCTTCCAAGATTCAAACTCTAACGAGTGGAAAATGCACGTTTTTGACGCATTTCGGTAGAGGAAATCAATTGAATTTCTGCTCACCTCTCTTCACATCCCCGGCGTTAACGATTATGACGGGAATGTGGGGCAAAAAAGCAGCCACCTCCTTAACATGGAGGTCAATGGTACCGCTCCCCGCACATCTCTCAACTGCTAAGAAGGTTAATGCAGAATTGAAACAAAGCAGTGAGACAAAATTCTTGTTGCTTAGAAAGTAAACATATGCTTTAAAGAACGCGCTCAATGCATTCTTAATGGATGCGTTAATGTAGGCCAATGCAGCAAGCCCTGTTTCAAAAAGAAAAAATGCAAAGCCAAGTGTACTGCTACATTAATTAACATTGGAAATGGTTTGTAACCTTCAATACAGCAGCGTTTGATATGCATCAGTGTTTGATAGGCCCCATAATTTTGGAAACTTCTTCCAAGAATGCACACATTCAAACAGTATTCAGCAAGCCAAAGTGAAAATTTTTTTTTCAATGGAACATACATGTTATTTGACCTCTATTCCTTTTCTAGTGACAACCATTACAGTGTGGATACTAAAGCACAGTGGTTCCCAAACTTTCCTTGCAAGGCCCCCCTTTTCTATTTAGGAACACTATCGAGCCCCCCCCCCCTCCCTATTGAAACACAGGTTAAGAATGAGGGCCCGCATCCCCCTGGAATACCTTCGCGCCCCCAGTTTGGGAACCACTGCTATAGCACCAGTTGAGGTAAAAGTCATAAGGACAAACAAAGAGAGAGTGAAGACACCTATTCACATTCCCTTTTCTAAACTTGAGTTTCAAATAAGATGAACTTTTACTGAGCTCTTTTTAAACCAAAAAACTTTTACCTTTTTTTACTAGATTATTTGAAATTACCTGCCTGCAGCTCATTTCTATAGAACACGTATGTATGTATGTATGTATGTATACTCCAGTTTGTTTTCTTAATCCAACAGACAAATGTCAGTGGTCAAATTATTGTTTCAAATGATGTTAACACAAATGTAAACATTAGAGAAACATTCGTCAGACAGGAGCAATCTTGTGCCACCAATCAGACATTCAAGGCTTTGTCCTGTGTAGAACAACGCCTTAACCACAAAACCACTTATTTTACACCCAGACTAAATAGAATTGTGCTTTACCCAATGACAGATGGAACAGCTTAAAGTTTGCCAGCATAATAAATGAAAATTGGAAATCTAGCTCCAACAACAATTCTATGGATAGTAGAAAATGATGGCCTCATTAAGCACAGTTAATTTCACACTGGTCCAATTTTAGTCTAGGAAATGCATCTATACAACCGCCCTAAGAACTACAAACACCGAGCGCACGATTCATCTGTAGTCACATAAAGTCAACAGATTTCTTTGAGGTACAGTCTCCAACGTTTATTTATACGAAATGAAAGATCTCCAAAAATAATAATTTGCACGTAGCATGTGTGGAATATTACCTCCGTTTCAAAAGAAATGCCTCCCTCAATGTGTTTTTTTCAGACATTCAAATCCCAGCTTAATAAAGCCAAATGGCAAGCTTTTTTTTTTCTTTCAAAACTGCATTTGATATCTAAACCCAGGATCCATCATAACAAGACACTTTGAAATCCTGCAATTATGTATTCATACGCTAGGAGTCAGAGGTTTTTTTTTCTTTTTTTAAGGGAGGCAGAGTGTGATAAATATATTTATAACCCACTGATTTAATGAAGATGCTTTTGATGTTAAAGAAAAAAAAAAACAGAGGACGAGCGGAAAATATTAAGGCCGTTTAAAACATCACATTAGCCTTGATATGTAAGAGAAAGCTTTTTCCTGCAGTGGCTGATTTTAAATATGTTATCGATATCCACAACTAATTTAAATAGGAAATGAACTTTATACTGTCGTCCTTTCAGGCTCAGGATTCCTTTGGTGAATGGATGATGATTAGCTTGGCAGATACGAGAAATCTTTCTTGTAAGAGTGGGGGATATTCTGATATGTTTAATCACTTGAGAAATTAATACTTAATGTGAAGTATGTATGTGTGTGGGGGACACCCACTACACAGCTTTCTTCTGGCCAATGAATTAGCTCTAAGGTCCCATGCAAGGCAACCTGCTGCTACGGCTGAACTGCTGTAGATTTGATGCCATGGGCCACACTGTAACTGAGATAGGCATCTACCGCCATGGCCAATCTATATATTTAACAGGTAACAATAGAGCCAAAAGTCAATCAAAAATCAGTTAAACTCTCAGACAAACCAACTATTCTGCAGAAATAATTGGTCCCTTGGAGAGTAGACCTTTTATGTGAGGAGTGGCTGCTGGCCCTCTACCGATTTAATAGTGAATGAGGACCTATTACAACCCCCCATATTTACCCAAGAGAATGGACGATACAGTGCGCTATACTAAGAATATGCCCATTCTAGGATATAGAATATTTGGGATCAAAATATCCTCTTGGCGGTTATCAAAATTTCCTCATATGTACTTGAAATGTTGTGTGTGTGTGGCACATAAGGCAGCTCTCTCCTTTTCCCTCATTTCCAACTGAACCATAACAAATCTCTACCAGAGTGAAGGATGCAATTCTATACAATTATTTTAATCCAGGTTTCTAAAGTGAATATAGTAACATATTTTGAATAAGCAGTTCAATTACTTTAAAATGTCTACATTCTTCCTTGTATTTAAAAGTATTGGACAATAGTTTTCAGTTCAGAGAAATCTTTGCATTTACAAGAACAGATCTTAGAAAAATAAACCACTCCCCAAATGTGAACCAACTGCTCCCAAAACGTCCCAGTGCAGTCTTAGCCTTATCCTCCGCCATTTCATGTCAAACTCAATTCCAACTATAGTAACTATAGTTAATCATTGGTTTTACAATATGTAATATACCGTGTAGCTGGAAAAATAAGTCCTTTTTTATTGTTCTTCAAAAAGTTTTTTAATTCATCTAAAACTAATAATATGCTAGGTGTAAACTTTGCTTTTTATATTGGAAGTACCGATTGAACTAGGTTAGGCCCAGTTCAACAAGTTATGCCTGGTCAATTTCGAATTGGTATTCACTCCTAATATGGATCCAGAATATGATCAGTGGGCTCAATCAATGTTTTTATCTAAATAATAGACAAATCCAGGGTTCTAAAAATGTTTTAAATTTAATTACCCATTGCCCAAAAAGGTGATCAGGTGAACTGCACGTCACGACCTATGGGTCCACCCCCATTAACACTGGTCTAATCAATTATAAATAATACATAGCTTATGGTTAGCTTTATAGGAACTAAAGAAAAAAAGTTGTTCTTTAATGACTTACTTTATGATTTTTATGATCTATGATTCAAATAGAAGCAAAGGGTATAATGATAATCATCATCAGAGAGACAACTGAGATAATCATAGTCACATTTCATCCCGGTAACATTAGGAGTCAAACAAGGCGCTGGCACATTATAGTCAAATGTCATTAAGGCGATCCTATTTCCACTCGGTAAGATAAAGCTGCGGAGTGAAGGAACGGATACATTTAGCTCCTGTGTTGTAGTTTCCAGCAATCAGAAGAGCTCAGGTCTCCTCTAACCAAGATATGCAGCGATGATGTGCAAGCTTGTGTCAGACGACTAGGATTCCTATCGACTTGCCTCTGCCACACGCCTATACATCATGGCTGAAGTGATCAGCAAAGCTTTACAATTCACTGCAAGCCTGACATCATCCAAAAAGGTTAAACTGAAAATGTTTGGAGCTTAATTCATATGCTACAAATAATATGACAAATGCTAGCTCGATTCCGGCTCCTTAGATCTTAATAACATACGGCTTCCTATCCAATGAAATGAAATGGCATCACCCTGCTATGCTTTCAAAGAGGAAATAAAACACAATGTCAGGTTCAAACATAGCTAACACCTAAAAAGCTGGATACATGCACTACCCCCTCCACCTCTCACATCCAAAGTGTAGTATTTCTCTTTAACATCCAGGCTGACAATTCCGCTCTAGATGCAATTATTTTCTGCACTGCTGTGCAATACACCGCTGACGTATGTGACATCATAAAGGGATAACTAGAGCCCTAAATCATGGACTTCTTTATGGAAAATTAAAAAGAAAGCCACGCTCTTAAAGGGTCACATGAAATCCTACAAGCCTATTCATTAAACATTTCCATAGGTCATCCTCTATATACTATGGTCGCAAAGATCATTATTTAATAAGACGTAGAGAAAAATTACACTAACCTATGTCAGCCACATATCATCTCACTGAAATATGACAGTTCCAAACTCAGCAAAGGTGAAATGAGGTTGATACATTCTATGTTGCCACAGTTTTCTTGTCTTAGAACAGGATATATATATATATATATATATATATATTATTTTTATTGTATTAGTATTGTTATATTTAAATAGAAAAATATATATGCTTTCAGTGTTTAACAATAGTTCTGCTTGCCTGTTTAGAAAGCAATATACCTTCTGTACAACTGATAAAATTGCACAAATTTACTAAAAAGTAAATCTATGTTTATATTGCGTTTAAGCCTTGATGGGGATGTTGGTGGATCCCATACATATGCATGACTTCCAGCCGTGCCTGTTTACACGGCTCCAAGCAGACAGTGGAGGTTGATCTACTGCTCTGCTTTAACCTCTTGGCCAGCGGACCCATTGAAAGCTGAGGATGCACCAACATCACCACCCAAGCATCCGATTAATGCAGGGGGTATTAGCGTATCCCTAAACGCCATATAAACATAGCCTTAGGAAACTTCACGCCACAAAACTTTTACTAACATATTTTTTATCCATGTGCAAGCAAAATAAGTAATCCGGAATTCACTTTCTATACGACTGCATACTTGGTTAACATACATGTACTCTACTGGCAAAATATTAGCAATTTCTTAGCAATATCCACAGTTTTTACAATTATTTGTAACTATGCGGAATGTATACATTCAGAGATATATAGAAAAAATTACAACATTAAATTATCCTAATGAAAATACAGTATATTTTCCTTTTTGTTCATGAGCATGGAAGGCAACACAAATAGAAATACAACACAGCTGTCAACATGCTTTTTGAAAATCCCTTCTTCTGGGCACAAGTATCGATGCTGGAGACAGTACTCAACTGTGTTATGGATTTTTATATAGATGAGTGTACAAGGACACATTGGATTCACAAGTTTTGCATGTGCTTTGGTGGTACCCCTACTAATTTTTAGGGCATTCAGTAAGAACCAATATAGAATGAATAAATAGAGACCAAAGCATCTTATAATATAATATAATCCATTTGATCATGTTTGTTTGGGGTGCCCATTTATGCTCTTTGGGTCCTCATTGTGTGCCCAGGACGCCAGAAATATCTGTGTCCTTCTCCATACATTCCTATAAGATCGTGTACACAGTCACTCTGAATTGAACTTGATGAATGAGAACCTTCACAGACCATCAAGAAAGTGAGTGCCAAGGTACACATTACATGGGTGCCAGTTTTTACCTTGGCAGCCACTTTAAAGTTCTTCCATAGTCTACAGTAGCGATAACTGCAAATGCCTAAATATTACAGAACAGAAATCGGCAGAGCTATGCACATGGAAGCAGTGACTATAATTCAATGTTACCTGTAAAGGGTTGCAAGTGCTAACTTTTCTATTTTTTATAAACTTTCCTTTTTAAACTGAACTAGAACATGTTCATTTATGTACAGTTCAGGTATGTACCCAATTTAAGGTCATCGTGTAATGAAAACCATGTACCATATTTTTCGCTATATAACACCCCCCCCCAACAAAAAATCTGGAGTAAGATATCTGTGCATCTTATAGAGCGAATATTTTCCTATGGTAATTTATAAATAGTAAGAAACAGAAGGAAGCATAACCACCGCTATAGTAATCAAGTGTCTTCTTTCTTTTAACTCTTCTTTCTTCTGCCCGTAGAGCTGCAGGGCCATTTCACATTACAATTTAGGTCAAGGATTTGGTTGTCTTACATTTCCTGGCTGAACACTGACACCGAGCTATATCTTAAAAACCATCATGACAACAACATTATCAAAACAATGAGCTGAATCATATTATGTATATGAAAAGATAAATAATTCTAAACGTGCCTCGTATATAATAAAAGGGTTCAGCTGTGGTTTCTCTGTCATAATTCTGATGACCTCGAAACACAAAACTTCATGCAAACACTACCAAAAGCACAAAACGATTGCCAAGCCAACAAAATATGTACAGCCACAAGAGTTTCCATTGCGTAAGGTACAGTATTAGATTACCAAAGACAAATAAATCTTGTTTGTTCTGTCTGTATTTTCTTTTTTTTCTTTTTCATTTTAACATGACCACATACATTTTTTATCCAGAGATTTAAATCAGCTATTGTGTACCTATAAGTCAGAATACACATGTTTTTACTTAAGATTTAGATTTTTCTCATGATTAAGTCTAAAGAAAGTCGATTTTAGATGGGCAGTCAGAGTTCAATGCCTCCTATGTACACTTTTATATGAATCTATTATATATATTATAAAATATATTTTGCCAACAAAATGTTACTGAAAAAAGGAAGATATCCTCCAAATTAGGGACTTTAAAATGTCCCCCCGGATAAAGATCTATACACATAATTAAAAAAAATTTGAATTTTATTTCATCATTTAAAAGAGCACCGATAATCACACAACAAAAAGATAATAAAGAAAAAACTTTAGAAGAGGGTTCTTGGTATGAACTCACTCTTTTTACCAATTCTAGGCAATTTTCAAGGTACAGATGTAATTGTACATAGCCAACATGTTTCGCCCTTCATTGGGGCTTCATCAGGGCCAGGAAAACGAGAAAAAGGAAAATGTATGCACCAATTCTTGAATCCCTAGAAGCAGGGGAGTGTATGGTTACAACAAATAAGACTTGCAATAGTCAAGGATTAAAGCTCACCAAGTTGCCCAAAGTCTATATAGGCTGATGTGGTTTCTAGGTATAAATACGTGCACCCCTACAGGAATTTTACTAGTGTACCTCTATAGGAGAGGCTCTTAATCTGACAGAATACAGTTGCATGGAGACCTGGTCACACAGAGCTTGAAAGGTTTTACTTACAAGAATGACAACAGTATACAGGGAAGATGCTGTCGCAGATCAGAATCCAGAATAATGTCATTCAGCAAAACAACAGCTAGAGTCCAATTTGTATTCCTTGTCCCATTCTACAGCATTGGTTCTAAAGCTGTGGCCTTCTGTTTTTCAAAAGTATTTTCATCAGTCAGTATACACAGATGCCTGTGGACCTCAGTCAGATGTTCAGAACAGTGAACACTTTCCTAGATTTAGATATCCATGATGTTGTTTAATCATGGTGAGGTAAATGGACAAGAAATACTCAACACTGAAATAGAAAACTGGAGGTTTGTCTAATATATAGGAAAAGGAATGATGTCAGTGGATATCGAGTCTATGTATGGTTCAAAAAAAAAAAAAAAACAAGGTACTAAATTCAAAAATATTTGGGAGAAACTTTTTTAAGTGTATGTGCAAGGCCGGAGATCATACTATATGGCCATAATATGATAAATATATACATGTGTATCTATTAATGCACAGTTCAAACACATAAATTAATTGTAAGTAACCTGGTCTGGACCTCATCATGTTTGTTGTACAAATTATCTGGGATAATAGGCACTTGTTACACAAAGGTTGTAATGAGTCAACACAATTTTGTCAGCTGATTATTAGAGTAGAAATTAAATATGGCCAAATGATCCTGCTAGGGAAGATTATTATTATTTATTATTATTACCACCAGGAAAGATCTCTCTGTCAGATATCCTTTAGATCTACCAACAACTATGTAGTACAGGGTCCTTTGCGATTAAAAACAGGTAGACTTGGTGTTTAGTAAGTCTCTCATATGTCATGGTTTGGTAAAACAAAAAGATATTTAAAGGAAATCTGACAGAGAAATCTCACGGTGTATTGGGACCCTTAAGCTAGCCATACACGTGTCGGATTCCATGGCCGATTGATCACTGATCCGATCGATTCCGGCGATCTCAGCGGGAATCGGAGCTCCGATCAATCGGCCAATTAAGAGTATCCTATCGCTGCATACCACCTTGTCCAACGGATTCCTGGACGATTCCGTGTCCGATTGTCCACCTCACAAATGGCAACTCCCCCTGATGTGTGCAGAATCGGATCAGAATGACCAACATGTAGGTTCTCTGTCGGATCCGATTCTGGGCCCCCGAACGATCGGACCTGATCGATCGGACAAGGTGGGCTGCACGCGATTCCGGCACGATCGTTTCGCAAGCACGCGCCCGGAATCGGATCCGACAGAGAACCAACATGTTGGTCCGACCCGTGTATGGGGGCCTTTACTCATACTCAGGTGAAACTCATGCAAAGAGTGAAACACAGTTGAAATACATTTATGTTAGACATTTTTCCTGCCAGATTTGCAATGCTCTACAGCTTAATAGGGATCAACAGAAAAAATAAATCTCCATTTTATATTATTCTGCCCTATTTACATATCTAAAAGCTGCACACAGACACACACATACACAGACATAGATATAGAGACATACACATTTACAATGTTCCAAAAGTCTAAGCACGTTCCTGCTATATATTGAACTTTGAAAATTAGGCAGGGTGTCTACAACACAGTTTCATAACCCAATATTAAACCCGTCTGAAAGGAATATTAAAAGATTCAATTACTTGATGGAATATTAAATGGTGCATACGCGAATGTGCACTGAAGAAAAGACAGCAGAGCTTTGATATAGTTAATTTAGAAATAGCCTGAACTTTGTTGGATGGACATTTCTAACCTTTTTGCGGATTCAAGAGAGTGTCAGAATCAATTTCAGTAATGACCTACTGTGCGACAAAGGGATTAAGAGGTGTACTGCAGTGTTTGATAATACCAATAATAAATTCCAATAACATTTACAATACTGACTCAAAGTGCTGGAATTGATATGCAGTCTACCGCTCTACTGATAAGTTCAGCAGCTTCAAGCATAGGATATTTCCACCTGAATGTACACATGTACATAGCACAGCCATATTTGTGTGTGTTTTACTATTGACTGTTCAGTGATTGCTCTGGCTGGGAGCCACGTTTATCAGATAAGCAGATATAGAAACCCTCCGATAATTCAGATTTTTGGCAAACTTGGCATTTCCATAGCAATGTGGGTTACAATTTCCTGGATTTTTTTGTGAATCTAGGCTCTGTAAAACAGAGAGAGGAATAGCAATTAGAGATGGTCATTTCGACGGTTTCGACTTAATTGCAAAGCCCCTGAACATGGTATCATCACCAAACTTGCTGGAGATGTAGAGAAGGGTTGGGGGTATACTACAAAAAGAAAGTATGTCTCTAACACAAATAGTTTTTTCACAAATTAAGTTAAAAGTCAAGTAAAAATTTCGAAAATCGGAATTTCGACTTTAACTTTCAACTTAATTAATGCAAAAACTCCATGTGCTAGAGCAAAATATTTTTTTTTCAAGTGTTCCCCCAACCCTTCTCTACATCTCCAGCAATTTTGGTGATGATACCATGTTCAGGGGGTTTGCAATCAGCTCACAAACTTAGCAAGTCAAAAAATTCGACCATCTCTAATAGCAATGTCATGACCTATAGGCTGCTTGCATTGAGGTTGCATGTTTCTGGTTGGTGTCTTTCTGTTAGCAGCTGTATATGATTGGATGGTGGTTAAACTACAATGAATTAGGAAGCAGCAGGCCAATAAAAAAAAAGTCAAATGTGGAGGAGGTAGTACAAGTGGATGGCATGCTTGTGGTTATGTCCAAAATAAATCATGTTCAAAATGTGGTGTTAGAGTGTGCAATCCTTCTGCTTTGTCTTTGCTATGGATTGGATAAAAATTTCCCAGGGGTACACTGAAAATATTGTTGAAGTGAAGTAACCCCAAATGTTTGTGTGAATGACAGCAATAAAAACTGTCAGCATGTACCTGAGCCAGCATAAATAACCCCCAGCAAGTGTTTGAGCCAGCAAAAATAACCCCCAGCAAGTGTCTGAGCCAGGCATAATACAAGCAAGAACACCCCCCATATCAGCACTGTCTCCATTTACTTGTGTGAAAACTGTTACAAACCATCCTTTTATGTTCAAGCAGAATAAAAAAATTATAATAACAATTATTATTGCTCAAACAGGATTGGATGATTAAAGTAATCACAGCTTTATTTCACTTACTAAACTATATGAAGTACACACCACTTCATTGAATACCACTTAGATTAGTAAACATGCTCTACTGCTTTAGGAACCCCAATGTATATGTTTTGCCCAACGCCAACAATGGCAACTAAACCTAAATGAGTGATCTTGCATTTGCTCAGGAATGTTAATCCCTGAGTACTTAACTTGTGCAATGCCAGTGCCCACAATCCCCTGCTTCACTCATTAAAGGCAGGAAAAGAAAAATTCACTACAGTGCAAACCTTTTTTTTGTATACTCCGGCTCGGCACTTATGGTAAAACTTCTAAACATTAAAAAATACATAAAGTCTGATACTGAATAGAAATGCAATTGTATTAATTTCAAGTAGCACAGAGTTCATGGCCCTTGGTTATTTAGGTTACTTATCATAAGCACAAGATTACATGAATTATGAGGACCTTTCACAACTAGAGATGGTAAAAAAAAAATTTATTTGACCATTTAGACGATTTAAAGTTAATTGCAAAAATTAAGTTCAAAGTCAAGTCAAAATTTCAAAAATCGGAATATCAACTTTAATTTTGAACCTAATTTATGCAAAAACTACACGTGCTAGAGCAAAACCTTTTCTTTTTGGCGAATGTTCCCACAAGTTTTCTCTACATACCATTTTCAGAGGCTTTGCAATCAGCTCACAAAGTCAGCTAGTCGAAAAATTTTACCATCTCTATTCACAACAAACATAAAATGAAGGGAGCATTCACACGGGCCTCTTGAAATGCAGCAACACAGCATTCAGTGTCCGCTAATCATTTTTTGGCTTTTGGCATAGAGATAAGATGGGGGTCAGCAGCCCGGTGTGTTAATGTTGTCTATATGTAGAAGCAATGAGGATTCCAGAGATAGGGCTTGTCCTCACTGGCAAAGCTGGCCGTGGGGCGGCATGGTCCTGTGAGCAGCGGCAAGCCACCAGCGGCTCGTGGCTGAAAAAAGTACACGAGCGGTCGCGGCTAAATACATGCCAATGCAGCCACTAGCAGCTGGCCACAGCCATGGGCAAGTGTGTGATATGGCCCTAAACATTTTAACAAAGCACCGCAAACTTCACATTGTCATTTACAATGTATATAGATTTTTGGACATATTTTTGCAATCACTTCCTGTCCTAGTGCAACAACCTTTTATACCAAACAGGAAATTACAGAATCTATCCAATGGCAGTAAAAGCTGACAAGAGTTAATATCCTGCCCCACTATATCCAAATCTATACAAAAAATGTCATGGGAATAGGTATACTTTAAATCATGAAAAGGCACCAAGCAGTAACCCAAGTGTGTTCACGCCTCCCACATACTATTTCAGAGATATATTGCCGGCAAAGCTTATGTTAGAGGCAGCAGGTTTCTCCAATATAATAGATACACAAGCAGTTATAATAACTGAGCATGAGGAATGTATTCAGGTCACAAACATAGTAAATGAGTTCTAGATACAGTCCCCAGGATTAAAAATCATTATTTTATTGAGAGTATTAAATATCTTTTATAGCAGCCTGTGTGGCTCAGAAGGAGCGCTCTTTAATTTAAGTAGTGTAATACCTTCTGAAACTCTTGTTTATACTGGTTCATAATCTCCTGATTATAAAGTGCTACCCCAAATATGTGTAATGCTACCTGCTGAACATCAGTTAATTACTTTGCAAATGACAGTGTACGTATAATCAACTTCTCTTGTGTAGAATCATTCTTTTACTATAATTGATGTGCTGGGAATTAAAACAGTGTTAAGGTTGGTAACTAGGAATTGGTAATACATATGATTGTGTACCAGTGTACCTTGGACTATAATTCCATATACCCAGAGTGATTGCCCTATGATCTTTCAGTTATCCTAAGAAAGGGCTTTGTGGTATCTCGCTAGTGTGCCGACAAATACTGTAATACTGACATTTCATGAAAAGAATTCTGTCGCAGACACAGCTACTGTGGAAATAGAAAAAGCATGGTGTCTTCCAAACGTAATTGGGGTTTCAACTTTAACTTTAATTCCTCTTTCCTCATTTGTAATTCACTGGAGGGGAAAACTGGATATATATTGTTAGAATACCCCGCACCATGATCTATGGCTAAATCTTGGTTTGTGGCAATACCATTTATGTGTAATAGTAAATACAAACATCTCCATAAACTTATATGTAATGGTAAATGTAATACCCCCTCCCAATACTAACATCTACCTCCCCAAGCTAATATGTAATGGCAAAATAAAAGACCATTCAGAATACTAACATCTACCTCCCGAGGCTAATATGTTATGGTAAAATAAAATTCCCCCTCCCAATACTAACATCTTCCAACCCAAGCTAATATGTAATGGCAAAATAAAATGCCCCTCAGAATACTAACATCTACCTACCCAAGCTAATATGTTATGGTAAAATAAAAGACTCCCTCAGAATACTAACATCTATCTCCCCAAGCTAATATGTAATGGCAAAATAAAAGACCCCCTTAGAATACTAACATCTATCTCCCTAAGCTAATATGTAATGGTAAAATAAAATGCCTCCTCCCAATACTAACATCTACCTCCCCAAGCTAATATGTAA
>CM070032.1:180532956-180552439 GCA_036250615.1 Ptychadena robeensis
CACACACACACACACACACACACACACACACACACACACACACACACACACACACACTGCTAACCCCCCTCAACAAGAAAGTACACTTGTGCGCCTCCACCTTCTTTATATCTTCATACCCTGCTATTACCTACCTTCCCCACATAAAAATGCACATACATTGCTGTCCCCCATCCAAACACATACATACACTGTTACAACCAATGCACAAACATGCACACAGTGCACTGCAAACTCCCCTCCATACATGATAGCAACAATTTCCTTCAAACACATATATACAATACACTTTTTAATTTTGTGTTATCCCCTCCTTAACATGATCTTGCATGGAATGAGAAATCCTTTGATCTTTCGAGTCTAATGGTTTACTTACAAATGAGAATGCTGCATGCTATTAGTGTCGGTTTTATAATTAGTCAGCTTATAACTTGGTCATTCAAGGTCAATAACAACAGTTCTTTCAGATCAATGTGGATTTGTCTGTAGTAATGAAGGTATTCTTTTATTGGTGCAATTATAATTGAACAGTGAAGCCAATACAGTAATATAGGAAAATTGGTTCTTGCTTTGAAAAAAGAGTTCAAAGGATGATGTTCCCATCCAGCAAGAGCTCTGCACAGCTCTATCAATAGCACAGATATTTGAGCATGTGGCTTATTTTTAAAAAAGATACACATATAATTAATTTAAAATGGCAAACGGGTTACTGAACATAGACCACCCACTAACTATAAGTACATGCTCCCATCTCAGCTAAGAGGCAGGTTCAAAGTTTGGACCAACTGTGCTATCCCTCAGGTTTACTGCAGAAGTATTGCCGAAGATTAACGTTTGTACTTTTGGAAACCTACCAGACCCTGATCCCCTGCCTAGGTTGATTTGTGGGTGATCTGGATGTGTAATTCAGTCTCAGATCTTTCTAGAATATAAGATCATTTGCCAGTTTCTTACATCTCTGTTAGAATGCAAACATAATTGAGGACTACATGGAGAACAAAGCAAAGAGAGTACCAACCAGAGTTGGCCCACAGCCAAAGGAGATGAAAATTGGGTTAGCGGGGGCTCCATCTTTCAGATCAGCTACTCCAGGTATAAGAAGCTTATGGGTATCTTATCACTACAATGGCCACCAAAACGAATTATATAGTAAATGGCTTTTAAATATATTATGCCTTCATGATTTAATTAGCTATTGCTGGAAGAAAATGGCAACTTTCATGTAACATCCTTCTGTATCCCACATGTATACATTCAATGAAAGAACGGGAAAGCCTAAGTTTTTAAGACTTTTCTTAGGGAGTGATTTACTGATATTTAAAAGAACTTGGGGGTGACATAACATGAAATATAGCTCCTCAGCCATTTGTTATGTTTGACAGAACAGTGAAAAATGAGAATAGGGAGCTTTGTGTTCAGACTCGCTTTGAAATCCCTCTCCATCAGTGTCTCCTAAATAAATACATTTATCTTATTCTACAATTATTTATGTGGTGACTGAAGTGTGTGTGGCTTAAACAAATCACACGCGTATTTTTTTACGAAGATTACGACTTTATTTTAACTGCACGAAATGGTGCGAACAAATTACTACATATTATTGAGCCAGCAGGCCAGTCAACTAGAAAAGTACAGTTATTCCTAAACAATATGATTTGTTATTCCTGTTTGTGCCCTAGTTGGAGAGATTACGTCTCACTTCCTGTACTGGGCTGTTTATTATACAGATGGGAAACGTGTTACCAATACACTGAGCACAAATCACACCAAATTATCCATCACATTCAAAAAAGGGACACTAAAACAATTTAGGATATTCAATTACGTTTTCATGTTCAGGATTTTTTGAGAAACCAGCATGGTGTTTCTGGGAAACAGAACATCCCAGGAGATACCATATTTAAACACTGCGAATGTCGCTCTTGTAATCAGTGAACATAAAATCAGTTCACATGAGGTGAGCGCACACTATTCCAATGGTGTACTCCTATATGGAGTTGTCTGCAGTAATGAAGCTCTTCTTGAATGCGTGCAATTATGATGAGGCAGCATGTAATAAAGAAGAATTGCCTCTTACTTTGAAGTACCCAATTCTCAGGTTAATGGTGAATTCCAGCTAAGAAAACCTTTCGTTTCTGAACCCTTCATGCTCAGAGGCATATAACAAAAAAATCTTTGTTTGGGCTTTAGCTGAGAGAGCAAACCCACACTAGAGATATGGATCTTCAAAGACCGAACCAAGCGGATATAAATTCATAACAAAGTAATAAAACTGTATAATAACCCCTTATTGTTTAGAGTCTGACTAAGCCAACAGTATAGTCAGATAAACCTCTAGAAATCTAGGTCGTTTCTGTAAAAAAAAAGACAACAAATATCTGAGGCAATCAAGGCTATTTAGCTTGCCACAATCAGTCCTTTCTCTACCATAGGCAAAATGGATTACTCCAATGAGAGTGAGGTATAATTAATACACTGGCCAAAAAAAAAGTTGCCAAATGGATTTAACTAAGCAAATAGGTACGAGCCTCCTATTGGAGGACATCATTACTGCATGGACGAGGAGAGGAATGGAGATGGGGCAAGAGGAGCTGACTACCTAAATATAATGACCAGGTTATTCCATCAATGGATTTTTTTCTTCCCTGATGGCATGGGCATATTCCAAGATGACAATGCCAGGATTCATGGGGCTCAGATTGTGAAAGAAAAAATGAGACATCATTTTCACTCATGGATTGGCCACTACAAAGTCCAGACCTTAACCCCATTGAAAATCTGTGGGAAATCTGCAGACACTGCTTTGTGGTATTATGTTTGCTGTCATTGCTGACCTCTCCTAATGACAAGACCAGTTGCCTTGGTGTCAAGTTGCCCTTCTGGTTAATCTTCATTCAATGATGTGACACAAGGATAAAGATAAGGCATTTCTGTGGCATTTCTCTGACCATGTATATCTGTTGCATATTGCTTAAATGTCAATGTCTAGAGCCTATGGGTCAGCTTAGTAGCCAGCCAAGTGGCATTCTATTTGCAGAATCAATGGAAATGAACAGGATGTATATTATGGAGGTATAGACAAGGTTACAAGCACAGTAATGCAAGATAATGATTAAGAGATTATTGCAATGTTTTTCTATTTTATTTAATTCATTAATCATAGATAAGAATTTACATAATTTGCTAGTATATAATATATGTATTAATAAGAATTCTTTAAACCCCCTGAAAATGACAAATATGAGGAACATTGGTATCACTATGAAAACATAAAACAGATTCATTCTAATGATTGTGTTTAAAATGTGTTATCCTCTTTAATTTTGTAGTAGTCCTTCAATGTTTCCACTTATAATCTGGAGAGACCTAGAAGTGTACAGCCACTTGGCTTGTGTCATAAGGGTCACAGTGATTTTGGAAACCAAGCTAAACAAACACACAGACACAGCTAAACAAGATCCATACAGAACACTAAAGGTTTATGGGCCATTACGCCGTAAAAAAAAAAACTCATTGATGTCATCTTGATGAAAATGTGAAAGGGTTAACATATTCTGATGGTTTGAAAAGGAAAAAAAATCTGTTTCAAGGCTAAAATTGAAGTCGGCAGGTTCCTTCTCCTAATTGCTTAATAACAATTTAAAAAATAGCCATAACAGCAGCTCTACTGCAAAGAGACCAAACATTATCATTAAATGGGTCTTAAAAGCAATGGAATGGCTAGGCAGCTGCATTTCTAATGAGGAGGCAAATCTGGCCCCATCAATCAACACGAGCAACTAACAAATACAACTATTTAGCAGTGAATTAGGGAAAAAGACAAAGTTGTGTTGTTAGAACATGGAGCTATTTTACAGAAAGGAAATGTAATTTTATAGCAGACCTATCAAGGTTAACAGGGAAAATGGACAAACATTAACACATTTAAAGCTGATACCTTAATGTTTACCTTTATTATGAAAATGTGACTTTCGAGTGTGGCAGAACCGTGTGTCTATCAATGCAATTTTATGATGGCAAAGATTTAATTCAACGTGAAATTTCAAACATGTTTACCTAAATAGAAGATTCATTAAGTAAAATGCGCTTGTGCTCATTTCTTAAAAGCGACATCAAAGCATGTATGCAGACACTGTAAATGTAAACTCCCAAACAGAAGAGCAAAGCTTGAAAATCTTAGAGTACACCAGACATATTGATTATGTTATGGGTCGGCCTGGGCCTCTAATGAGCACTCCTACTGCCAGAAAGCGTGTTTACCGAGAAACTTATTATGGTCATTACCTTATTGGAAAAACAATGCAAAAGCCACTGGACAATACAGAAGACAAGCCGAACCGGCAGCTATTTATACTTCAACGGCATAAATAAACAGACATATATAACCTGGGCTGGGATGTACAAACCAAGTGTGGCGTGCATGGGGATTTCTGAGACTATAGAAACCCCCACAATACGGCAAAATGTTTCATCTAGCCACACCGTGCAAAGAACAAGACAGGACCAAGATACACAAGGGTGTTGTTTTAATCAGTGTAGTGTTAATGTATAACAGTTCAAGCAGAAACAATGTGTTAATACTTATATAGTTAACATAAGGTTTAGGAGAATCAATACTTGTAAGGTTGGACCCTGCCATTATTACTCTACATGTTCCTGCATATTCCTTTAGGCTTGTTTACATGGGAGGTTGCTGCCCATTAAATGCCCGATTACAATAGCCATTCCAGCTACTTGTTCTATAGGGTTAAAATTGGGCCATTTATAACCGACCCCTGAGCACCTGGGCATTTTGCTGGGCTGATGCACACCCAGAGAATGACTGTGTAAATACAGCCTTACTGTCAATTAAATATGATTCAGGTTTTGGGTCCCTGACTATGCACTTGCCAATGGTAGTATAGCACCCAAAATGCTCAGGAACCCTGTTTATTATACAAATAACAACAAATGAAAAGGTATCCCCCTCATATGAATCAGCACAACATTATGATACCACACCCTACATTAACATAAGAACCAAAAATACAAAAAATTACAAAGAGCAGGGCGTTTAAGGTATAACAACATATGTATTTAACATATGAAAGGTCTTTATTAAAACATTTATCTGGTCATTGTCAAAATCATTAAGTCCATCTCTCAATGGTGGTAGCCACCATCCTTCCCACCCCTTCTCCGATGGACGGACAGGAGGTATCCGTTAATGGACAGATGCATTTCGGCCCAAAGGGCTTTTTTAGGGTACAAACAATAACAGTAAGAGAGAGCATCATACACGCAACATGGACTCTACTATAAGATATCAAACATCACCATGACCCTCACATAACCATATATCAACGCTAGTGTTGGTCTAATAAACGAGTACGAACATACATAGAGGATGAAGGATGGACCAGATAGATGCATATAGGGAGGCACGGTCCTGCCTACCCACGCTAATAAGTACCAAGAGGGAGAGCGGGGCATGCACTGACAGCCAACCATAAAGCAGGCCAGGGAAAATTACTACTACAACTTACAAATTTACTGTAAAGAACTAGGAGAATATTTTTGCTTTGGTTAATGCAATTACTAGCAAGATTTACAAAAATATATAAAAAGTAGAACAACTAGTGCTGTAAGAATCAAAAACAAGAGACACTATAGGGTCAACTAATTCCGGTAGCCTGGGTCCATGCACACTTAGCTCAGGACACTAGACACTAGAACCATGTCCATCCGAGCATTACCTCATATAGACCCACGTCTATGGGTAACCTTAACACTTTAAACTTTTGAAAGCAGTCAGAACATTGTAAAGATGATGATCAATCTTGTATCTTTGATGTGGTCTCTGAACTTTTTGTCCAGAAGAAAGATTTTCCATAGCTGCTTTAAATCATGGAAGTGCACCCAGCTTTCCATTTTAGTATTGTTACACATTGCTCTTTGCCTTGTGAGAATAGGTGTGCAGTCTGCCTTACCACAAATGTCAATAAAGTAAACTGCTTAGTGGTGTCTGACATCGACCTTATCACAAATCCAAACAGCCCTGTTTAAGTATGCTGGCCTTTACACATTTCCCTAAACAAAGACTTACTTAATTAAGAAGACGTATTGCGCCCTTACTATCATGGGAATCAAAACTTTTAGGAGCTTAACCAGCTGCTTGGCTACTGCACTTCTTATGTAAGTGATGAGTAAAATTAAACAAGTGTTTAATAATTACATGAGGTTAACAATGTGAGCTTTGTTAAACACACCATGCTTTATTTAAACTTAGCTATCTAGAAAAAAGGTTTCAGGCTACAATTTCCAGCTCCCTTGGTAGCTGCTGAAAACAGACTAGAAATAACGGATTATGTGCTCAAGGGGAGCGTAAATGTGTAAAACAACAACACACCTTATCACACATGCTGTACAAATTGCAATGTCCTGTATTAAAAGACATGCGAATATTAATCCTGATCTGTATTTATAGAAAAGTACTGAAAAGTATAGTTTCTCAGCAGAATGAATACAATTTATATAACAACAAGGTACCATTAATATACATTGTGGTTTTTAATCCTGGAAATGTCATGGTGTTCATTTATATTGAGATATCCAGAAATGTAGCCAATGCTGTCAAAGGAAAACTTTCTGAAAGCATCAATTGATCTGCAATGTAATATATATATATAGGTAGATCATCATAGCTATTCCTAGGTGAGTAGACTGAAGGCCATCAGAAGATGTAAATCCATAGTGTGGATTCCCATATTACTTATGTTTACCATCTCAAAGCAAATGATTTAAAGGGCTACTATAGATGTATTACATAATTTTTATAAACAAATTCAGGTTTGTTTTTTAACTATTGCACATTGTGTACTTGTTCACATTTATACGATGTGGTACTGTGCTTCAGGACATGAGTAATATGGGTTTGACCCACTGGTTTCCTGGCCCTTTTTCTGAAAATGTTCCCCAACACACCTTGCCAATGCCATGCATTTTATCACAACACATCCTGGTGAAGGTTAAATACAAGGTACCAGTGTCATTTTGCTGCACTGCTGTGAAATTTTCCAGCAGCAGTCCAAATGAGTTTTATATCAAGTGCCATGACAAATGTCACCACACCAAAATGCCACACCAAAACACTCATGATGACCACCCCAGTCGATTTCACAGGAATAATGATGAACCACTAGATGCCAGATTTTCCAGTCCATCCTCTGCATGGAGACCCTGGTCCACATCCAAAGGAATTACATTAGATCAGGACATATCCATTACCTGTTCGAAAGAGCTGTCTTCGAGAAGGATGAAGACTGAGGTGGCCGCATTACATGAGCAATAGATAGATGGCCGTCAACATGCACGGCCATTGATCTAGCACAAATCTATGTGTGTATAGGTCCTTTAGTAACACAAAAAACTATCACTCAACTAAAAGCTCAAGACAATCTGTAAATAATGAACAATGTATTCTTACACACAAATACATTCAATGGCAATGGATGTGATTGTCACAAGGTGGTGCATTATTCACATATGTTATTTAGTTTGGTGGCTATACATGAGCTCATGTGTAAAGTCTGCAATGAATATGCTCAAAAATGAAATAATGATTCATTTTAATAATTCAAGCAGACTGTTGTGGTTTAATAAGCATTATGTGCTATTTAGGTTTATTTTTAACTTCCATCTGTAGCAGACATCGACGTATGAAAAAAAAATCTGATGCTTGGAAGATGTGATTATGGTCTATGAAATTAAGACGGGAGATGTGTTCCCTACAGCTGGTTTTAAGGGAAAGTCCGCAGACTCTTTTGGTTTCTGCTCTCCTGGTTCTAGATGTAGCTGTGGGCTGTAGAAACACATTTATCTCTACATCAGTCAATGCGATGGCTAAAATATAGTACATAATTGAGGCAGACACTGCAAAACACCAGAGGATGAAATTATTAAAATCTTTTGCCAGGAGGGAACAAACCTATCCGCCATAAAGCCCACAGCTTCATGATGATATACAAATCAAAGCTATTTCATTAAAGAACACAAAATACACTCTATATACACCTTTACCAGTCTGTTAGGTTAGACAGTTAACCCTACAGGAGATACTCAGTTGGCTCCAGTTGAGGTATAAATATTTACATTGAAGGGAAGTGTTAGCCTAAATAAATGCTGGCCAGTAGTGGGAACCAGGAGCCATGTATACCTAAGCCTAGTGCAGACTAGAAGATCTACTGACAATTTTGCGCTCAATCAACCGGTCAAACCAACGTCCTAAGAAATAAATGCTCGATCCCAAGTTTAGCTACACACTTACACACTAAGCCCAACGTTTGCTTCAGAACTGCTATTTCCCCCAATGCCAGGAATTTAAAAGCAACTTGAAGGAGGTTGATAAAGCCTAGAAGACATGCCTGTCAAGACTCCCGTTGGCCAGGAAAGTCATGTATTTAATGTGAGTTTGAAGGCCAAATCCCCATATCAATAAATCCCCAAAATGTCCGAGGTTTAGTTTGAATGCAAACATAGAAAAGGTCAATCAAACCTATGAATGAAACATACTGGAACAAACCATCAGAAATGACATGAATGCAGTCCACAGGCCCTACAACAATCAGAGCTAATGTACTTTGTTCTCCACCTCTTGTATCTTAATAGAGCTAATGGACCAAGTTTACAAAGCTTTACACAAGGATTTGGATCTTTTTTTAGTCTCTTGACTTTAACGTTTTACTCTTATTGGTTATAGCTGAAAACAAATATCATATTTATAAAATTAGTCCATGTACAATAAGTCTAATATATATTTTACAAATGTCATGTACTATGATACGATAAGTCCTTTACAGAAACCTATATATGTTCACAACATCTTCATATGTACTATGTATATGTATAGCTTTTGGAACTTTTTTCTGTGATGGAGCATTTCCCATTAATTTTACTGTGTGTTATTTCTTGGGAATCCATTTAGCAAGTCTGGTTTTTGCTCTACTCTAAGGACACCTGACCTTTCACGAACCGAGCGACGGAGCAGCAGAGCTGCATAAGCAGATCTGGAAATGGAAATGAAAAGATAAAAAATAAACAAGGGATCATAATTTGCTACTAGACTGGAATGTATCCTTTATTAGTCTGATAGCTTTCCTATCAGATTGTCTGAATCTGCCTTGACTGAATTACTTCTCCGAGACTGTGAAATGTACTCTCACTGTTTGAAGTCCCAATTCCACCTACAGGGCTTGTGTTCGTCTTTATTTATAGTCACCTGTCACCATGGTTGTTACATTTCTGGTTTTAAATGTTCTGTAAAACAGGTATGAGTATCCTGCAGCTCTATAATGCTCATCTCTATCTGCCAGAGACTCAAAGTATGACAGAAGCTGGCCATTACCAAGGAGTAGGACAGTTAGAATGGCCCTACCAGGTGGAACCCAGCAATATCACTCTCCTAATATAAATTAGATACTCTTTTGTGTAAGCATCACATCTTGGAGGTCTCATAGGTTCTGAACAGAGAAGTATACGAAGAAAGGGAAGGTAATAATGTGGAGGCAATTCTAAATAGAACCTGTTTTATTTTCATGGTCAGGGTGCAACATTCATTAGGAATTACAAAGTCATTTGGATCTATTTCTGGTTTTGCAGTTGGTTTCATCCTGATTTTGGAGTTATTGTATCAAATGTCTGAAACATCTTTATGTTCTAAGGATCCATGCACTGATATCTACAACATAGCAGTGCATGGATCCTTAGAACATAAAGATGTTCCAGACATTTGAACTATATACCACAACTATATATCTTCTTAATTTTGATGGGGCAGACCAGTGCTACTTTGAAACAACATACTTCTTTGGAATCAAATTTCTTTTGCTTAGGGTAGTCAAACTTCTAAGGTGCCAAGATCCCTACGGAATAAAATAATTACAAAATTAAGAAAGGCAGGAGTCCAGGGTAGGTATAGTAGTTTGGCCACTATCCCCATAAATTTAAAGGAATTTAACAAAATGAATATATATATACTTCTCAACCAAGTTGAGAACGGTTAGGGTGGCCAACCCCGGGAACTTGTCATGTCCCCTGGGTTGGCCACCCTAACAGTTCTCAACTTGGTTGAGAAGTGTATATATATATATTAATTGTGTTAAATCCCTATGAAATTAAATGCATTACAGATAGGACTCCATTTTCACCCACCAACTGTAACATTTGTCTTGCTGAATCTTTGAAAATTTAAGATAACTGCAAATAGGCAAAAGCACTCCTATGACTAAAAATCCAAGCATGGCAGATATAGCTGGAAAAAAGTATATATTTTAGATTACATATCTCTCAAGGAGAATTACTTTTTACATGCACATCATCTAATGTATATCTTACTGATTTTTTGTTCCACTCCCACCCTAACGGTAATGACATTCCATGTAAATGAGGAGAATCTGCATGACAAATTGACAAGCCATTTTGTTAATATGTATATGCCACTATGATTAAGACCCTGGCTGGTGGAACGCATCAGCGGACAGTTTTATGTGAGTGACTTAATAAAGAGAAGATTTTATGGTAAGGAAGTGCACAGTATGCTGATATTCCAGGGAATGCTTGTGTCAGAATGAAATGGACTCAGCTGCCTTTTTAGAAATATGTACAGCCACCAATGGTAATTACTACTATACAACATGTTAAGTTTTTACAGTTCCTTAACTTTAGAATACTTGGGTAAGTGATGCATGTAACCTCTTCTTTATTTTTTTTCTAAATCTGATGAAAACACGGGAGACTGGCAGGAGTGGACAGGTCTAGCTGGGATGTCATTGCCGAGTCTGACATCTTGGTGCAGTCCCCTAAAGATCAACGCCTTGCAGAGCTTGAATGTCATTGAAGACAAAGGCTACATCAACCTCCTTACAAGAAGCCATTGTCATTAGAATGTTACAGCAGGCTTCAGCTGTCAGATATTTGTTTACTTTCTCTGCTCCACAGAATTCACAGAACACATTTCCTTACATACTGGCATATTTCACTCTATACCAGTTCAAGCCACGCATATCAAACCTAACAGGGCTGGGTGGAATAGAAGTTTGGCTAAACGTATTTAAGCATGAACAGAGAGATCAGTGTTGACATTCTTAAAGGAGAATACTACGTAGAAGACCAAATTGGATGAGATGCAGTGAGTGAAGTGTTTATATATGATTTCCATTGTCCCGGGGGGTGCCAAGGTATTCCAGTTTGTGCAGCTAGGGGGCTGAGGGAGGGACAAGCAGGAAGCCAAGCATCGAGGAGCTAGCTGGAGACAGAAAGTAGAATGTAATGTCTCTGTGTGTGTATGTGTGTGTATGTCTGTATGTATGTGAATAATTCATGTCTCTGCATGAGTGTAGAGTGTGAGTATCTACGTGAATGATGTATGATTCATGTAAAAACCAATGAAAGTTGAACGTGTTGTAGTTCAAATAAAGTTTTGGGTCCATTTGACTCTATTACACAGCACTGCAACACAAACATGGCTAGTGTGAAATGGCTGTCAACATGAAACTGTGTAGGTTAACACTAACCTGTGTAGGTTAGGTATGTTTCTATTGAGAAAAGGGGGGCCCTACAAGCAAAGTTTAGGAACCAGTGGTATAAGGTAATTTTGATAGTTTTACCTTAAACCTCAAAAGAAAACTGTCAAGTTATTAATGACTCTACATACACTGACACACATACTACACATCCTTTGAAGAATAACTCAAAACTTATTCCATGTGGCTATTTTTGTCCTCTTTGCTCCACTCATAACCTTGTACAATCATTTTGTGTCAAAGGGAAAACAAAAGTTGTTTCTTAAGTCTCTCGGAGGAGTCATTCAAAGCCATGGCCTCTTTCCCTTTCTCTGATTTTCTGGCAACATTAACACACAGAGGAATGTGCTTCTACTGCATTAGCGAACGTCTCGCTGTGTTGTTTTTGGCTGATCCAAAATAACCTTTAACAAAAAGCAAAAAAACTTTTCCGTTGTTGGCATTAGCAATTCATTATTTATACTTAAAATAGAGAAAGGAGAACGAAATAAGTCTCAAAACCAAATAAAAGTCCATTTGCATTATGATAGTAGTGGTTTTTGCATTGTCATTTTCAGCTTGGCCCTTGACGGAAAAAGTTCACTCAGTTGTCCACTGGGACAACATACAGACTTATTCTCAAGTCTATCCCGACATTTCTTTTTCCTTCAAGTTTTTTTTCCTTTACTATTTCTCTCAAATAAAAACGGTCCACGATAAAAACAGAAGGTAGGTTGATGACATGAAATCAAGTTCCTCTGAAAATTTTGTTAAAGAACCATATAACACAGCGGGAGTTGTAGCACTTCAGAGTATCTGTATTCAAAGCATTTAAAGCAGGCCCTTGTATATAGTGATTATCATTCATAGGGTCCGTAGGGTTCGTTCTATAAACTAATAATAGGCAGTAATCTATAGTAACTAATTACATTTTACCTTTAGAGAATAAAATAGCAGGTCAGTTGCTCTGGATCAGTGAACTCTGGACACTGATTTGAATGAAGCCATTAAAATACGCTATATATATATATATATATATATATATATATATATATAATGGAAATTATATTATATATATATAGTATTAACCATATAGGATCCTATATGGTTAATACTATATATATATATAGCTTTAATGGCTTAAGCCCCCCATACATGTGTAGATTTCCTTTTGATTTTGCGGCAGATCTTCTTTCCATTCTTTCGTTTAGATCTCCTTTCCATTTTTAAGTCATAGCGCGGCCGGTCGTGCCAAGAATCGGCCAGGCACCCTTTGTGTGCCAGCACTTTCCATAGGGACCCATCCAAAGTTATTACATAAATCTAAGAATTACAGACATGTCCATTATGGATTAGATAGATTTTGCGGCCAATTCATGGGTGAATTTTAACTTTAAGCTTTCGATTTGCACCCCATTTCACGGCAGATAAACCGTAGTGAGTGCACGCGGTGGTTGATCTCAAGAAAAATTTTGTGGAAATTGAAGCGTGTATTGAGGACTTTAACTATAGTATTTAAACATCTGGGACAGGTTTCTATAAAATATACTTTCACTGAAATGTTTAACATTCCTACTAAAAACATCTCAACACAAAATCTAGAAAATGCCCGGCGATGTCTGAAAACAGCTTTCTATAATTCAGCCATGACCAGGATTAATCAGAAGCCAAACACATTTTAATTGGCGAATCATCATGTGGTTTCTCGTGATGAATTATAGTTGTGAAGCACATTAGACATGAAATTGCAGTTCGAATTCCGGAGCCTTTCAAAACATACAGAAAAAGGGCAAAGGATCTGGAAGTAGAAAAAAAAAAAAAAACCCTGGAAAAAAAGAAACTCACACAATGAAATCATTGCTGATGTCGATTTAATTGCCATTAGTCACATGTGACATTTTTGCAAGCATGTTAAAAGCCCGCCACATGTGCCCCAGCCAAAGCTGGAGGAATTAGCTGAAAATGATTAAAGAACCTATCAACAAAAATAACCACATGTTACAGCCACTACAACTAGTTTCACTGGTTGTGAGTGGGAGGAAAAAAGCTGCTGCTTTACAAATCCTAGGCATCTGGTTACCAAAAAAAAAACTAACAAGCAAAATGAACCACAATAGAAATATAATACACACCAGAAACATATGTATAATAAATAAAACATGGAGATCAATACTGATATTTCTAAAAAAAAAAACAGCAAAACAAAAATCCCCTAAAAATCTAAATCCACAACACTTGAAATAACCAGAACGCGTGGCTTTGATTTCTCATATCCCCAGCAGAGGGGGCTATTTCGGGTAAGACTGAAGGATTTTATGATGAATGAAAGCTTCTACCCTTTCAGCAGCAATCACAAGTAAAAAAAAGGGAATTTTTTCCATACTTCCAATTTCTATTCAAGCTATAGCTTGGTGTATGTACATTGACTAAGTCACCCGAAGTTTTCGGCAGCGGTGACAGGTGCTAAGCACTTCTTTCTAGTGGATCTTCCCTGGGAACAAATACCTGGAACGTGGGATCTGAATCCATCCTGCGGTAATAATTATCACCGGCATCTAAGTATTCAGGCAGCCCCTTACTCTGCTGCAGCCTGGCTGAATGGAGTCTATTCAAAGTCAAAATGGAAAGTTTGAAGTCAGAAAAACTGCAGCACATGTTTCCATATGAAACAGCGGCGGAAGGAGAAATTGGCAGAATTGTGAACCGGCGCTGTAAAATGTACCTGACATTAAACCAGGAAAGAATTGTGTCTGTAAAGCTGAGATTTTTATGTGTGTCACTAGGGTCACACCATACTGGATTCATGCGAAAAATGAAACACAAGCCAGCGGCAGGAGCACAATGGAGCAGTTTGGGAAAATGTTTCTCTTCTTATGCAGATCCATATCATGACTTGAGATATTAACTGTGATGTCTGCCGGCAGATCTATACTGGCAAGATCAAAGAGGAACCCTTCACCACTGGGACACGCTATGTGGTCTACTTTTCGTATAATAAAATTTATCTTAATTTATGCAGCGCTCTAGACCATACCATCTACATTCTTCAATAGATATTAAGAGAAATGAGTGAGAAATGGAATACCTGCTGGAATTAGAAGGCCATTTCTGTTTATATGATGATTTATAGAATGCCATGCAATGTATTGTACAATAACATAAACTTTGCTAGCAATAGAACTTCACTTCTGTAGTTACAAATATGTTCACTAAACTTTTATGACCCAGTATACAGCTGCACATAGGTGTATTTCATAGCTTGTCACCTTATATATGCCAACATAAAGTAAAAATATGCTGACTGTGCAGGTACAGATTGAGTTTTAAATGTTATCAGTTTGACTGTAGATAGACACATACAAGGTGCTGCTTTCAACTAAAGCCCCCCCCCCCCCCCCCCCCCCCCCCCCCCCCCATACACGTCTAGATTTTCTGTTCAATCAACTTAAAAAGATAAATTTTTGGGGTCAGGGAAATTGGTGATTGATTGTATGTTTGCCAACTGTAGTAACAGATATTTGATCAACTTGTTTGGGATCGACTCAAAGTGCAATGCATTTCAATACAACCGATTAAAATTTACCAGCATGTCCAATCATCTTTCAATCAATTTTTTCCTAATTTTAATTGTTTTAGGTTGATCTAACCATGTGGGCTGCCATAGATTTTCAATCAATCAACCAAAAAATTTATTGAATTAAGTTAATTGGATGAAAAATCTAGAAGTATATGGGGCCTTAACTCTAGAAATGAACACAAAAAGTTGTTACTGACATGTGCCATACCATAAAGCTCTGTAATTATACAAAGTACAAGCAAAAAAAGAAAATATGTCAGTTTACAGGTACTGACTATTACAATAAACAAGACAGAAAGATAGCAGGCCAGAACGCAGACAAAGCAGCAAGTCTGGTATATATGCTTGGCAGAGTCTAATCAAGCTTCCACAAAGCTCTGACAAGATATCTCAGGGTTTTGCTATGCAGTAATTGATGTACCTCAAGCATGGTGATATGACAATTAGAATAATTATTTCAGTTCGGTTCCACCCAAATCAAGTTTTTATAGATTAGGTATTTGATTTTGCAAGAAGCTCAAATCTCCTCTGCATGATCCGACAAGTTATGGATGTGCTGTAAGTGCCTTAGTGAAAGTAAATAAGTTAAGCCAGAAAAAAAGTTTCACTGGCCATTTTACTGCAAGACATTGGCAGGCAACGCAGCATCGGATCCCCCTAGCCACGAGTATATTATAGATGCTTTAGTCTTATATGAGTCACTCACAGAGTAATGTAGAGTCAAATAAATCACTGTATACATCAGGTCACACTTCATCAGGCACCCCTATGCAGAAAATCAGATGTTAGCAGGTATTTTAATCATACGCTCAAGCCTGCTTTTCCTGTGTTTAGAGCTCAATCCCCAGAAGTAAAGCTAGGCTACAAATGCACAGCCCTTCCAAGTCATGGAGAAACCCAAGCAAGTCAGTCCAGTTAAATCATTCTGCAGATCTGCACCATTTCCCTGAGCCATTCATCACCTCCACAAGCTCAAAGCACAAAGTTTAAAACTCGCAGAATTTCTAGGGTGCGGACTTGGTACCCCATCAAAATTCAAAGCCGTGAGTTATCCTTTCCTACAAAGATTAGGTGGTACAGGTGTAACTCTTCCACCACCAGAGATGTATCCACAGACTGCTAGAAGAGGCTTCTGTGAATATCCAAGCGCACCGAGCCATGAATTATTAAAGAGGAACAACATTAGAACCTGCCAGTAAAATATAAAACTGGGTTCCTCCTATTAACACACAGCAGCCATCGCATAAAAGGTTTCTACTACCTAGGGTAAGTGCTTTCTCGGCTCGTTTTGCAGAGGCACAGAAGATGGCCGGGCATGACCGGCCGAGCATCAGACCAGGAAACGTGGGATCTGAAATTACAAATAAATAAACTTTTCCAAATGGAAATACGCTGGGCATCGGCGTCTCGCCCTTGCCTGGAATACCTATTGTTCATAACTTACACATGGAGAGAATCAGTTGGGTCTTTGTCTGCAGGATTTCATAGCAGTGCATTGAAAGTGGAATTTAAAATGCCTGCATAGTTTCCCCCCCCCCTTCTCTCTCACTAAAAGCCATGTCCAGAGGAGGGGGGGGGGGGGTGCAGAGCTAATAAAGAGCAGATGAAAAGCAAACACAAATACCATCACTCTGAATTAAATTCAATATTCTGTGAAGTTTGAAACCTGCTTTTGCATAGTTTAAGCAAATAATAGGAGAGAAGCCTGGTGGGACCAGGAGACAAGCCAACAGATTGAAGAGTATATCTGGGCTTGTATCTTCTTAAATCTATAGGCGTCCATACAGGATGGAGGAACATCATGGTATATCTGATATAAAATACAGCTAGCTGGATGGAGGGGGGCTTTGTGACATCCAGCAGGCAGCACCATGTTGATTTATTTAAGTCTAGCTGTATTTTGATACAATTTATCAGCCCGGCCGAACATTGTCAAACACACAACTCTCCAGCTTCAGCAACAAATCTGAAAGTTTAGAGAACAAAAGGTTTATTTTAAGAATGAAAACCTTGGCTCGCTCCACTGCAGACTGAATCTGCTTTCAATTACAGAAAGTATTTCCACTCCACGAAGATGGGATCAAATCTTCAGCAGGCAGCAAGGCATCATATGAGAAGGGAAAGGCTGGTACAACCCTACATGACAGGGTGCCACCATGCCAATGCACACCATGGGGGAGAGGAAGGGGGTGGGGGTGGCTATTGCCCCAGCACTGACACCAAGGCTGGATCTCATACCTGCCAGAGCTGAGGATATATAGGGGTACATAGGATGACATGGGACTGCAGTACACCATCCTCTCCTATCCCCTATGTACTAAGAATCGCATCCATCCTGCAACAAAGGGATGAAGGCAGTGTAGGATGGCAAGGCGATCTCCTCCCGTACCCATCCCTTACACATCCAATGCTAACACACAACATTCTCATTGAAGAGACAAAAGTAGAAAGACTTGTACCTGTCGCTGGGTCTGTGTGCTGTGTCCTCAAGGGTTAATGAGCCAGCTCATTTCAGATGCTAATGGTGGTGTGTGGAGATTCTAGTAGACGGAGCCTCCTCCCATTCCAGAATATAGGAGAGGATGGAGAGGTGATGCTGCTGCTACTGCTGGTCCTATGTACCCGCTGTGCCCGGCTGCCTTCCTTGTGTGAGAGTGAGTGGCAGAGCTCAGCCTGTGCAAGTTGAAGCAGCCTACAATGTATCACGTTACACAGTCTGGCTTTCTCTTCCAGCAGCAATCAGACATGATAGGCTGAGGCTCCTCTGTTTACACCCAGCCAGGAGGAGGGGGCCAGCCTCCCGACATTAACTCTTCTCTGCCTAGGCTGGCACGGCGGGCACCTGTCACCACTCATACCTCCTGCCTGGCATGGGCTGCCACCTTCCCTGCATGTGGGGGGTGTGCCAGTGTACCCACATCACCATCACACCCAGCAAACTTCCCGCACTGCACATTCTACATGAAACTACACAATATATATATATATATTATTTCCCATAGCTCTAGTTATGGAGGGTCTGCATGCCCAACTGTCATTGGGGACTAACTGGATTACTTTTATGTTTTATTATTATAATCATCATTTATTTATATAGGGCCAAAATATTCCGATACATTATGTGTAGATACAACACAATATAATACACACAGGTACAGGTTATGAAACAAGAGAAGTAAAGGACCCTGCCCAGTCGGCCTTACAATCTTATATGTTGTATATCAGTGGTGGCGTACCTATGGCAAACGTGCCAGAGGTGGCACTCATAGCCCTCTCTGTGGGCACCCGAGCTGTAAGTAGTGTTGAGCTCGAATATTAGATTTTTGAATAATTAGCTCAAATATCGCCATTTTGCGACTACTTGCGAATATATCATCGGATATCTGCTGCCATTGCGATTTTTTGTGATTCTATTCATTTCCATGGATCGATTTTTTTTTACGTAAATTACAAATATTCTACCGGTCAAATATCCGAGCTCCATTGACTTGCATGCATTTTTTTGATCACGATCCATGTGCTCAAAAGCGGATATTCGAGATTACCAATATCGACTCAAATATCGAATATCATTGCGGATATTCATGAAAGTATGCAAATTCGAATATAGCCTAGTTGCTCATCACTATCAAATACTTATTTTCCTCGCTGTATGTAGTGTGTGTCTGCAATTCAGGTAAATGACTTGTGTTGAGCACAAATAGTCGCAATTTGAATATATTCAACTAATATTACATATTCCACAATTCGTAATATTTTGCGAATGTACGGCTGGATATTCTCATAATCAAATATCACTGTGGTGGTTACGGCATACATTGCGCATATCTGTGTGCATCACAAAGCGCAATACATGTAAGTCTATGAGGTACCCTTGTGCCCACGTGTTCGCAAATATTTGCGGAAATACGCTCATACATATGTGCAATGTAAGGCTGTAGAATGTCAACGAATCAAATTATTTCAAATATCCCTGCAAACATTCACAAAATTACACAAACTGGAATTTAGGATATGCCGATCAACACTATAAATGACCATGTCAGTACTTTGCGGTCAATAAGTGGGTCTTGGGTTTCAGTTTGGGCACTCAGTCTCTAAAAGGTTCGCCATCACTGCTCTATATTTATGTTAAGCATGTAGATGTCATCAATGGTCACGCCAACCAATATAACCTCATTTGAAAAGATTGTTCATATTTTAAAACAAAACAGCTCTAGTTCTATTTACTTCTCACATGTCCCTGACCTAAACATGAACTCTGTAAATAACCGACACAAGAGTTACACCTCTAAATTATTGGCCAACGTCCCAAATTAAATATATACAAGGAAACAGGAGAGAAGTGAGACCACGTTGTCTCCTTATC
>CM070032.1:180558959-180574652 GCA_036250615.1 Ptychadena robeensis
CCTCACTCCATCACCCCCAGCAGCCTCTCTCCTTCTGCCCCCAGCAGCCTCAGCCTCTCTTCCTCACCCCCAGAAGCCTCTCTCCTTCTGCCCCCAGCAGCCTCAGCCTCTCTCCATAACCCCCAGCAGACCCCAGCCTCTAAGTCATTCATTCTCATCCCATGTGTATGGTGAAGATAAACAGGATCTGGCACAGAGAGTGGGAGGAAGAAGGGGCATGTACAGTAAGTCCCTCCCTCCTTCCGTTTCCACATCCTGACTTGAAGAAGCTCTGTGGGGCCGGGGTGTGGTGGTGATGGATGACAGCTGCTGCAGGCCAGTGGGGAGGGATCTGAGCCGCACCAACAGTCAGTGTGGGTAGCAGCTGCTTGTCCAGCGCTGGTTTAGAGTGGCCTGGGGGGCAGCTTGGGGGGCAACTGCCCCTCTGCCTCCCTTTTCAGCCCTCCCCTGCTTCCAGGAAACATTAGCAGACAACCCAGATTCTGCTGGTAAAGGTCTATTGTGACTATTTCTATTAGCCTAGAGTACTACTAAAGCCTACTTTTGCCCCATTTAATTTATTCTTAGCAGAAGGAGCTTATTGCTAGGGTTAGGATTCCTGTCCTGGTAAGTTAGATAGGGTTGGTCAATATGCATGTTCAATGCAGCTCTAGCCTGAAGGTTTTATTTATTCACTTCATGGAATGTTGCAATTAGTAACACCAGTAGTTAGTTTCACTGACTTGGAATCCTGAAAAAAATTCACCATTCATTTGAGTATTTTCTTTACCAAAGAAACCACTACCATGCTCTAGCAAAACATCACTCCATGTAACTATGACTGACTATTCCTAGCTTTGCATTTTGAAGTTAAGAATGGTTTTGTTTTAGCTTACTGGTTCACAAAGTATTGAAACTACAAACTTGTATTTTCATTAGTTCAACCATGTTAGGGTTAAGTCAGTACAGAAAGTGGAACTCTCACTTCACGCAATCAGACAGAGCTGTACTCTCGACATTAAACCATCATGATATTTCTCAACAAATAGAATATAAGTATCAGGTGGTCAGACACGGCAATGTAACTGTCACCTTCTCTATGAAGGATGGGGAATGGTTCATACACATGAAGGCTTTCCTTTCTAGTTCAAATCTAATCCAATGGAAAAATGGACTGACTCTACAGAAGTAGTAAATTTCAGATTGTAGGTTTAGTATATTGCACGTCAATCCAAAATATTTTAGATGTATATTTTGTGTAGTGTAGCATTTAGATATATAATTTGTAAGTTTAGCAGCATGTAAGTACAGAATCTTTTTAAAGTTGTATATCGTACTAAGCATGAGTAGTACATTGATTTCAAATTGCTCTAGTACATACCATCAAGCTTTTGGCTGGGAGAGTCAGGTTTTTTAAGAATCTTTCCAGGCCATATCCTGATTGTGTTGCTCTCCCCGCTTGTGCTGGTTGGAAAGTTAGGAGGGAAAGTAACGCCCCCCTACCTCTTAAGTAAGCCAGCTAATATCAGCGAGGGGAGGTATCAGAAGTGATGTCTTTGATGTCACTTCCTGTATTTGAAACAAGAAAGTGTCTCTCACTTCCTGTATTTATTCTCTTAATTTTTAAGGGAACAGTCGCTAGGTAAGCTCTAGTCTAGTAGTTTACTATTCAGAGACATGTGGCTCCAACAGTTTAACTCTTGATGTTTTGCAGAGTTAACCCCATGGACATCATGGTGCAGGTTCATAAAAAAGATCGCCACAATGTGATACTTTTGTAACTTTGTTGTTTGGTTATACTGAATGTCTATAAATAGATCTGCTGAAATCTCCTGTTGAATAAACCATTTATCATTCTAGAAGAAGGCATAAAAATGCAATCTGAAAAAAAAGGTTTTGAAATAAATAGAAAATTCTTAGTGGTAATAAAAATATCTAGTTTCTTATATACACAGAAACCATTGATGTACTTATGAGATAGAAGATGAGAGACATCAAATGCAAGATCTAAGTGCTTGCAGGTAACTGTTTTTCATCAATATAAAAGATTATGTCATCACTAATATGCCTTTGCTAGAATGTGTAAATCAGGGTCGGGACCCCGTGGATATAACTCTTTATATTTGGGTTTCAAAGTATGTGCAACGTATGGGTAACGGTCCCTCTTGGCACCCACAGAGGACTGACACATGGAATTCACCTTATGGTTGACTTGGAGTTTTAGCTTAAACCTATCATTGTTTTTAATGACAACAAGCATAGAGCGACCTCTGACCTCTGGTGTTTGAGACTAAAAAGACTTCTGGGTCTGATCCATGAAAGGAGATATGATAGTCCTTTGTAAAGTGCTTTACAACTCAGTAAAACTACTTTAAATTAAATTAACTTGAGAGACTTGATCCTTACTTGCAGAACTTGTGACCTGTGTGATAGTAAAAAGGCATATAAAAGCACTTTACAGGAAATGTACGTTTCTAAAAAAAATGAATTTATGGTAGATATTGTTTGCCAATATTTCTCTACATAAAACCTTTCAGAATACCCTAGTCCATTGTTTTGGACATCTCTGATTTATACTGAGGGTCTTCAGTTCTGCACGGGAGGCACCCGGTGGGTTTTATATTCAGATAAAAGGACATTCTACATGAAATTTGGTCAGGGGGTCAGGGTACGGAGACCTCTAAATGTCAAACATGAATTTACCAATGCGAAACACAGTAACAAACAGATACATTTAACAAAGACCTACCAGGCAGTAAATCCCAGTATTTAGAAACACAGAGGTCTTATTAGATTAAACAAAGTTTGTCCTCTGTGCCCTAACAGGTCACCGGACTCCCAAGAAAGCCTTAAGGTCAATTCCCAGAGAGAAAATAATACTAACATTGGCTCAAAAAAAATCCTAATCACGTCCCCCACTGATGTTTAACAGTAGTTCAGATATTACATTTGACCTCGTTCATTTCTTGAAGTATGACCTTACGCTTGTCTGGTTTAGTATGTAAATTCAGTCAATACTTTGTACCAGTAGAAAGACTATTTTGTTCCCTCTTGCGGTAAGTCTAGCCTTTAAGGAAAACATTTACAACACTATATTCATGGCACGGAGACAATTTTATAACACCCCTTTAACAGTCATGCATTCAGAATAATATAGATTAGTTCAATTATATTTTCCTAGAGGAGCATACATGTAACCTTGGTAAAGTATAGTTTTTATTTGTAAGCAACATAACTGTTACATAGCTGTGCATGGAACTCTATACAATAGAGTCATTAATATTATCAAATATATAATTCTAAAGCTATGGGAAAAGGGGGGTAAATATTCTTTTTTTTCTTTCCACGGTTAACTATTTGTGGCTATTGTATAAATCTAAACCGCTATGCTTATTAACAGTATAAAGAATACCAAGAAACCTCCCTCTGCTTACATAAAAAAAAAATAGCTCCTTCCCCATTACGATTAAATATTTTCACTATGGGTTTGACTTATCCCCTTCATCACATTCCCTAGAACCAGGGCTTCTGTCAGGGGGGCAAAAGGGGCAATTTTGTCCTGGGCCTGAGCTGCCAGGGGAGGCGTGGCGGGCATCATCCTGAACCCTTGGCAGCCGCAATTCCCTGGACTGCAGACAGCCTCTTTTGAGCTGTCTGCTAGCACCCGCATGCCCCCGGTCCACAACTTCATTCCGGAGGAGCGTAAGGAGAGCAGTGGTTTATTTGCACCACCGCTTAACAACTTTTTCAGAAAAACAACGGGATTTCTAAGGGCAGCCCTGCCTAGAACTAAGCCCAATTGCCTACCACGACCATTATTGTCAACAGAAGCCCATCAAACAGCTGGTGGTGGTTTAAGGGGTAAGCTAAGAAGTTAAACAATAAATCAGAATTACAGTATCATTTTAGAGAACAGGGAGGTTGCCTTTAAGCGTGAAAATCAGTGTATATCTTTGCCCCTGACACCATACTTCTGAATTTTTTATGTATAAATTGTGGAGAGATTATAGTAGCATAAACATTAGTGTTTTCAGCTAAAATATGCCCCATTTTATTTTATATTATACATTCATGTAATGTGTATTAGGATAGAATAAAGTAAATAAAAAACAGCTGCTGTCAATGTATCCCCATCTGAAAAACCCTCCCCATTCAACCCATTGGCTGGAGAGTTCACACTTACCCCAAAATGAGTATCTCTATGTGTAGGTATGTGTGGGGTATGTTTCCATAGGGCAGCATGGACGCGCTGCTGGGACATGTCCATGCAGCCCAAACAGTAGGTTGCCCACTGTTTGCAGGCAGATTGCCTGTGGTTTATAATGCATTACTACCTCTTAGGCGGTAACACGTCCTATTCATCTGTCCTCATGGTCAGCGCATAATATATAGTACAAGTCCTCACCTTCTCTCCTGCACTGTCTACAGCAGTAATTCCTCTCTGACACTTTAATTGAAGGGCCATTTTGTTTAGAACACTGAATACATTATGTAATGGAACCACAAGGCCCTAATAACAAATACAATTATTTGCTTCAAATGCCCCCGAAGAAAACCTGTTATTTGATATAAAACCTTCTCATCTGTTTCACACATGGTACAGCAGTGTAAATATGCCAGTCCCAGACTGGTCCATCCAACCTCCATGTAACCTCCACACAACTACAGCAATATAAAACGAAACAGAGACTTCTCTGCCTGTTTCCAATAACACATTGTGATCTAATTTATTCCATAAAAGAGAAACACTTCTTGCTATTAGACATTCCAAATATGACAAGACAAACGCTTTAGTAGCCAAAACCACCAATATAGAAAATATGTCAGTGTCGTTACCACATGGAAATACTTCAGAGGAATTAGATTGGAAACTTACTGCACAGTAAAAAGATCAAGAAACAGATTGACTGCATAGAATACTGGGCTGCTCAATTTCCTTTTGTTTTGTTAACAAGAACTTGCCACCTGCATAGACAGCAATGAGAGACACAATGTGTAAAGTATGAAAATCCGATTTATGGGAATGACTTCTCACACAGACAGGGAGAGGGATGATGATTTTCCATCCTAAAACATTCCTTCCGGTTTTACCAACATTGAAGTTCCTTGGTGTTTTCTAATACTTCACTCACCAGTAACCCTGAAACATAAATGGTCCATGTAAAATATGTATGAAGGCTGTTTAGCTTCCACTCCCAAATAACTACTAACCCGTTGTGTCAAAGCGTTTTTCTATATACAAAACAGATGAGGTTTAATCCATTGTTGGGAATAAAGTAAGTAAAAACAGACTCCATGCTTTACTAAAGCATCTATAGCAAACAGAGAACAGTAAAAAGCTCATAGGCATGGAAATACATAATGACTTGAGTATAAGGGTGGAAAATACAGTAACTATGGCACAGAAACAGCAAACGTGCCTTTGTTTTGGGATGTCATTATAAGAGATGGTTGTGAAATTTGAGTTGTGAGTAAATTGCAAAACCTCTGAACATGGTATCATCACCAAAATTATTGGAGATGTACTGAAAGGTAATGGCAGGGGTGGGCAAATTTTTTGACTTGTGGGCCACAATGTTTTTTTAAATGTGACATAGGGGCCGGACCAAGGGCCTGCAAGGGCCGTCTGGCATTTGGGTCCTAAGTACTCGTAGCTAGTACAGGATATTTAAAAAAAATATATGTTCCAAAAATGTATAAATAGAAGCTTTTGATAGAGAAGCCTAAACATTCTATTGCAGCAAACAATGGCCTCTAGGAAACAATCCAAACAATTATCCTCTAGGTGTTATCTGCATTTATTGCAGGGAATGAGGGGAGCCAGAGCATCTTGACGCCAAAGTAAAAGACTAAAGGGCCGGTTTTGGCCCCCAGGCCTTAATTTGCCCAGGTCTGGTGGGCAATTTTAGATATTTTCATTTCTTGAAACTGGAGTTTCAGCTCAACAATTTGAGTTATATTCAAGTATATATGATAAAAAAACAATAACATTACACTGATGTCAATTTCATTGCAATTCCCTTTATACCAGTTTTTCTAAGTCTGGTTTATTTACCAAGTGGCAAATGACAAAGCAGGTCTTAATAAGTTTGTACAAATTTTTTAATTGTAATTCCCTTTATACCAGTTTTTCTGGGTCTAATTTATTTACCAAGTGGCAAATGACAAAGCAGGTCTGAATAAGTTTGTAAAAAAATTGTGGTGCCACTGCCCAGATACTTTAGGCGATATTTGTTTTTTTGGCTATTTATTTGTCACATTACCTTTTTACCACCATGGACCCTGACAAGTTAGAGGAGCAGTACATCACCCTTACAACACCCTTACCAATATAACCCGTACATCTATTTTCAATAATAATGAATTGTAATTTCAAAGAATAACATAAGGCCTCCCAATGCTACCCTACTCCACTACACCCAGAGGCAAAGTATTCTGCTGGGAATAGTCAGAGAAAATGCAACATTTCTGATCTGCCAATCCATTATTTTTCAGTTTTCAATTTTAAAAAGAAGATGATACAAACATAATTCAACTTGAACTTCTGTTTAAATATTTTAATATCTGTCTTTAGATTTGCCATCTTATCAGTTATGCCTCTCTAGAGCTGAGTATTATTCATGTGCATACGGAAGTATCTGACGAATCCAGCTCATAGCAAGGGGTCAGTGCGAACATCTGTAGAGTAAACCTGTCAAAGAAGAACAGGGAAATGTAGTATTGCTGACCTTTTGCATTAACACCAGGTTCAGAGAGGAGATTGCATGTATCATCTTCAGAGAGTGATGGGGGCTCCCAAAGCTGCTATACTCAACATGCATATGACAGCATCCAAGTCCAAATCCGAGCCCTGGTGTGTCCCTTTTATAAGATCAGTATGTCAGAGATCAGCATGAAGACTGAAGGTTGCTAAAGAAGATGAAGGAACAATCATGAAAAAGAAGAACCTGTATAAGTCACGGTATAGGAACCCCACCACAGTGCCACTATCTAGGTTGTTATTCAAGTTAATTTTAGCTGTAAAAGCGCTGGTACATCAGTGGTATCAGTCCCTCTAACCATTGTGTATTGTATAATTGACAACTGTCATGAAGGTTTTGACTTTTCTGAACATAACTGGTCTCTACTAGACAAATAAACTCGATATTATCCACAACCACATTGTCACATTGAGTTTAAGTGAGAAATGAAGGATGTGATTTTATAGAAAATGTACATGAAATAAAGAGGATTGCAAGCAGCAAGATGACTCATTCGTCAAGTTTCTGGAGGTACCGAGTGTCTGAAACATCCTTATAAGTAGCAGATGTTATCTAGGGCATCATTTTAAATTTTGAAATTTGAAATGTATATGGAATTGAAAACCTTTCCTTCTTTAGAGAAAGAGAGCATTTGTCTCCATGTCCAACACAACATATAGGGACCCGGGGCCTTCTAGAAATTAGTTTTATAATTGACTAAATAATGCAGCTGTTCTTCTCTGCAGTGTTCTGCAAAACATATTTGTCAACAGTGTAACCACAGAGGCAATAGGCAATAAGAGAACCTTGAGTCTTGTACTTGTCTGCAGTCAGACAATAGAAAGAGCAGCACAGCAACTACCACTGATGACCAGCCTGAGGGAAGCTATGTGCAACGAGACTTCTCTGTTCAATGCTTACTACATCTTCTGTTTACTCTTTATTTCAAGTAGCCTTGTGATTGGCTTTTCTATGCCGTCTGATGCCTAGCAGAAGAATTCCAGAACTGTTCTGGTCCTCTGATACATGCGTCTTTCTTCAAACCTGGAATTTAAAAATTACAGTTGGCTGAAGCAACAACACGTATGGAAGTAAAAAGGCCTCACTTTGATGACTTGTGTTTCTGAAGTAGTGGAGTGTACATTTTTCCACCGGTATTGATCAACGCCAATCAATATTGTATAACATTAAACAGCTGGGAAAATATTGGTCTGTCTACAGTCTACATCATGGCTCTCTGTAGGTGTTTTGTTTGTACGACTTTCTAATCCAAGCCTTAGTAATTAAAATGATATCAAAGGGAATTTTATTTTCTATACAAGACTCGTGAGAAATTAAAAAATATTGTGGATGTTGACATTTGCATTTTGAAGCTTAGTTTTGTGTTTATGTAAGGTTTGCTTTTAGCTGGTGATCCAAAACATGAAAACCACATGATAGACTTGGCTGCACGTTAAACGGCACAGAAGGCAGGCATATTTTGGACTTTTGCCCGATAGAGATATCATGGTGGCATTATCTGAACACATAGGGGCAGGTTGTCATCTTCCAGGCTGCTGCCGACTCGACAGCAGCCCAGAAAACATCCCTTTTAAATGAGACCTTAGATAACAGTCTTGCAGTGATTGTGCCTGAATTGATTACGCCCACCAGTTCCTTAGATTGATCCCACTCAAAGAAATTCAATTGAACCGGGAACCAACATGTAAACAGGTAAACCCTGTTCGATTTAAATTACCTTGGATGGGGGACCACTTCATTGTACAAGTATTTGGTTTTCCAGGAGTTTTGGAAAGGAAATTATTGGTTTGCCATTGATCACACTCTGTGGTACCATCCATTAATGTTAGACTGATATTAAAACAGCACAAGCCAATCTAATAGAAGATCAATCAAGAAAAATTTGATGTGTGTATATCTAGCTTACTGGCAATAGAAACAAAAGGTAATACAACTATGTTACAGGGGGACTAAGAAAACCAAAACTTGGTGTTGCTAATACTTGCTGGAGATGTAACCTAGATGGGGGCTCCTTTTTCCACATCTGGTGGACATGCACCCTTATAGCAAACTTTTCGCACACGATTCATAAACACATCTCTCTTCTGACCGAATGTGACATCCGTTTTAGCCCAGCCTTGTCCTTGGTGCACCGCACTATCCAGCCATATGTGCTCTATAGACGCTCCTTGCTCTTCCACCTCCTAAATGCAGCCAAACTTTTAATCCCAATTTCATGGAAGTCCCATACCGTCCAATCACTGAAGGATTGGTTACAACAAATTGTCAAGATTGCTGTCATGGAGGAACTTATACACATGGCCCATAATTCCATATAAAAATATTCTCTCACCTGGGACCATTGGTTAAACTTTAAAACCTCTCCTGTATTTCACACCCTTGCCTCAAGTTAAATGTTTTGCCTACTATTCTGGTGTTGCATGCCATATGATCTACAGTTATGTCACAGTTATGTGTTAAGTAGCCAAACTTTGTTGCATTGAAAAATATTGCTTTGATATGGCTAAATGTTATGTTACATCTCTCGTATATGTACCACATTGAACCTAATGTGAAAAAGCATCTGTGATGACATTGAAACAAAAAAAGAAAACCAAAACCAAACAAACTTTGAAAGGTTTTAAAATAATTAAAATTGTGCAAAAACAATGCAATATGTTGCATACAGAATTTTTGGTGATGATACCATACTCAAGGGCTTTGCAATCAACTCACAAAGCCAGCTAGTTTAGAAAGTTCAACCAACTCTAATGACAGGTAGGTAACTAGCCTTTACAGATGGAGCTGAGCAGTGGCAGCCTGCATATTACTCTTATTACAGTTAGTATTTTCAGAAAAACCAAATTCTTGAATTACAAACATTCACAAATGTGTGATGAACCAAATTCTAATTAGGAAAAATTTACCCTTTTTCTGTTGTTAATATTTACTTCTGTATAGTCTCTTAACATATATGTATAATGAAGCTATACTTGTTTAATAAACCATTTCATGAACTAAAATAAGCTAAACACAAAACTGAAAATATAGTTTTTTTATCTAGACAACATGCGCACAGCTGTGTACTGTGGGAAGAATTGTTCTTTCGTATATTCCTTATATATCCGTATATGTTCTTTACAAATACAAACACTGAAACGGCTGCTGAAAAGCTCTGTAAATTCATCTGTTTAAGGAGCATATTTTGGGAAATTTAGAAACATTTATTACCGCTGACACAAATGACAAATGACAAAACAGTGCCTCTCCGAAGTGCTGTATGATGTACTGTCTGCTTGCTGTGTAGTAACCCCTAGAGTGTGCAAGAAGGGCAAAGAATGAACCTGCCACCTTCCAGGCTGAACGCTTTAAGTATAGCTACACACCTCCTCCATATGGCTTCTCAGTGTGGCTCAGTAACACAATGCTTTCTTGTAGTTTTAAAAGAGTGCGATAATTAACTGTCCTGCCCTGGGCTATTTGCTTAAATGATGTGATCAGTTTGTGCAGGTTTTTCTGGTAAAGTCTATAGGCCAAGCGTCTCACTTTGGAGACAGTTCCTGGAATGCATAGAGAGCAAATACTTCACTTATCATCTCTGAAAATGAAATAGGACAGCTGTTAGGAGGGATTACAGCGGGGCACTTCCAGTCATGTCTGTCTGCATCAGCCTGGTACATCTATTAAGAAGATGGCTTGGGTGGAGGAACAGTGCCGAACATGTGGCCAGGAAGGCTGATCATATCTACACGAAGGAGAAGTGTTTTGCCTATTGTAACTGCACAGATGCCTACAGTCCTTCTCATGTAGGTGTGAAGAATGATAATGAATCTATAGTTGTGGGAACAGAAGAGACACTTTTCTATCCTTACTATTTAATATCCATGTCACATTGATCAATTTCAATGAGTTTTGGGGGAAAATCTTATGTCTACATTAGGCATAGATAGTAGTAATGTAGTGATTTAGGGTTTGTGCCCATTAAGATTCTTGCCCATGGGCTCCAGGCAGATATAAGGGAGGGATTTGGACCCAGGAAGATACTATGTGAGGATGGGTCTGATGGAGTTGGAGTAACTGGGCATGCTGTCCACTCTGAGACCTGTTACCCACCACAGTCTAGTCCAGCATGCGGGCAGCTGGACTAGACAATAGCACACAGAATATTAATAAGACCCAGTACTTATAAGTATTTATGAGACAGACCTGTGCCAGGTCAGTGGGGTGGTCCAGACCGTGTGGACCAGACCTGAACACTGGCCGAACATCGGCTGTGTCCGATCGGATTTTTAAACTGAAAATTTCATTCATTTTTTTCCGTGTTAGAGACTGAAGACTGGAGCCTTCAAATTATTTTGCCTACTCACCTACTCACGAACACCTGAACTGATCGGCGGCGGGAAGAAAATTGAAAATTCAGTGTTCGATGTGGACTGATCGCTGCGTGAACACTGCAGCCCTCACTACTGAACGCTACTGGAGGTTCTGCCTATGCTGTGATCCTGCCAATTGGCAGTGCTGACCCTACTTTTCCTATCCCCATTTAGGCATTGTGGTGTAAGCAGTTTGGGTTCCCTAAAGTAAACAGGTTACCCTGCCTCTGTGCTCCTCTCTGAACTGTAGTGAGTTAAAGTTTGCTTTGTTTGTAGTGAGACCCCGTTGGTCCACATTTAGAATAACGTTTATTGCATCATAAGTCGCTTCTTGTCATCGGTTGATTCCTGAACCTCTACAGTAAGGCTGTGAATCCACTCCCGCTGCGAGGTTTTCCCCGCTGTATAGGCACAGAAAAACTGCACAGTTTTTTGGAGTGTAGACACAGTCTAATAAAGAGATTTTGGAAGGGCTTGCTCACCAAAATCAGGATGTTCAAACATATGTACTCTTATTCTGTACACATGTCCTAGTATTTACCATTATCATTATTGTTCATATGGCCATATGGTAATAAGATTAAATATTAAACACATCAATCACAATATAGAATGTAGTTATCCCCAAAAAATGTGAGGGGTTTAATTCTAGTACACACAATCTGGAAAGATTAGGGGTATCTAGAAATATCTCCAGAATTCAGCTAATGACTTCTACTCATATTTATGAGATGAGTAGGGAAGCTTTTGGATCTGATATTTTTATCTCAGACTGTGTTTCCACAGTCCCTTTAAATTCTCAAACCATGACAAGGGGAGATGTCTCCAATAAAATCACACACTGGCATAAGCACTAATTCTACTTTTTAAACTGAAATAAGAATTGCTTCAAGTTATCTGCAAGGCTTAGAAGTTGTTGTCTCACATAAAACAAAGAGTATAACAAGGATATAAATGGATCTGGCCTATAGATTGAGTGGCCATCCCAACAACCATGAAATAATTACGGTACTTGAAGGAGGAAGAGTTTTTGGAGCTCGCTTTGAACGAGCAGTGTTGCGCAGTGAAAATGGTTTAATTAAGACCGTATGTGTTTTCAAATCATGGTACATTTGCAGACCTGTTTTTCACAGATAGCTGCCTAATGCTGTCATTACATAGTAATCTAAAATGCAGCAGCACGTGTTCTCTTTTCCTGCGCTGGAAAACCGACACACTGCTCTAAACACGTCCAATTAAACAAATGCTTTGTTTTCACACTTGTTCCCGAAATATCAGTGCAAGTTGCACATTACCTATACCACCCAAGCAGAATGTGCCAATATCAATATTTTTGGATGATCCAATTACAACAGATTAGTAGACTCTCTTTTCCTATTGCTAATGAGCTTTCCTGAGGCACTCTGCTCAAACGACCGAATCCCTACTTATAGAAACTTTTCAATATAAGGTTGTTGGAGCAGGAATAGTATTTTTAAGTCATTTGATTACAGATGTTTACTGTTCTTAAGAGCTGTATAATAAGACTACATGGACCTGTATCTTCCTTCTCACAGGTAGCCATCCACTGTGAGAGCAGCTGGCCAGTTCTCTGCAGATAGCCATGGTTGGCTGGAGCCAACATATAATTGCTTATAATGTGGGCCTAAGGGTTTTGTAAGAGGATAACTGACATTTTTAGAATCTAGTTTATTGCTTTATACATGTGTGAGGAGTAAAAAGGTACCTTTAGACAACATTTAAAAATAAAAACAGGCAAATGTGCAATATCTAAAAACTAAAGCATTTATTAAACTTAAATAGTATATGTATTTGGATTTATAAATTGTATTACTGACAGGGGCATTTCTAGCAAAATTATTGGGCCCCCTGTCGAAAGTTGTTGAGTTGGGGGGGGGAGGGGAGTGGTAGCAGAAAAGGTTTTGAGCGAGGGGAGGTGGTCTCTAGAGGTATTATGCTATATTGTTACTTACTGAGACCACTGCTTGTAAAGCAGATGGGGTGTTTCCATGTACAGTGTCTATATTTCATATGCAGGTCCTGCTTCCTGCATTGCGGCTCCATCCATTGATGCTACTCCAATGGAAAACAAGGCTGTCTATGTGTAGGTAGGTGATATCTTAACAGTTGTTTAAACATAGAAGTAAGGAAGAAACAAATCTGTATGGCTGTTCTTGCAATGTACTACAATTTTTTTTATTATTATTACTAAACACATTTTTAACAGGTCCATATCTAATTCAAGTGCTCCTAGAACCTTCAGTGAGAAGGAGTGCAAAGATGCTCAATATAATTGTGTTAGAATTTGTATTTTTATTATTACTAAACACATTTTTAACAGGTCCATATCTAATTTCAAGTGCTCCTAGAACCTTCAGTGAGAAGGAGTGCAAAGATAGTCAATATAATTGTGTTATATTTTGTATTTTATAGTGTTTCTCTTGACAGTGTTCTCTGGTGTTCGAGAAGGGATGATACTAATGGGATTGGGGGATCCAGAGTATTATCAGTTAAGGTGGCACTAAGTGCTTCCCTATCATTAAGCCCAATATGGACATCTGGGAGCACAAAAATAACCAAAGTAAACTCATTTGTAAGCTTTGTCTGTTAACCTCCCTAGCGGTTGAGACGAACCCTGTTCGTTCGGTGAACAGGGTCCTCTCAACTGCCGGGGAAGCCGGCGGTGGGGAGACCCTATGCCTCCCCGGAAAGCTGCAGCGATTGTCTTCATCGCTGCAGCATTTCCGGGTTGGCGGCACCGCCCCGATCGCGTCACGGTGACGCGGAAGGGGGCGGGGGGGGGGGGCGGCGCCATAGACCTCCATGTTAATGGAGGAGCGCTGGCTTTCTCTCACACGCAGCTGTTGTCAGTAATGACAACAGCTGCGAGCAGAGTTTCGGCGGGAAGCCGGAAACGAGAGGGAAGCCGGAAACGAGTGTACACTGTACACTGCCTCGATCGCCCGTATCAATGGCGCGATACGGGCGGTGCGCTAGGAAGGTTAAAGACTAGTGTTGATTATGAATATTCAAATTGAGAATTTGTATTGTGAATATCGCCACTTCAAGAATTCACAACATTTTCACATACAGTACTATATCTTCGTAATTGCAAATATTCCAGATTTTTTACATGAATATCTGGAACTACCGTTCATTGGGTTCACAATATGTGCATATACAAGTCCAGATTTGCGCAAGGTTTCATTTTCATGTGATAGTGTTGATTGCAAAAGGTAATGAAGGTGATGAAATAGTGGAGATCATGAATTCTCGAATTTGCGATTTTCTTTTAAGTATATGTTGAGAAATATGCGTCATTTTGTGAAAACAAATATTGCCTGTGCTGCTATAAAAGACCAAAGCACCTTTACTTTTAATGAAGCTATCTGATGGCAGCATTTGTATGCAGTCTGACCAGACATAGGGACAGCCAAGTATTAGACTTTTAGTCATTCTGTGGTTACGGTTAATGACTGTGTCACACTCATTACTGCCCGATAACCACAGATAGATTCCATGAGATTTTTTTGTAAATGGTGTACAGTTCCAACATGTCCCTTATACAAAGTTAGTAGTCCCACTGTATTGTATTATAGTATACACTACATAGTATATAGAGTTTATTATATAGATTCAAAGTTCTTCTCGTGTAAAGAAAGACATAATGTACCAGAGCAAATGGAAAACCCCTTAGCAGTCATATATACCCATATGGCACTTCTTCTACGGTAAGGAAAAAAATCATCATATTTTTACTACAGGCAACCATTCAATTCTGTCTTTCCTTCATTTTTAATGAGCACTAATGTGCTGAATATTAAAAACAGTATCAAAAGATAAAAAATAGAATGCTTATTATAGCGATCTATTGGGTATTGGAAATTATAATGAGTGAAATGCTCTGGAAATGTCAAAGTGGAACTTCAGGTGAAATTGTAAATGTTTAGAATGACATATTGGTTAATATATAACATTTACTTATGGCTGACCCATGGTGTGGTGTAAAGCTTAGACTCCACTGTACACTGGGATGTGCTGGTGCACACTCAAGCCTCCTTTGCATTCCCATAGATGTAGCTTGCTGCATCGATTTTAATGCAACGGAGTGTTGGACCAGCGGATCTAGGGGCTCTGACTGGCTGTGGAGACAGCTCTGTCAAAGCCCCATTGCCGTCAATGGGTGGCTTATGCACTGTTGCCCAACCCTTACTCAGTTGTGTATTCATTAACAAAGCCTATTGAATACACAACTGAAATAATGTATATTTTATAAGGGAACCTGTTCTTTCATCCAAGAAATTTTTGGGTACCTGGAGTCGGAGTCGGCAAAAAATGAACCGACTCCGACTCCTACTAAATTTAAATGGGAATTGAAAAAAAAAATTGCTTCAAATGTCGCAATTAACAAAGTCATAATGAACTACTTCTCTGCTATAAGAATAATTGTATGCCATGCATAACATTACAGCACCCACTGTGAACCTAGCCTAAAGGCCCCCACACACATACCAATGGGAACAGATCAGCACAGATGAGAGGGGATTCAAGGGAAATCATGAATCATGTTTGAAGTGCCCCTTCGTTCTGCCTCTTCTTGG
>CM070032.1:180610655-180624609 GCA_036250615.1 Ptychadena robeensis
TTACCAGATCAAGCAGTCCAGTATAGGTAAAAGTATGAAGTATGAAATCTTTCTTTGCTTTCAAATGGTAAAATGTGTTCAGAAGCTAGATAATAGTCTGGTGATGGATATCTGGCATTTGATCCCTGCCCCTAATAGGCTGTTTTGCGGCACGTCAATTCCTGCGTATAAAACAGTAGATATTAGGTCTAAAGCTGGGCATAGACGTTTAGATTCCAGGCAGAATTTGCAGGAGATTGACCGCATGTGATGAGATCGACCTAAAAATTACAGACATGTCCGTAATTTTGCAGAGCATATCGATTTCTAGGCTGATTTATGTCCCAATTTAAGGTGGCTTTGTTAAATTTGCCGCATGGCAGTCAATCTGCGTCTATGGCCGTCAAACCATCTATGGCCAGCTAAAAGTGTTAAATAAATTGATAGCTGTCTATAGTAAATCTATTTTTTAATCAAACACATTAATATTACCCTTTCCACATGTACAATATTGTTTTCCAAGGGTGGCTCTTTTATCGATGCAGTTTTGTGAGTGTAGCCATACTAAATGTTCCTGCCCAATGAGCATTGAGGATGCATAAAGCCTATGCCTTTATTTACATACAGATAAATGGCCAGGGCATCCTTCCCACCAACCTCCCTAGCATCATCACTGACTTCAGGGAGGTGGATTCAGTAAGAAGAGCTGAGAATGTTGGCACTGCAGAATGGCCAAGGCTCCGATATAGAATATAAGAATTCCTAAATGAGGCTCAGAAATGCCAATTTTGTACCAAATTTGGTAATTAATGGCCATTTTACACTATTCGCAAGCAGGGGCATTCCTAGGGAAATCAGTGCCCTGGGCGAGCACCCTCTCCCCAATTAGCATCTCTTTCCTATGCTGGAGAGCTCTCCAGAGTGGGGTTGTGCCGGTGAGTCACGGACTTGCGGACTCTGAAAAATTTTGCCCATATTGCCCCTATCTGAAACCGCCAGTGTCTGCAAGTATATGGGAGATGCTTGCACTGTGCCTTTAAAAATGGAGCATTACCAAAAACACAATTGCAGCTCTAGTGTGAAAAGTACACAGATTTCCATAAGTTGACCCAAGGTGCCCTCTGCAGCAGTACTTTACTGCACACCACAGCTGCAAGACAGTTAGTGTGAACGAGCCCTAAAATCTACCCCAAGCCATACTCCAAAATACAGATAAGGGGGTTAAAGATGAAAGCAGTACTTGTGTGTAACTTTGTGGCCCTTTAGGATAAACAGATATTAATATTAGTTATGAAAATATAAATAAATGTAGCAATTGTAAGGGAAACACAATTTGTTTGCTGCTTGGATAACTGGAGAAATCAGATGACTGCATATAACCTCAGACGGTATTATTGTTTTAAAATGATAAAATAACTATTTTCCTATGAAACCGTCATAGGGCTGAAATTGTCTGCTACACAAAAAATTTAATGACAGATAGTTGAAGTCCATCTTAACTGGTTTATAGGTAGATGATGATTTTTCATTTTTTTGATAACAAATTCACTTTAAAGGAGAAGAGACAAAACACAGGCTTCCGAATAATAAATAAACCTTAAGGAGATGCAATGTTTGAAGCAACAGCTTATTTACCTGGTGATGGAAGAGAGAAATGTATGTATATTTTTCATCACAATACTATTATAGCCAACAGTAGTCTATACCTTAAATCTTTTAGTCTCATTCTTCTTTCTTATACCTCTAAAACGTTTTAAGATTCATATGGTGGGAAAAGACTGACAAATGGATGCAGGTATCTAAACAAAAGTTATTTTTCTCAGACCTTTACAGCTTTCCATGACATAACTTGTCCTTCATGAGATGGATGTTAAGAATATAACATCCATAGTGGTCATAATAAGAACCATATTAAATAATTTGAAGAGTAATGTTATGTTCTGAAAGTATGACCTTCTACATAAAAATCTAAAGTTTTTTCCTAGGAATATTTTCATCATCAGAAAGTTACTGTTAGACCTTCTGGGAGAAGTTCTACTCCAGCAGAACCCGTGCTAAAACCTATTATGAAATTCATTGCCAAATCAATTTGCACATTTTTTTAAATTGTCTGGTTGGGATAATTTTATCGTGTCTCATTTCTGCTATCTTTGAAAGCTTACACAGTCTGAGTGTGATCTTATGTTAAAAATGTAATCTATGGTTCGCCATCATTACCTACCTATGGGCTACCATCTAAAACACATAAATCAGAAGTTCATTCACCTTACAACTTAAGCTGGGAACACATGGCTCAATATAGGAGCCGTTCAAGGTTCCCTGCAGTAGCGCGATATCAGAGGAGCTAAGCCGATGCTTTGCATAGAGACCCCATGGTCTCCATGCAAGGCAATGGACATTGACTGTGGTTTACGGTCATGTCCAATATCCCTGTTGTGGGCGGGATTGATTGGTCCCACTCGAAAACAGGAATGGCCACATATGATATAGGCCAGATAGATGGCAGTGAGAATTTAGCAATTTAGCAAAATGTATAAGGTCCACCAGGTCTATATTCCTATGGCTTGGTACTAAATGGGCATTCTAAATACTGTTAGGCTGAGGCTCCACTGATGCGGCCAGAAAACCCCAAAACCCATTCCAAAAAGCATGAGTTTTTTATGATGTTAACCCATGGTTTTTTTTTGTAGTTCTTTTTATGTTCATTGATTGCAATGGATGTGGCCGCACCACACCTGTGGAGTTTGCTCCATTGGGGTCTAGAAACATGCCCAAACTGCTCCTATATCCTCAGTTTTAGGCCGGGTCTACACTACGTATTTTTGCATAGTTTTCCCACGTGTCATCCCCTATGGGAAATGACGTGCCAGTCTATACTAGCGTGTCATGACCGCATTTGGGAGCGACACAGCATGCATGGCGTATAATTTATCAGTTCAGCTAGAAGAATAAAGGTTTCTATGTATGCTCTGGGTCTCTTCTAGCTATTGCATACTATGTGATCTGAGCTTAAAACAGGTGGACCATAATATATCAACAAAATCAGTTAAGAAACAGGAATTTGAAGTTTAAAACTTCTACACAAATAATTCTAAAACTCACAATGTAAATGAGAAATTCTATGAGGACGTTATTTGATATCATGGAAGACTAATGATATCTTCCCTGACAGAATTTATTCTGTAAGAGGCTGAGAGTGCCAGGTATCTCCGTGCTATTCATACTGAATGAAAACTCAGAACAAGGACACTGGGATACAGTGGCTGTTTAAACAAACCATTCACCATTCTTTCATTGTGTCCTCAAAAAAAGCACTCTCATTTTATACTGCATAAGTATAGGTACAAAGACATTTAAATCCTTGTTTCTGCTCGAATGTCTCTTGCCATTGCACTTTAGGGTTATTAAAATGGTAAAGAAGACAGATCACATAAATAAAAGGTTGCACGATGGCCAGATATGCACAATGCAGAAGAAAATGGCTGTTAAAAAAAGATTAGTTGTATTTTAACTACTGCACATCTTATGAATCTAGGCATCAGCTCAATGAGAAATTGTGCTGTAGTAATTTATATACATCCTGCAGGTAAATCAGTTTATGAGATTCTGAACTTTAATTTCCGCTCAATAATTTAAACCCTCACATATAATACGACACAGCTATGAAACCTCCAAGAAACACGAGAAAAAAGGAATATATTGATGAAGTATGTATTGAACATGGATGACACATAGATGTTTATAACTGAAATATGCTAATATTTTATCTTCTATGGTCCCTTCGTTACTCTTTATTGACAAACTAATTAAATGTTTGCTTAAAATCTTTGTAGTAAAGTACAGTATGTTGGTTGGTTGGTAAAGAGTAAAGACAGTGTCTGCGTAGATATGTTCAGGGAAGTCTGGATTCCTCCTACAGTCCAAAGACATGCTGGAAGGTAAATTGGCTTCCCACAAAAATAATCTCATATGTTAGTTACGTATACATGACTATGGCAGGGACATTAGATTGTGAGTTATCATGAGAGACAATTAGTAATATGACTATATATACTCTGTAAAGTGCATAAATTGGTGCTATATAAATACAATAATAATAATAATAATAATAATGAGCCATATACAGCAATACTAAGCTTAGAATGATGGGGAGAGCAGTTTTTTTCTTCTCTATGATTTTTGGGAGTAGTGTTTTTTTTTAGTAACAAGAATACAAAGGTAAGTAGGTTCCCCCTTGGTGGCACTTTGAATGGAATGCATATAGTGGTAGTTGAACTAGAGATCACCAATTGTATATTCGTTTGACTGTTGCCAATCCTTTTATTAGTCCATTAATTACAAAACATCAAAAATTGTCAAGGCGAGAGAGCAAACAATTCCTATTTAATGACGGGTTCCCTCTTAAAGCCTTCTTAATCATACGTGTGCCACATCCCATAAATATGTATACCAAAAAACAAAGAGGAGTGAAGTGAAGATGCCCATTGCATGAACTCTATCACTAATCTGGAGCCTAGAGATTCCAGGGGACTTTTAAGGCACTAAATATTTTCACTTTTCAGTTATGTATAAACAAATAAAAATGTATTGTAGCAATGATACAAATCCAATCATCACATACATGATGGTTAAAACCAATAAAACACACTTCTGTACATATATCTCACACCAGATTTAGCACGGTGTACATCACATTTTCTACATGATGGTAAATAAACACTTTCTTGACGCGTTTCGCACTGTGGCTTCCTCAGGAGATTTTTGTGTTTGGCGAGAGGTTTGGCGATTTCTGTGTAAGGCGAGAGAGCGAAACACATTTATCAAAGCAAAAGAGCAAGACAAAAATGGATCAAGGATGATGTGTGCATCCAAAATGCTACATGTTTCGTCCAAGCATGAGCTTCCTCAGGCAAGGGCTGCACACATCATCCTTGATCCATATTTGTTTTGCTCTTTTGCTTTGGGAGGGGAACCTACTTACCTTTGTATTCTCAGACCTCCAATCTTGGGATGGGAATGCATATAAATACTAAGCGATAGATTTACAATCTCGCTATACAATCTTTTTAAAGAAACAAGAAAAACAGGTCAACAGGTTGCAGGTCAACGGTCCAGGGACCATTTTGTAGACTGGACAGCAATTTTACTCCCAGATTACTTACTTTTGGGGGTTGTCAGCAATAGTGGTGCTCGTGGGTGGGAGTTTATTGCCAACAATCTCTGGAAGAATTGGAGATAGTAGAGAATTTTATGGTAGTCTACTGCCCCTACTCAGTATGCTGGATTCTCTGGTGGTCGTGCTCAGTTTGCTTTACCGGGTGACCGAGACTGTCTCCTGCTTCACTCGCTCTCTCTCGGTGGTGCAAAGTGGTTTTTGGTTTTATTGGTACCTGAAGAAAAGCTCAAGTTGATTTTTTTCTACTTGTATTTAAAACAAATCAATACAAACCCTCTCTGATTTGTTTTGAATATAAGTAGCAAAAAATCAATGGGCGCCTCAACTTGAGCTTTTTTTTTCTTTTTTTTCGGCTACCAATAACTAAACTAAAGAACTAGGCCAAGAGTTTTGTTTTGGCTGATGATACCTGCAAAAGCTGATTTAATTTAACCCTTAAAAATACTTTAGTACTTTAATTATAATGTTTACTCATATGGTATTATTTATAAACATTTTATAAATGAAGTATTTGAGACTGCAAGCAATAGAATGGCCTTTACCTTCTATCAAACAATGTATTTAGTTATGTATCACCCTACAAAATATGTATTTCAAAGAATAATGCGTAGTCTTGTTAAATGTTGTGTCAAATGTGACAGCCTTGCTAATCAAATGTCTCCATTATGACAGGCATAAGAAACTGGAAAATTTATTCAACATTAAACATGCCATATTTTCAAAGCTATAAAAGGGAAGGGAATCAAACAGTGACAAACACTCTGTTACTTACTATTAAAATATGGGTGCTATTAAAACTAAATTGACAGTTGGCAGATTATTACCTGACTGAAATGTCATTCCTTTGTCTTAGCATATCACTCTGTTGTTTGACATCGCAGCTATATTAGTGAGCTCAAGCTGAAACCAACAATTTTAGATACTTCATTACTGTGACTTCAACATAGAAATGTGGTGACTGGTGGTGGCTGCAACAAACATGGAGACAACACCATTAGTTCAGTGCCGTAATGAACTCATAAGAGACCAATGTATGACCAAAAACCCATGTGCTCCACTAAAGCCTTCATGAGAAATCCAAACCCAGCTATTTTATATTTTGTTATTTTCTATTTTATTTTTATCAAGCAAATGCTATGGGTAATGCCTTTCTAAGGAAAAAGTCTAGTATTGAAGATATATATTCCTGTGTCATTACCTGTACCTGTGTGTTATACTGTGTTGTATCTCCACTCTAATGTATTGTACAGCGCTGCGTAATATGCTGGCGCTATATATATAAATAAATGTTAATAATAATAATAATAATATATAAGATAGGACACCAATGTTGTTATGTATTTTTTCTGGTTATTGTTCTGATCCTCTTCCTGTCAAATTTTATATGGAAGGCAAACTCAAAATTACCATACAGATAAAATGTTCAGCTAAGTAACCCCTTTCTATACTGTTACCACCAAATTACAGTTTGTATGACCCCGGGGAGGTCATGTACTCTTTCAGAGGGTGAAGGTACTTGAGATGTTGAAGTTGTGGCCATAAAAGAAGGACTATTATTCTGGTAAAGTGTTATATTAGCAGGAATTAGCGATAGAATAATGGCTCTTCCTGGTGTAGGTACAACAATATATTGTGTTGATGTTGCATAATTTGTTACATTCAATTTCCTCCATATATTTCCATTCCAAGCGCATGCCCACACCATATTTCTCTAAAGGCAGATTTAGATTTGACCTAAATCTCCTGCAATGTGTTTCTTATCAACAGACTTCTTCTGGACAATTGTCTTATCATATGAAATTACTATTAAGTTCAAGTTAACATTTTCTAACCATTCCTCAAATAACATCAACAGTGATTTAAGCAGGGTACAGACATGAAGATATGGGCCAGATTGATGGCCGTTTCGAGCGCCTTGTGCGCTCGCCGCCATCTATATGTCCCATATAATCGCTGTTTTTGAGTGGGACCAATCAATCCCGCTCAAAAACAGCCATATCGGACATGACCGTTAAATACAGCCGATGTCCTTTGCTTTGCCTAGAGACCGTGGGTCTCGAGCCAAAGCATCGTCTGGACAATTGTCTTATCAAATGAAATTATTATTAAGTTCAAGTTTACATTTTCTAACCATTCCTCAAGTAACCCATCACCATCAAAATTGTGGAAAGATATCCAAAAAGGGGAGAATTTGTCATTGCTCTGGGCTTGAGCTTCCTCTATAGGGAGTCATCGATATCGCCCAATACTTTAGATGGGTACCCTCGGTCCTGAAACTCCATCAAACTGAGTTTACCAACAGGTTCATTGCCTGTTCACGGCCTGTGTGCCTGTGTGCCTGTTCACGGCCATGTGGGATCGATTGATTCGCTCAAAGAAAGGCTTGGTGGCTAAAAATTTTTTAAAGATTTGAGCACAATTGATTGTGCTTTTCAGCTTTAGTTATAGTCAAAATACATTCCCTTGGGTGCTGGCTTAGGAACTTGTGTAGGAAGTGTAGCCTATTTAGCTTTCTTAGACATAAGAAAGCCATTTTCAGGCCATCAACGGTCTTCTTCTGTCCAATATTGCTGACCTCACACCTCTTCAGTATATGAATGTTTTTTTTACCACTGGACAGTCAATAGAAAAGTTCAGGTCATATAGCCAATGATGTGGAAACCAAGGAAAGTTCTCAAGCTTCTCATATACAGAAAAGAAGAAGGATCTGACACTGAAGCATCAATCATCTCCAGCTTATGGTTTTTGGCCGCCCAGGCCTTTATTTTTTCATTTAGGAAAGGTATTAGCATAAGGATTTGTTTTAGCCTGTAGAGTGTTCCAATCCTATAATGGCAGGACATGGAGAAACATATTGTCAGACAGAATGATTATGAAGTACTATAATTTTTGTTTTAATTGCTGTAACAAGTAATATTGTAAAACGCTATTTTCAAACGAAAATGGCACACTTGGTACAAAACGTGTGTGTTGATAGGAAAGCTTTATTTTTGATCTATGAGACGCAGGGTGGCAGTTTCAGACTTACCCCCCTTCACTGTTTCATTTGTAGCTACTTAAAACTGTCAGAAAATTGATGATTTGGAAGGTTCCGGCAGCGTACCAAATATTGCAGCAGCAACAAAAGAGAATTTAACTGGGTTACACTGAGATAACATCACCAGGAGGAGCAATAATTCTTTCTTGTTAAATATTACCGGATGAAAACTGATTTAATACCTTACGCCGGCGCTTTGAGCATCAATACCTTTTTGAGAAGCGTGTCTGTTATATCTCCATTCCTCTAATTAAATGTCGCCATGTTTAAGCATTATTAGAAAGAAGAATTGGACACATCTGATTACTGCTGGAAGAAGAATAAAGCAAATGAATGCACCTCATCCGCCAACATCCAATTAGACGCAGCATTATTCCAGACAAATGTATAAAAAAATTCAAAGTGCTCATGTTTGACATACATTTTATACAGTACTTAATATCACATTGGTTAAAGTGCTCTCACTGTATACAAAGATTAATGTCCATTAAATAACTGTTGCCCTGCTCGTAGAATGCTATTATACATAAACTGCTGACACGTTTTTATAAAGTACCATAAAAAAAAAGGTGTATTTGTAGAATGAAGGATGGTGCGGTCTGGTTAATGTATTAAAGTGTTCTGTCATAACAAGCACTTGTATGAACATGGAGAGCTCAGAGCTAAAGCTTCTTTAAGGGCTTTAGATATCAAGCAATCATGTCATGTTTAAAGACTGAACACTCCAGTGTTTCACAGTATGAGAAAAGGGACCTCATCTAAAGCAGGGAACACAAGGTTCGATATATGAGCCGTTCGAGATTCCGGCAGCAGCGTGATGATGTCAATCCCACTCCCACCCAGCTTTGGCTGAGCTGGGGAGAGAGCAGAGCATGTTGTAACTTACAACATGCATACTTTACAGAGTTATTTTTACACTAATTCTGGCTTTTTTTCCTTTTTCAGGACAAAAGTAAAGAGGGTAAGTAAGGGCTCCTTCACACGGCCAGTAAATGAGAAATAACCCAATAGAACCTTCCACCCAATAGACCTATAGTCATAAGGTTATTATCAAACCGACCTGCAAGCGCCTGCACAAGTTTGCAGGCGCTCGAGACAGGTCGTTTCCCAGGCTGCTCCAAGAACACAGCAGTCTGGGAAACTACAGTGTAAAGCCTTTCCAATACACATTCTGTTATTGTCCCTTATGTGAGGCCAGATAACAGAGTCTATTCCCAATGTCATTGTGAGGAAATGGGAGACATATAGTGCTTGTGATCCAACATCTCTGGGATATGTCAAGTCACACCCACAGAGAATTTACAATCCCCATCTTTAAGCTTCAGATATGTCAGCACTGTCCAGAATTAATTGTTTGTTCTCTCCTGCAAGCATATTGCCTATGAAATATAGCAAGTTAATATAGTAAAGTACATGAATATCTCACTGCAAGCCTAAATGCTTGTTATGATTGTCCTGGGGTATCTAAACATATTCTTACTTAGCATATTCCTCAATCCTCTGCATCTTTCTTCTGGTATTCTGGTTTGTGGTCACAGGTCAGTGAAAAGAGGGATATGGTTAATAGGATAGAGGTAAGAAGAGGTATTACGCACATACCATGTCTTCAGTCAATACATTTTTATAGAAATGCTATTTGAAATAATATAACTTTTATACATAGTTTTTATTGTTCACTCCACACGTTTGCCTATTGTTTGTATAGAGTATGATTTAAAAGCCGTCAGTAAAAAAAGGGTCCTATGTGAATTTCTAAAAAAACGCTCCGCTCATAGTAATGGCCAGCAGTAATAGCACCATATAGCAGTAAATTCATTTACATTGTGGGAAGCAACAATATATTTGTAGATGTGCTTCATATTATGTTTGAAGGTTAATCCTTGTGTACAAGGATATGTCTATGAACAGCAGTGTAACTTTGAAGCAGGCTATTGAGGGTCAATCCAGGGATTTCTATACGCAGCTAAATTGTGCTGTTTATTATAGTGTCTTTAGCCACTGATACAAGTGATTATCTCTGCAGGATGTGAGCTTATGAATAACACAATAAAAAAATGAGGCTGATAAACAACAGAGATGTTACGGAACTGGAAGCCTATAATTCATTATTAACAAGAGGAAAGCAACATTTCCCAACACCCTGTAAATTCCCTAATAAACTGCTTTATTGGTTTTGTATCGTGCGAGTACATTTACGCAGTATGCATGCAAGTAATGGCCTTAGGGTATGTGCAGTTCTAATAAGAATAAAAACTTTATCTGTTTACAGGTATCTTCCGATGGGGAACGGTTATTACGATGTGTCCCAAAAAAACCTCAGAATGCCCCTTGTTGCTCTGAATTCTTTTGTCTTCAACTATATGTTCAAAGAAAAAATATTTACATTTAACAGACAAATAATTTAAATTACAATGGAGACCATGAGAAAAGTAATGCATAGTTCTCATAAATCCAAAGCTAAAGACTGTGTGACTACTTTGTAGTTTTTAATTTTAAAAAGGTAAAACCTCTTTATTTACTAATCAATAAAAATATGTATATGACCTCACAATAATGGCAGAGAGTGGCACAGGTAGGCATGATGAAAATTCCAGCATTATCTACTACTGCAGATTTTGGCACATGGTCACTTGACTTGAAGTAACTAAAGAAAATTGGTACTGGGAGCCTTCCACCTGTAAGACCCTGTATTCCCAGGTAGCTGTATAACAATTACCTTATGCCAGCACATGGAAAATGTCTGGTACAAATTTATAACCATGATAGTTCCATGGCCCATAAACCGTCTGAGACTCTTCACCACCCAAAATCACCAAAACCCCAACCTTATGTTACCCAATAATTGGGCCAGATTTGGAAATATGAACAATATAAAAATATTTTAATAAAACCTTAAATGACATCCATACATAACACAAATATCACAATGATGAATTATACCCCCTTCCCATACAAGGTTGCCAGTCTTTGAAGGCTCTTTAATAAACCAGCCACAACATAACAGACTTATAAACATTTCACATATACATTGGTCACTCTTCCGTAACCCAACTTAACGCCATCCTGCAACCAACAACACTCACCACCTTCAAAGACCCCAGGCTACTTTGACGAATACACCCTCGCCATCATAACAAGTTCAAAATAGGCAGGAGGGTGGAAACTTCCACACCACTGCTGCGTCAGGACTGACTGAAAACCTCTCCCTGCCTTAACCAAAGACTCAATCACATCCAATCATACCACCCTGGGACCCCATCTATATTCAGCTTCACTGCCCAATCAGGAAATGTCTACGTTTCCATAATACTGTTATTACTTTATACTACTGACCCTTTTTACAATTTTAACAATTAGGTTCCTCACTGGTAGTAAGAAGATGATGAGCAAGTGACTTGTTTTGCTTCCATGCAACAACATTACTGTTTCTTTTATTGAAGTTTTCTTTATAAGACAGGCAAAACCTGTATAATAGTGTTCATTATCTGGTAGTCCTGTTTTGCCGCAAATGCTTTATTAATTATCCATTGTGCCCAGTGGCAGATGGTCAAATCTGTTCATTGCCACAGGAGGCTTTTTACAGTTATCTATAGTTGACGTTGAGAAGTTCAAGCAGATACAACATTCTATTGTGTGCCATGTGGCACCAAGCAATACTTAAACATTCTCCTTTAGGCATGAATGATCATTTAAACTTATATAAGTGAAAATGATTTGTAAGATATACTACAAATCACGAGTATGATATGATGATGGAGTATGACCCACACACAACTTTTTATATTTGAGTTTTTTTCTTTTTTTTTTGGTAAAGCACTGCATACTTCGTCTACATGTCTACATATATCCATTCAAAAGGTGCATTATTTGTCTTCTAGAGCAGTTTGTTTGTAAGTTTAAGTAAGTAAAGTATTACGTTGTGACCTTTTACAGCTCTCTTTTTTCTACTTTTGTTTTATTTTATCTTACTGCATTTATTAGCAAGTATGACTCATTTGCTGGTGCAAAATGGACATTTTCATGCATCATAATAAACACTTTTCAAAAGCGCCCTTTATCATTAGTACTTAAAAGGGTCACCCATCTTTTTCTCCTTGAAGTGTTATATTTATCTGTATAGATACATACCCATTCCTACTAAACCTTTCTTCCCCAGATGACAGATGCTTGAAACAGAACAACAGGTTACCAGCTGTCAGTTAAGAATAATCACATGAACCTCATTAAAAATATCAACATGTAATTTTCAGAGTTTAACTGAAACAGTTTTTCTTTTTAAAGTAACCCGAGAAATGGAAAATTAAAGCAGAAAATGATTTGGTCCAGAATAATATCTTAATATTGACCTTTTTATGTTTTCTGACTTTCTTCCCTCAGCTTTCCTGCATTGGAATCATTTATTCTCAGATCACTAGATTCCTGACAGATAGGTGTAAAGGTAGCCATACACAGGTCAACTTTTTGCGATTACAATATTGACAGTCAAACATCAATCGATTGCACCACCACACAGTGTGATCTATTTTCAAACTGACCACTAGCGAACATGGATGTTCGCACTGCTTCTAGCCAGCGAGTATGGGTGTTCAATCTGCCCCATTCAATGGCGAGAAGGAGCTCACTATTCTTCCACCAGCAAGAGCAGAAGCATTAAGATCCCGCCAGAGGAAGAATCTTTTCACTGTAGTCTGGGTAGAGAACCCGGTCTTCCAGTGAAAAACCGGCTCTGAAAACTGGAAGTGACTTCATTGACGTCACATCCAGCAATTGTAACCAGGAACTATGCGTTACAGGTACCTGATGTGATGTCACTTACGCCACCCAATAGGCGGACCTGGCCCCGCCATCACTACTGATCACTTCCTTTTTTAAAGTGTCATTAATACTTTCTGCCACAAGAGGGCACCTCGAAAGCAATAAACAACATGTGAATATAATCAATCAACTAAAATTTACCAACATGTCCAATTATTTATAATGATATTTGTTCGATATTCATCACTTTTGGTCGGTCCTACCAGGTGGGAAGAAAACAATTCCTGTTTGATCAACATAAACAGCGTTTTTTGGATGATCGAACTGAGATATCGAGCCGTGTATGGCTACCGCAATACTACAAAAAAAATGAACAGGTAGGTTTTGTCTCTTGTATCCAAGATGCTCCCGAACTGTTCGCAACGCCGAACTGGTTTCGCGGGCGAATAGCGCATGTTCGCGTTCGCAGCGAATACCTCGACACATGCAAAACAAGTCGCACGCCCCTATTTTTTCTTTTTTACATTGAACAAACTTTGACCCTGTGAGTCTCAGTCGCAGGCATAATCCAGCCAATCAGGCACCCACCACCTCACGGACCATCCTAAACCCTACCCCTATAACAAGCCAGGAGAGATGGCCATTCACAATCGCTAGCCTTAGAGAGTGAGACAACTGACCAAAGGTCAGTGACACGGCCATAGGTAAGTAGACACGGACAAGGTCGGAGTGACACGGACAATAGTTAGGACAGGCAAATGGGGTGACACGGGCCAAAGGTGGTGACATGGGCAATGGCCATGAGTGAACGCGAAAAACGACGCGAAAACCCGCCAACGGGCTACGACGAAGATGACGGCGCGAAACACACGCCCAACAGCAACGCGATCCATTTTCTACATTTGAAATCTTTGGTGCGGATTTCTTTTGTGCAAAAAAATTTTTCTGGGAGTTTTGCCATTGATTTCACCCTCGTCCATGTCATTGTCCCAAACAGGTGTTCAATG
>CM070032.1:180626508-180669130 GCA_036250615.1 Ptychadena robeensis
TAGATAGATAGATAGATAGATAGATAGATAGATAGATAGATAGATAGATAGACAAAAAATACCAGCAATGACCTTAGAGTTACTTTTCTAGTAGCACATTACTCTCCATACCTTCCAGTAAGATGAATAGCTTACATTTCTCAGACCATTCTCCTAAAACAGATTATAAACTAACTTATAAATAGTTAAATACGTTCTCAGAATGAGCCGGAGCAGAAGCCAGCCTGCTAAGTTGGTTACCTAGAAATCAAAATGCTGTTTGTGACAGAAGCACAGAATGTGGCGAGGTCCCAGAGGAGACATCATGTAAACTTGGGTTGCAGTAGCTACACGCTTCAATATGCCGCTTTCTGTACATCAACTGACCCATAAACAGCAGTGAAGTGTAAGGGTTGCAATTCCTCTCACCTAGTTTTTTTTACTGGAGGCTTGATAAGAAAAAGATACAGGCTTAAACATTATGTTCTAGCCTTATTGTTAAGATAATTTTAAGGAAAGAAAAAGGTCAAGCAAAGTAAAACGAATGTCCTCGGCGTCTTCCAGCATCCGAAATGAATCATAGCTGAACCGTCGTCTGTAACCTTATTCCCTATTCATAGCTTTCATTTTAAGCAACCCTTCTTTATTTGATTTCAGAATAAAGTTGTCTGACAACCAAAGGAAACAGTGGCAGATTCGATGCAGCCAGGCATGTAAAACATGCCCGAGCAAATATTGAAATCTTTATTTATCTACAGGATTTTCACTCCGATTTCCATATGTTTTTGTTTTAGCACATGAATGCTTTTATAAATGGAAACTGGAAGGAAAAAAGTACATTGTTCTGGGTCATTGATAACTCCTGCAGTAATAGAACTTAGGTAGATAAGACAAGGAACAGGAGAGCAAAATTCATGTTTAATGTATTCTACTGCAAGCAAAGGAAGTGTGCCTGTGTGTAAAGCAAGCAAATTTGTCCATGATCTTCTTGAGGGACAGCTCCGGAAAATAGGGGAGAAATTCTCTTATGCTACATACCTTGCTTATTTTTTTAGACATTGACTAAAATTGCAAATATTGTTACATCCGCTGCGTTGCTAATAGTAAAAGGACTATAGGGGCATTATGATCGTAGCCCGGGATGCAAAGTCTGCTGAAAACAAAATTATTATCATTTTCTATTCTGTAGTCACCTTGAGAAACAAGCAAGTGCCTGCAAACAGCAAGGAAGAACTAATTATCTATGGCAAGGCTCTAGGCTGCTACTGAGCTCAGATATTGAAGAAGACAGCTGGTGGGACGTTAAGGAATATTGCAACAGGGTATGCAAGGCCTATTATAAGCTCGTATCATGGGAAAATAGAGTTGTTCTTATTTTCTGGGTGGCAGACAGTAAAAATAGTGACTGTATTGGTTAATATTCCTAGAGATAGCAATATGTTGAATAATTGTTATCTGAAATAATTTTTGACATTGGCACTTCTTCATCATTTCAAGGGCCCGGATACAGTTGTGTTCAAAATTATTCAACCCCCACTGAAATTGAGTGTTTTGGCCATTTTAACATTGATTTTGAACATTTCAGTCATCTTGTTTACAATGAAATGAAAGAGGCACTTGTAAGTCAGACAAATATAACATAACATTAATAATGAAATAACCACAAATGTATTTTCTGTGCTCACATCATTATCAGTTTTATTCAACGCCCAAGTGACATTCATTCTTTGTACAACATCCTTTTCCAGTTATAACAGCTTTTAAACGTGAAGCATAGCATGACACAAGAGTCTTGCAGCGATCTACGGGTATCTTAGCCCATTCTTCATGGGCAAAAGCCTCCAGTTCAGTCACATTCTTAGGCTTGCGTGCTGCAACTGCTTTCTTCAAGTCCCACCCAAGTTCTCAATCGGATTTAAGTCTGGTGACTGCGATGGCCACTCCAAAATTCTAGTCTTTAATCTGCAACCATGCTCTAGTGGACTTGGAGGAATGCTTGGGATCATTGTTGAAAGGTCCAATGTCTCCCAAGCCTCAGGTTTGTGGCAGACTGAATCACATTTCCTTCCAATATCTCCTGGTACTGAAGAGAATTCACACGCTGAAGCTTCCCTGTACCTGCAGAAGCAATACAGCCCCAAAGCATGATTGACCCCCCGCCATGCTTCACAGTAGGCAAGATGTTCTTTTCTTCATAGGCCTTGTTGTTCCTCCTCCATACATAGCATTTATTCATTGGCCCAAACAGTTCTAATTTTGTTTCATCAGTCCACAGAACACTATCTCAAAACCTTTGTGGTTTGTCCACATGACTTTTGGCATACGGCAGTCGATTCTTCTTATTCTTTGGTGACAGCTCTGTGGACATGCTCTATAGCATCATCAAATACAAATTGATTGAAATACCTAGAAAAACTTGAACAATTGCCTGAAATTTACCATACACACATCAATATTTTCTGGACCCATCTTAAATTTGAGTTTTTAGGGTCCCCACACACGTAACGAGTGCCTGCCAACTTTGCCACCCGTACATGTGCATGTTGATCGTGGGTGCCCACATGGGGTGTCAGTTCCCTGTCGCCCCAAAGCCTGGTCAGCCAGAGAACGGACATGTCTGTAAATCTCTGGCAGATGCCATTAGCTTGAATGGGGACAGGCGTCCCCCGTCCAAAACTAATGGCGGGCACACAAAGCTCATCTGTCGGTCCCCACTCGCTACATGTGGGGACCTTTACATTATTGTTGCAGATGTGTACTGCAACTCATCCCCTCCCCCTCCATACTTTGTACTTTATATGCTGGGGGATATAAACAAACCTATGGCTATATGGTTCTTGATAAGTAAGAATGTATGGAAGAGAAGGGTAGGTTAGGATGGCTATGGTAAAGGAGGTCTAGAGACACTATTGTTTATAATGCACACTAAGTAAGAACTATATATGTATTTTTCATATATACATTTTATACATACGTTTTTCATTGCCTGAAATTATGAACTTGGTTTCCAGATCTTTGTATATTTTAGTTATGTCTAGTTCTCTTAAAATCAAGAATATTATTGCCAACTTTTCTAAATTCCAACACTGAAATTAGAGGAAAATGTAACCTGTATCATCATGGCTACATGGCTTATGTTGTCAGAGGTTCTTACTGATGGTTACCGATAATGGCAACAAGACGGGGCAACATGAACATGTGTAAAGCATTAAATATTATTATATGAAAGTATGGAAAAGAAAAATCATGAAAGTACTTATCTAGAAATGTTGGTTTGAGCTGGACCCACTTTGTGTATTGAGAGGTGACTTCAATCCTTTGGAAAATGCAATGGCTTCGAAAAGTCTTAATCAAGAACAGGGTATAGACCATGGATATATAGTAGCACAGACTGGCCTTAATGATAATTGATAGCATAATGAAAACTAGCATTTGTGTTGATGAAGGGATATAAAGCTAGAATAAGACACACATAAGAAGGAGATGCTGAGTAGGAAATCTCAGCTCGTATGACATATCATATATACAGCAATGAGTATGAGAACAGCAGAGTATAGGATATATTTCAATGAACGACTGTTGTCATACATCTTGAACACACAAACAAAGAAGACAGAAATTAGGACAAGTAAATGAAAATCTCGAGCGGCTGCTGATCACAAGAAATGGCTTTTTGACTTGGTGATTAATCAGGCTGTGGAATTTGCATCCAGACTTTGAAATCGGTAACGGAATGTAAAGTGAGGTTGAGTCACTTCATTGATGAAAAACAAAACACAGTTCTAGAAATCCCGTAATTCTGTAGTCCAGATATTTTATTCTGTTTACACCCCTAAGGCTTGTATACACTTTCTGTAGAAATAAATCCTCATGAACATTGAACTTCACTGGTATTGCTTAAAATAGAGAGAAATAATTCAAAGATGTCGACTTTTAAAGCAGAATGAAGAAAACTGTTGCAAAGGGAGCAGCTTACAGTAACCAATAAGACTCCTTTGTTCATTCACAAGATACAAAATCTGATTGGTTGTGCTTTTTTAATCCACTTTTCCCCCCTATGATCTTCATGTTTGAGCCGGAAAACCCTCTGGCATGTGGCACCATTTCACCTCATACTGTTTATATTGTGCTGTAAAAATATATTTCTGCAATAATTTAATAATATATTTCCTACATACAGTGGATATAAAAAGTCAGGTTCCTGTGCTGTACAAGAATGAGACAAAGATAAATCATTTCAGAACTTTTTTCACTTTTAATGTGACCACTAAACTGTACCACTCAATTGAAAAACAAACTGAAATCTTTAAGTTGGAGGGAAGAAAAAATTTAAAAATAAAATAATGTGCTTGCATAAGTGTGCCTAACTGGGGATGTAGCTGTGTTCAGATAAAGCCATTACATTCAAAAACATGTTAAATGGGAGTCAGCATACACCGGCCATGGAACACAGTAAAGACAGTCATCATCAAGTGGAGAAAATATGGCACAACAGTGACATTACCAAGAACTGGACGTCCCTCCAAAACTGATGAAAAGACGAGAAGAAAACTGACCAGGGAGGCTACCAAGAGGCCTACAGCAACATTAAAGGAGCTGCAGGCATATCTGGCAAGTCCTGGCTGTGTGGTACAACAGTCACCTGTATTCTTCATATGTCTGGGCTATGGGGTAGAGGGGCAAGGCGAAAGCCTTTCCTTACGAAGAAAAACATCCAAGGCCAGGCTACATTTTCCAAAAACAAATCTGAAGTCTCCCAAAAGCCTGTGTTATGGTCTGATGAAACCAAGGTAACCTATTGGTCATAATTCCAAAAGATATGTTTGGTGCAAAAATACTGCACATCCCCAAAAGAACACCATACCCACAGTAATGCATGGTTTTGGCAGCATCATGCTTTGGGGCTGTTTTTCTTCAGCTGGTACTGGGGCCTTAGTTATGATTTAGTGCTTAGTAGGGTGTGCACACTTATGCAACCACATTATTTTATTTTAAATTTTTTTCTTCCCTCCACCTAAAAGATTTGAGTTTGTTTTTCAATTGAGTGGTACAGTTTATAGGTCACATTAAAGGTGGAAAAAGTTCTGAAATGATTTATCTTTGTCTCATTTTTGTACAGCACAGGAACCTGACATTTAATTTAAAATTCTAATTAGCCCTAGTTGTCACCTCAAATGACAGAATCAATATATATTGACACACATATATATATATATATATATATATATATATAGTGCAAAAAAAGTGAACAATCATTCTCTCTCTGTCTCTCTTTCCAAAACTCTCGTGTTCCTTTAATTGCTAAAAATAAAAAACAAGGCTAATTAAAAATCTCATCATCTGTTCCTCGCGTTATTATTTTCCTGCACTCGGCTCTCCTCACTTGTGATTGTGAAGTTTGTTTTCCATTTTTATTATCAGACCGGTTCTCTCTATTCTCTCCTTGACATGGTTTCAAATCGGGAGTGTTTTGAGGTGCCACAAAATCCTAGGGGGGTTTCCTAAATTGGTTTCCTGGGACTTGTTTTCCTCCACAGTGGTGCCCTAATTTACACTTCATAATTTGCAGCACCGCATGTGAGGCATCTTGATCAGCCCGAACAAGAAAATCCAAACCATAATTAATTTCCAAGGCAGCGGGGACTTGGTTATGAAGTTTGTGAGGAGGAACAACAGAGGGAGGAGTGTTTGGCTGACAGAAGGGTAATATGGATAATATGGATGTACTTCTGCTGCCCTTACATTGAGTCACATTATAATAAAAAAAGGATCATTTAAAATGTTTCATTATTCAATATAATACTTGATTTTAAAATGTCCATTTTACTTTTCAGCAAAGACTGTAAAGTTGAAGCCAAATGTGACAATGTCAGTTTGTAACAAGTACAGCGTGCCAGCTCTATTGTACCCAGACAGACAGCAGCTGTTTGAACGGCTCAGAGGATTCTACGCTATATCCAGGGAGCAGAAAACATACACAGCACTTTAAACTTTTTTTAGAGGGATTAGAGCTGTCTGGAATCTCCTCTAAATTACCGATAGTGCCTATGACGCTTCAAAACCAACAACTGCTGCTTTAGAGCTTCTTAGGCTGGGTATCCATCGGCCAATGTAAACAAGTCAAGCATACATTTTAAGTTTTGTGTACCAAGAGCAGTCCATGTAAAAGATGGGGTAATGAGCACTTCTGATCATTGGATCTGAGGCTGCTATCAACAAGATTCAAAGGTCTGCACGAGACCAATCATTGAGCTTTTCTGGGATAAAGAAAATAAAGGAAATCTTTACAGCATATCTAATCATAAAAAAACAAAAATGTAAAATATTGCAACTTATTGGTCCATTCATGTGCTGGAGAGAAATGGTTGTTATCCTACGATGCTCTACTAATCTAGAATACTAGTATTCCTTCCTCTCGTTGTCTTCATTGAATGAGGGAGCAGAGATATTTGTAGTTTTCTCCAGAAAGCTTGCACATAAAGTCCTTATGATTAGTATAATTCATAAGACCTCACAAGGATGATAATCATTAGCATTTCTCAATGGGCCTCTATCACATTATAAAAAGTGAGCATTGTCACCAAGTGATTGGAAGTGTTCAATTAAAAACAAAAAGGGGACACCCTTCAACAATAATAAAATACACTAATAGCTTGTCATACACATAGTTCATGTTTTTTTTAGGATAACCTTAAACTTCCTTTGCATTCATTCATTCATTCATTCATTCATTCATTCACCTACTGTTGGTTAAAGATGACTGCAGTGCAACTTTATTGTGCACGAATAAGGGAAAAAAACAGTAAGTGATGTCACTGATGTCACTTCCGGTATTCAGAATGTGGCTCTTCCACGTTCCAAATACTGTGGAAGTCACTGATGTCACTTCCAGTATGGGATTTAGTTTTGGCTGATTTAGAAGGGAGAGGGCGTTACTCTCCCTGCTAATATCCAACCCTGCACATTATCAGCACAAGCGGGGAGGGAACTAAGGAGGGACAGAAATACGGAATTTCTTGAAATCGGAATTTGGCCAATAAAGCTAATTAAAAAAACATGACTTTCCCGGCAAAAACGGGAAGGTGTACATGTATGCTGCAGTGCATCCCATAAGTCTTTCCAGGTCACCGACTACTTTTCCTTTCAATCTATGGCTGGCTGGATTAGCACTCACATTTATTTTTTATCATTTTAATTAGCTGCTGGTTAATTGATTAACAGACATGTGTGAGAACCTTTTTCTTGGTTAGAGTACTTGAATGGTAGATAATAAGAGAAAATGCATAGACACTTTTTTTGTATCAACTACTACTATATGCATGCTAACCATACATGGCCAACATCATAGATAATAGTGGCATGGATGCCAAATACACAACTGCTGTGGTGCCTGGCTGGGCACTGGACTAGGTTTTTTTCAATTTGATTAGTATCATTTTATTTTATATCTAGATTCTTTATTGATTTACACAGTTGGAGGCCCTGTTTAGAAGAAGGGAATTGGTCCAAATGAAATCCTTTTATTTATTAATACATCAGGGTGTCATAACACACCCCTTGCATCAGGGCTGGTTAACAATAGTAGCTATTTATTGCCATGCTGACATGCTGAACGGAGAACATTGAACACACAGATGGTAATGAAATGAGAGAAGCTCTGATGGTTGGCGGCAGATGTGATAATACCAGAGTTTGGGAATTGCTGGGATGTAGGGTAGAGGTTAGCAGGTGTCCACACACATCTATAGCAGACTATGTACCGTGTATTGGGGTGCACTAAAACACGTATTAGCATGATTGTTGAAGGTTTACAAATTGGTGACTGTTTTATTAAAGCACCAGGCTTCAACACTGCCTGTGGCCATGTTACAATGAAATGTGTTCATAATTAGTGATTAGATAGAGTTGTCTGCATATCGTAATATAGGTGATTTGTTCTTCATGTGGCTCCGATAAATGAGACGAATAAGGGTAAGCACAGATGTTATAATACAGGTAATTTCAGTCCAGAACATGGATAGGCGTGTAGGGATTTATTAAAGGGGTGGGTAACAGTAAGCGTTGTTATTTTTTAAATTAGAAAATTGGGCAAATGTAGAAATAAAGCAAATGAGTTTTTTTTTAACTAGATGTAAAAACAACATTACACCACAGCTAAATTGTTAATTTATGCAGTGTGCTTTATCAGTTCAGAACGAGTCCCGAGGAGCACATCACTTATGTGTATTCAGCTATACATGTTATGTTATTAAAGAGAACTGGGACATTTCATTCAGAACACTATTACTCATGAGTGTGAGGTTACACAATATTCCACTATATATTCTTTGCTTCAATAGAATAGAAGTTATATTTATTTTAAATATTTAAATGCTATTGACAATAAATTAACAGCTAAGAAATAAAATGCAATTACTTCTTAAAGGTGGCCAAACATTTATTTTTGATTGTTTGATTCCATCATATACAAAGAAATAAAAATAAATGATATTGGACAATGTGTTGGGTTCTTGATAATTATGAATTGAAACTACTTTATACAACACAATGTCATCATCTAAATTTAAACAAATTTAACTTTTTTGTCCCTGGTAACATTCTAGTTGCTTGGGAGTTTTGGATACCAGGGCCACTACTGTGTGTTTTTTAAACCTACCACATAATGACCATAATATTGATTTTTGTGTTTTGCTGTATCCAGGCCACTTTTCAAGACCAAAACCAGCTGCACTTCTTTTTAGTTAAAACGGAATTTGTAGGTTAGAACTTTAGAAGTCAATTATGTTGAATTGAATTATAATATTAATTAGTATTTTCCATAAAACTAACTCCAGTTAGTAAAATATTCTGACGTTCATTCTTTAAACATTCATCTAGACCAGCTTCCTCCAGCGTAAAAAATTAACCATGCTCCTGAATCAGGTACAATTACTAAAATGTCTGGAGATGCAGAAAGGGATTGTAGAAACATAAAAAAATTGCTCTAGCACGTGCATTTTTGGCATAATTAAAAATGAAGTTGAATGTTTGAAAATTTTTTATTTAACTTTTAAAGCTAGCCATACACGTTCGGATTCCATGGCCGCTCGATCACCTATCCGATCGATTCTGCCGAGAATCGCAGGTGTCGTCGATCGGCCAATTAAGAGTATCCGATCGCTGCATACCACCTTGTCCAACGGATTCCGGGACGATTCCGTATCCAATTGTCCACCTCACAAATGGCAACTCCCCCTGATCTGTGCAGAATCGGATCGAAAAGACCAACATGTTGGTTCTCTGTCGGATCTGATTCTGGGCCCCTGAACAATCGGACGTGATCGATCGGACAAGGTGGGCTGCACACGATTCCGGCACGATCGTTTCGCGTGCACGCGCCCGGAATCGATCGGCCCGGAATCCGGCCGGAATCCGACCCGTGTATGGGGGCCTTAACATAATTTTTTGACTCTAACCACAACCTTTTCTACATCTCCACTAAGTTTGGGGCTTATACCATGTTCTGAGGCTTTGTAATTAAATCGCAAAGCTAGTTAAAATGAAAAAAAATGACCCAAACATTAGCATTCATATATATGCAAATTGTAGGCAGTTTAAAAGCGAGCCAATCAAGAACAAGATTAGTTGTACTTGATTGGCTCAGTTTCAACCTGCAAACAATAAAATGCATGCATATTCATGGTAATGTAAAAATTGCACTTGCTTTTCTGATGCATTGGGAGTTATCTAAGTGACTTGCGCTGTTTTTGGTCACGGTATGCAACGTCTTTAATACAATGTCACCCAAGTCGCAATCATTGAAGATCAATGGACTTTTCTGCAAGACACAGAAAAGCAGCACACAACTGTTCGGGCACTGCTTTTCCGTGTCTTTATTATGGGAATTAATAGGGCGTACTTCTGCCAATGCAGCAGGAAGGTGTCCTAAGCTGCGGGCAAACTGCCCACAAGTGGTGGGACATGTTGCCTCGTGCCACAGCAGTGGACACATGGTGTTGCTCCTTGGCATACTCAGAAGTCCATTGTAGTAACATTTCAATATTAATTTTCAGGGCTCTCAATGTTCTTCATTCTCTACTAAATCAGCATCCAATATTCATAGTTTAGTCTTTTCTGTCATAATTGCCCCAAAACACAAGCAATTTAACCAAAAACTTCTGTAATATTTTACTGTGAAAGGTTTTTAATTGACTTTTCTAAAAATTGCTTCTTCTTATTTACCCAGTCGCTCTATGTATAGCATCTGTCCAAGCTTCAAGAGTCCATTATCATGTCTGGGTTCTGTTAATGATTTTTACCCTTTTGCCCCTAACATTTTTATAAACCAGATAAAATAAATAAAGTTATTTCTCTTAAGTACATACCTACAAAATTCAGAGCTTAAATGCAAAAAAAACTCTAAAAACAAAAACCTGGTCTTGCAACCAGAATCCATTATCATGTCAGCTGAGTTCTGTTCATGATTTTTAGCCTCTCTGCCCCTCAAATGATTTCTGTGCTGTTTCTTAGAGTCAGCTAGAGACTTTGTCCCATTCCTTCTGGTTCATTCAACACTCACAGGTCAGTTCTCTCCACAGCAGCCGAGAAAAACACTGGCAAAACATTGTAGTGACATTGAAGGATTTGATCACCAGCAGTGCAACCGTGTAATGGAATCTAGAGAAGCAGAGAGGCTACTTCAGGCCAAGAGAGGTTTGAAATGTTCTTGTGATGAGCAAACTAAGCGTAACACTTAAAGATTTTTGTGGGCTCATCGGCCAGGGAGTTTTCAGCTGAAAAGAAGACTTTCCTCTCACTGCCCTTGCTTTCTTAGGTCAGAATTGTCAGCTCTCTTAAGACTAATATGGTGGTTTAAATATATATTCTAATAAAAGTTTTGCAATGATATAACGCTTACTGTAGAGCTGTATATATATATATATATATATATATATATATATATATATATATATATATTACTGTACAATCATTCAAAAAAAGTATGTACCCTCATGGTGGCAGCAGCTGTTAATATCAGCATAATTTGTGTTTTAGGGCCATTTCGTCAGAAGCCTGTGAGGCAAAATTACAATACAGAAGCCCAACTGGGACATAGATAATTGTTACCAGCAAGCTCAGAATGGGCATGCCAGACCTCTTCCACACACAGCAATGTACCAAGTCATAATATGTCCTTATAAGGTTACCCTTATATGGGATACCCCGAGGAAACGGATATGGCTGCAGCTGCACAGGAGATCAAACAACTGTAACGAGAAGAAGAAGGTAGGTCATCTACACCCTAGAAAAAAGTCCATCTCAACTGTAATCCAAGACCCCCTGTTTATACTCAGTTATGCAATTTTTACAATTCATTTTAGGGACAAATGTGTGGGCCATCTTCAACACATGTTAACCTATGCCAGTGGTTCCCAAACTGGGGGGCGGGCCCCCCTGAGGGGGCATGATGGTATTCCAGGGGGGCGCAGGCCCTCGTTTTTAACCTGTGTTTGAATAGGGAGGGGGGCTCGATAATGTTGCATAATAGAAAAGGGGGGCTCTACAAGGAAAGCTTGGGAACCACTGTCCTATGCCTGTTTATATGGTAAAATTATATATATACCCATATATACCCTTCCTACCATTGTTCCTTGCTTACTTTGATCTTCCACAAATATGGCCTTTAGGACAGTTCAGTAGGAAATATCTTGTTTTTGCAAAATGGTTTCACTTTGTGAAGGTGACTGGTACAAAATGTCTGTGAAGATTCTCATTTACCAGCTCAAAGTATGTCTGTATTAGTAAGTTTAAGCAACAGAACTTGCTGGGGTTTTCTTGAGGACATTTTGCTACTCATGCAACTAGAAAAAAAGACATACATTTTTGAGGGTTTTCTGCTCAAAATGAGTTGCAATATGCAATAAGATTCTTAATAAACTAGAAACTGAGATTCAGATGACTAAAAAATTTCCCCAAGAAAACGTCTGCAATTCCAGTTGTCCAGGCAGTCCTACTTTGACTTATTACAGCAAATATGTGACAGGTACACTTCACTTTTTCAATACCTGACTTCTGAAGCTTTTTACTAAACAATGACCCATTTTCTTTCAACTAGATGGCTCACCCCTAAAATAAAGAGAACAGAGCTTGAAGCTGACATGGATTCCTATCTACAACAAACAGACTAATCACAGGCCATTAACTAGTTGGCTGCCAGATGTCTATGGGAGGGTGAACTACCACCTATTGGTCTATAAAACTTTGGGACTGCACATATGGTGATTGTTAACGAGCCATACATAAAAGTCATCTAAGATGATGAAACCAAGAAAGCCGATTTTGAATGCCATCCAGATTTTAAGCAGGGTTATGATTAAAGAGCCTACATATCAAAGAACAGGGAGTATGCTTTGATGAGCACAACTTTTTACTTCACATTTACACTCTTCGTGGTGTTAAATGATGCTTGTTACAAAGACAGAGATTTGGGGGTTCTCGGTCTCCTTATTTTGACATGCTTATTGAATAATATTTAAATTGCATTGCCTGTTGCTGAATATTTACATTTGTTTAGGAATTTGTTGAAAGCATGTCATGTGTTTAGTGAATGCTTGCCCTACAATGTTGCGTTTTATTTACCTCAACGCTATCTGCTGCATGCTAGAAGGATGCCAGATATTTGCAATAAAATGTTACTGAACAAAGTATCGGGTAGGTGGAAACCACTGCTCTTAAGGTAGCCCTTGACAGTAAGATTCCCATATGATTCTCTGCAGCCGCTTGCCCATAGTGTCCGAGGGCACCCTTTGTGTGCCAGACATTACTTTGGATGGGGACCTGGGAGATCCAAAGTAATACGATTGGCAAGGAATTTACTGACATGTCTGATCACCGTTCAATCCAACTTGTGGTGCAATCCTGGTTGATCTGTCCCAATTTGCAGCCGAGTGACCTACAAGCAATGGTTAGGAATCATACCGTCTATGGCTACCTAAGACATAGAATGAATTCAGTGTAACATGCGATATCACTACATAATATTAAGATGATGCTATATAATTACTTGACAGTAATACTCATATTTAATCTTTTTACCGGTCGTGACCTTACATGTCTACAGACAACCACATACAATCCTGGAATTCAGTGGTCCCCAAACTGGGGTCGCGCAAAGTTTTTCCAGGGGGGCACTGACCCTCATTCTGAACCTGTATTTAAAGGGGAGGGGGGGGGGGGGGCTCCAGAATGTTCCAAAATAGAAAAGGGGGCCCTGCAAGGAAAGTTTGGGAACCACTGCTGTAATTAGTTTTTTCTACTTTTCAGAAAGAAATACCCACGAGCCTAGATATACGAACAGATAATGTCTGAATGGAAATTCTGGGGAAAACCATATTGTGCCCGCTGTATGCAAATATGATCTAAAATGATCTTTCTTTGCTGATAACTGGCTCATTAATGGGCACTTTAAAGCTGACCTCAGACTTGGTTCACTTAGCGTAATTGCCATCTATAAAAGCAAAGTAAACACAAAAGCATTCCGTAACCTCTGCAGAGGTTTACTGACCGTTTGCCGCAGTTGTACCTAATTCACTTTCTTCAGTGCCGATGAATGTTTAATTTGTGGAAGTGTCGTTGGATTCAGGGACCATCCAGCAAAAATTTGCTGATATTATGTTGCTATAGAAACATACAAAAAATGCCAAATGCCAGAACACATTTACAGATTGTAGTTCACTAATCCTCCATTGCCCATTAATGGTCACCTGCTTCAATAAAGAAAAGTGCAAATTTCCTTAAAATCCTACAGGACTACCAAAGAATCAACTACTACAAATATTAATACTAACTACTAAGAATAATAATACTAACTATGAAGAATCAACTAAAAATCACATTTCACATAATAAAATCAGAAGCCTAAATAGTTTAAAATATTTATTTAAAAATATACTAAAATATCTGAAAACACTAGATCGTTTACCTTTGGTAAATAGTGGAGTCAATGTTTTTAAGAATGTTTAACCTTATTTCAGTCTTTTAATACATAATGGCCCACTAGTTTAAATTTCTACTAGAGACAAAAAAAATAATAAACATACTATATTGAACACGATGAACATATTCTATATTAGAATGTTACACACCCCATTCGGAATTTGTCATGGGTTACATTTCTATGAGTAGTGCATTTTAAATGAGATGGGCCACATTTCAATTTAGACAATTATTAAGAAAAGGGACATGATAGCTGAGAGGAGAAGACAGTTATAGAGAATGAAACAAGACATGGAAACCTAGTGAAGGAAGTTTACAAGAACATATAAATGGTAGCAGAGTAAGCTCAGTGATGGAGAAAGGAGACATGGCAGCTAAGTGGCGACGGGACTAGAGTAAAGAAAGATGGTAGCTTAGAGGAAACAAAAATGGAGAAATTAGTCATGGTAGTTGAGTGTAGACAGTGTCTGAGAAACAAGACATGGAAACTTAGTGGGGAAAGTTAAGAACAACATATTAATGGTAGCTGAGTTAGTTATTGAGAAATTAGATATTGTAGCTGAGTGGGGACAGTAATGGAGAAAAGAGATATGGTATCTGAGTATGGACAATGATGGAGAAACAAGACATGGAAAATTTGTGGGGAAAGTATGGAAGAACAGATAAAGGGTAGCTGAGTGAGGAAAGGGATGGAGAATGGATAGATGGTACCTGAGTGGGGAAAGTGATGGGGAAATGAGACATGGTAGCTTAGATGGGGCAGTTGTGGAGAAATGAGGCATGGTACCTGAGTGGGGACAGTGACAGAGAAAAGAGACATGGTGCATGAGTGGGGAAAGTGTTGGGGGAAAAAACTTGGTAGCTGGGTGGGGAAAATAATGGAGAAATTAGACATAGTAGCTGAGTGGGGACAGTAATGGAGAAAAGAGACATGGTAGCTGAGCAGAGACAGTGATGGAGAAAAGAGACATGGTAGCTGAGCAGAGACAGTGATGGAGAAAAGAGACATGGTACCTGAATGGGGGCAGTATTTGAGAAATTAAATATAGTAGCTGAGTGGGGGCAGTTAAGAAGAACAGAAATAGCTGAGCAAGGAGAGATATGGTAGCAGAGCTAAGTAAGCTTGGGAAAAAGTAAATACAATAGGATTTAATTGTGAAAACAGACAAAATGTGGTTGTACCAGCATCCCCACAGATATAGTAGATGCAGGCTTTAGCTGCATAAAGCAATCAATGCCTATCTTGTGAACATTTGCACTGGTTACACTACTGTAGTTCCTCATGGCTGTTGATTTAGTATTCCAAGAGCAGTAACTGTTTAACCTTTAGAGTAGAAGTCATTGTGGGTTCAGAATACCATCCATGCATATCTTTTTCTGCCTACCCTAAGAACTGTTATTAAAATTAATTCAAGTTAACCTGCTAGTTTAGCTTTAATAACCATTGAAACGCTTTTTCTTTACCGTAGCACAAATTTTATGTTTTTGAAACCTGAAGTTGTTGTGTAGTAGTTTACTGAATATGAACAGATCAGTCCTCTCCAACAGAGAACTAGGCAGACAAAGCAAGTTAGAGAAGTAGATTAGAAAGGTACCCATACACCGGCAGATTTTTCATTCGATTCCCAAACAATCTTTTGCCGTGCATGCCCGCGGCAATCTTTCTGCAAATGATGATTCGGGAATCGAACATGAAATACCTTGTTTGATCGATCCCACTTGAAGAAATGTCGAGCAAACAGGGAACCAACATGTTGGTAAATTCCTGTTCGATTCCCATCCAAAGAATTGACCAGGAAGCGATTGTGCAAAGTGGTGTGCATCAATTCGACGAATGATCATTCTGTGATCCGCTGCATCAGCAAGCTGCAATCGATAATTTTTTGTTCGAACAGGTAATGATCTGTGTATGGGAACCTTTAGATAAAGCAAGAAGGATCAGAATCAAGTCATAGTTTTAACCAGCTGGGCAGGTGCAATGTTGGAGGTTCAAGGGGAATAGAATGAGATAATGAGTGAAGACAATGGCTTCTACTATATTATCTACAATTCAGACTTTAGGGCATGGAGGAGAGATACGAAACTAGAACCTTCATTTAAATGGGATTGGATGGTCTAGAAATGGAAAGAAGTATCTACAAATTCATTTATAACTCTGAATATATACTTATTATATACTTAATGTATATATTGACATGACCAAAATGGCAATATTTTCATTATTTTGGTTCAATGATCTAAGTTCAATAACTGATTTCACTTGTGATCTGGAGTGCTTCTTTAATACCTACGTAAAATACAATACTGACACAAGAACAGTGGCTAATTGTGTCTATTTATAACTGCTACGAATTTCAGATAACCCTCACTTTAAAGCAATGAATTTTATACATGCAGGATCAATTTCTTTGTAATATTTAATGAAAGATTCTGTGGGAAGGGAAGAGCTCTTTAATTATTTCTAATGTATGGAACATCTACTAACTAGCCATATCTTCTGTGATATGAATATGCTATTAGAGATAATGATTGCTAACAAAATATGTAATTTTCATAATAGGATCACACTTCCATAGTGTTTGCAGGGTTAACATTCTGTACATGCGACTTTATCAAATGAAAAGTATGTGAACACCAAAGCAAGAGCCAGCTCATAATTATCTACATGATTTAACCTTAATGTGAACTATTTGCAAAGTTATACCTATTCCGCTAACATTAAACGACACCTTAACGAGTTCTGTTGGCTTTATGTAAATGAGGATTGCATTTTAATTGTTCATGGAAGACAAAAATATACGTTCTAACTGAATAGATGGGCTTTTTTACATCAATAGCAGTGTCTTTGTTTGTTTCTTTTCTGCAATTTGATTGTCAATCAAGTCAGGAAAATAACAGTTTTTAAAAAAAAAAATAAAAGACGTAATTTTGTTTTAAATGAGGAATAAATATTTATTTCATAGAAAAGATTTCAAAGGACAATCCTAAAATGGTACTTTTAGTTCCCTGAATAGCAACAACAGTAATAGAACTGTTGCTGTTAATATCATCATCATCTGTAGTCTTTAAACGTTAACATCTTGTGTAAGCCTGCCGCCTGGTAAGCAGAGACAAACAAAATATAATTATAACATAATTATACTGTAACCTAAAAGTAAAATGTACTGCTGGCCAGTAAGGTCAAAAGATGTAGAACTATGGTTTAAGTATGTGTCTTCTTTGATTTGGCTGGCAATACCTTTTGCAGTAGAAATTGCAGTGAGTTTTGGGGAATCTTCCCCTTTGATGAGCCATGCTGGCTTACCTCTACACAGACACCTCTATTTTCTCATAGGTACTCTGTGTCTGAAATTCTATTGAGACTTCCCAACGCTACAGCCATTTTGTGATATAGAGCATTTTCATAATTTCTTTATATAAATATTATACCCATGCATAATGCTTAATATTGGGCTCTTTTGTATTACTGTTCTGAAAGAGATCTGATATCTTCATTATGTTTTTTCCTTTTTTGAGATTCACCTGATCAACATTTGCATATAACTTTTAAAGACTTTGTTATTTGTCACTAAGCCAAATAGGAACTACAATAGTTGCTTCTCTGGCACCCTGGCATGGTTATATCAATTACAAAACCATTGAAAGATTAAAACAGTCTTTATTCAACAACTGACTGTCTCATAAGAGGTACATAAAACGTCATGATGCCACATAGAATCTCAACCTTAAAACAAATACCCCAGAAAATTCAGTGCCCCACTGGCAGACCAGCCAACGTGTTTCTCCCGCTAAGGGGCTTCTTCACGATTGAAATGCGTTGATGCTTTCACTTAATTTATTTGTCAACAATAAATAAGATCTACCTAGTGGGCACCTTGAGTGAGACTTTCTTTGGCTGGGAAAACCCCAAAACTCTCCAGATCCAGTTTGTTCTTTGGAGGTTTCCTGTCAACAGCTTCACATCTGAAGCTGAATGGTATAAGGCTGACAACATGCTATAGTTGATTCTATAGACATTACACGGGACTGCTAGAGATTAGTGATGAGCGGCATAGGCAATATTTGAATTTGCGATATTTCATGAATAATTCTACTAATATTCGATTCTATATTCACGAATATTCGCAATCACTCACAATTATAATCGCCTCATAATTACCTTTAAAATAAATCCAATCCATGACCATAAGCATTTCAATGCGAATATTCAAAATTGTGAATATCCGCCGCCATATTCGCAAAATTTGTGAATTCTCGAACAGCCGATATTCGCCGAATATATTCGAAACTCGAATATTCTAGCTCAACACTACTAGAGATAACTTAAATTGTCAATACTTGTATTTTTTTCTACTTGCAGTCCTTTTAAAATCACAGTTGATATTTATTGTGAAATTTCATTACACAGAAAAAAAAAAGATAGGTTCAGTAGAAAAAAAGTAACAATAGTATGAAAATGAAAAAAAGATCTTTTGAAGTAGCCTATTTAAATGATTTAAGAAGAAAAAAAATATTATTTTAAGGCCAACAGATGCTGCACATCAAGTGCCAAAAGACAGCAGGTTGGGCATCAGAGTAGAACATAAATGACATGCACATGCTGCTCAGTATCTTCCACATACCATACATTAAACATTTTTTTATCCCAAAATAAGGACCTGTAATGTTAGCCAGTAAATACATACTGGTCTAAATTTGTATAAAGAGAAGTGGACCTCAACTGTAGAATTGTGCTTAGAGTAAGGTACATGTATTGACATACTTTTATTTGAATGTCAATGCCCTAGCCATTCCCTGTCACCCCCACTGTGCCCGCATTATCAGCATACATTCATTCACATTCATGGAAAAACTAGCATGGCCACTAAATGTGTGAAATGTGTCATCTTGTGTTGCACTGCAGATCTAATAATGAGCTACGGACCTTCTCTGCACAGTTATCTTATAAGATGGGTCAGCATTGATCTCAAAATTGAGGTACTAGTGCCCCCCATGTTACTGCCTTAAAAAACTCAGGGGTTGTGGCTGGATGATTAAAAATTTTTTTTTAAATCACAGTAACCTTTTAGTTCTAAGAAGTCACTGCCAATTTGTTACTACATTTCCCCAGGACACACATAAGCTCACATTTCGTAAGTTAAGTTTAAATTAAGTTTAGGGCTGCTTTAATAACTATTAGAATTTAAGAATTTAATTGGTCATTTGGAAAATTTATAATGAGAACTTTACATAGGGTGCTTCTCCTGTTCTTAGACAGCAAACTCTGAGACTTATACATATTGAAATGACACTAAAATTAGGTAAAGGTAAACTTTAGAAACCAGGCAGGTGTCAACAAAATGTTAAATATGTCCGCAATGTATCTCACAACATCGTAACTTTTATAAATTGTTTCTATATTATTCACTAAATAGGGTCAGTGGTTACATATACACAGTGATCCAGAAATCCTACACCTCCCAATAACAAAGGATACTTTGTTGGAGGTCAATATTAACCATATTTATCATAAAACTGAATCCTAGAAAACTGAAGAGTATTAGAAAGAGAAGACACTAAACAATAAGACAGAGGAATGAAAACATGTTTCTGCTGCTCAATATTACTTTTCAGGGAGACACAGAGGAGAACTTCAATAACTGGGAACATTGAGTCATGCTTTCAGTCCATTCAATAAGTCTGGCCCAATGTAATATCATGTATGTCAGGCAGCAGAAGAAAGCTTCCACAAGCAGTTTGTTGTTGTGGAACAGGCAAGGTTAATGTGCTATAGTACTCTGTGATATATGAGTAAGCTAGACAGTAAAATTAAACCACAGTGTGACAAAAAAGTGTCAAATCAAGGCTACAGACTAAGGCGTTGCTGCATTGTGTAAAAATGTGACATGGACTTCACTTATTTTCTCCACTTATTTTCTGTATGTTAAATCTGCCGTTATAAAAGCATTATATTACCACAAATGCAAAATAAGTGTCTGTTGATCTTGGTAGAAATCTGGACTAGCTGATTTTGTGAACTAATTGCAAAGCCTCTGAACTTGGTATTATTGCCAAAATTGGATGTAGAGAATGGTTGTGGGAACATGGGAAAGTTTTGCTCTAGCACATGTAGTTTTTGCATAAATTAAGTTCAAACTATTTATGTTAGTGCAATATTTTTTTTGTAGTATAACCAACCCTTCTCAAGTTTAAATGTTTGGTGATGATACCATGCTCAGGGGCATTGTAATTAGCTTGGCATATGCACTTCATTTTCATTGAACAAAAAAACCTTTAGACTACAGTAGAATTGGAAGTTATTAATTTTATACGGAGCATTCAGCCATGCCCCCTTTGCTGATGGAGGATATGGCTACATGGCAATGTAACTACATGACTATGGAGGATAGCCAATAGCCCCATTGTTGATAGATCATAAATATGCACCTCAATTGAGACACAATTAAGAACTGCATACCTCTTCCATTCTTTGGCTGATGTAGTTTTACATCACTGTTTTCCCTATGAAGTATTTTATTCTCTACCAGTTTTTTATTATGAGATGACAAAGCAGCACAACCTGCTTCCATGGGTCTCAGAATCTCTGAACATAGTAGCGTCTCTTTAAGAGCAGCAGGGTACACAAATTAAGTAGCATTTTATGTCTGAAGTATGTCCTCATTCTCCACCAACTCATACACTATGTTTGCAGTCTCCATACATTTAGATATAGACAGCCTGTAGTCTCTGACCATCTCCTGTTGCACATTTGTAGTCTCCAACAGCTTTCTGTCACATTACATTTACTGATTATTACAACTGTCGACATATGAGGTTGTTTACATTATAAAAAATTTTTTAAAGTTGATCAGCACTGGTCTTTGATTTGAGATTATTGTCAAAAATGAAGTCTACAAAATATGTAAATATTTATATAATCATATTCCATTCTATACATTCTGGAGTACATTCCAGAAATAACAAAATGTTAAACAATATTTACCATACATTTTTTTAATACATGACCCTTAAGTCAACAGGCAGCTTGCACAGCCAGCCTTAAGTCTGCATTATCTTTCAGCTTTTATACTCTGACGTCAATACAGATAGGACTTAACATAATACAATATGAAGCTAATATGTGCAAATGATTTTCATTTTCTATAAATATAGGTGCCATACATTGCAACTAATGATCTGCATACACTAAATGGCTCAGTAGGTGAAGACCAACGAGTGACATTTAAAGTATTAACGAATACAATTTCATTTCACTCCTGCCACTTACATATTACGATATAAGAGCCTCTGGCTGGAATGGGGAAAGCAGGGAATTTCTAATTAAAAACACAAAGATGAGTTCCAATTAAACAATATCTTCAGCCCTCCTGAGTTGTATTGTATAGTTCAAAATTTTCCTAATAACATTTTCAATTCAGGCCTTTTAGCACAGTTCCCATAAAATTATAGATATATTGTTCAGCAAAGTGTTCTTGGTAGTATAGCGCTTTTGCTAATACCACTTAAATGAGCTTTTTCGGCTTTTCAGTGGTGAAAGAGGTATATTATCAACACGGCTCCTTCCTAACATTAAATGTATTACTTTAGGTAACTGTAATTTTAAAGTGAAAGGTTCACTCATTTACATCTTAGTTCCAATTGTATCACCATATATCGTGCATTAGGACTGATGTACAGATAAGAATAGTCTTGAAAGAAGAAAAGGAAATAATGAATGGAACTGAAAGTCCGAATGTCAAAAAATATTTATAGAAACCAGTTCCACCACAATTGGGATATTGGACCATAATGCTTGCACTTTATTGGGTTTTCCTTCTATGATGTGGTTTTAAATGTAACTGAACTGAAATTATTCAGGCTGTTCACTAAACAGCTCCAATTTCCAATCTCAGGGCTCTGTATTTATATTATAGATCACAAGCATGGAATGCTGACAAGTTGTGCTACCAAGGGGAATCAGGGTGAGCTATGCTTCCATGAGACTTGGATGTCTTTTATACTTGTAGGACATATCAGGACAGAAGTAATTGATGACTGGTAGAAGTGTTTTATTACAACAATTTTAGATAATGTAAATGTTTAGATGTTCATAGCCTAGTCACAGGTTGACTTTAAGCTCCTTAAACATTTGATATAGTAATGTAACAAGTTAGTGAATAAGAATTGTAGAAGAACAAAAAAATACATGCAGACCAGATATTGGCAGATATAGACCAGATATGGGTAAACTAAGGCCCGAGGGCCAGATGCAGCCTGTTTAGCTATTTAATCCGGTCCAGTGTCATCTTAGTGAAAAACCCCTCTGACTTATGTCTGACCCCTGCAGTGAGCATACATAATGTGGGCACGTCCTCCTGGCAACGGCTGGCTACCTCTGGGAATTTAGAAATGATCTCCACTCATTGCAGCGAATGAGCAGAGGTGAGCCAGAGTGTCTTGTCACTCACAATCTGTCTGAAATATGGGCATTAATTTTTTTTTCGATGTGATTGGGCAGATTTTGCTGATTTATATGTTTAGAAAAGTTGTAAACTTTATATTTTTTTGCCAATTATTATTCATTATGACATCTTTTAAAAAAAAATTTGTTGAAAGCAGTACAGAAAATGTTAAAAGATTACAATGTACAGTAAGTACATCCTTACGAAATTTGGACTCCTGTTGGTCTGGACCCTCTGTCAAATTTAAGAACTTGTGGCCCACAAGTCAAAACTTTGACCCACCCCTGGCCTCAGCTTCATATTAGGTGTGTTCTGCAGGTGTGCCACCAAAGCTGTTTTCTATACATGTCCAATTTCCTCCCATATAACAATATTTTTCCATACAATTGACCTATGCATGGCGAGGTTCATGGTGGAGGTGGGGAAAGGGCAGGACAATATGGGAAATAAGACATCAATATTAAATTATCTCTGCCAAGTACACTTACCCTAACAGATTGATGTCATGACCAATGGATACAGAATAATGCCAATAATGGGAAGTCATGATCAATATAATAAGAAATAAGTAAATACAGATACCTAGTTATAAATGCTAGACTACATATAGTTTTCTCAACTATACAGGCCTTGAGGTTTGGCAGATAGATCTTGTTATCCCCAAAGGATCTCTTCATAGGGCTATGTGATCTGGCATTGATACTGCATTTAGTTTAAGAAACAAAAACACATCTAGTGATTGCTGTCTCTGAGAGTAATGCAGCCTTTTCATTTCAGGAAAGGGAGTGTTTGAGCTCCTTTATTCCACTTGACCCTGAAAGGCTGATTCAATAGAAGGAATTCAAGCTTACAGTATCTTTGTAATATTTCAGCTCAGAGCTGTCATTTTAGCCCAACTTAGCCCATAATTAATGCTGATTGCCCAAGCCCCTACTTTGTCACATGGCTTCAGAACAGGACGGCCTTTCTAGTTTTGTGGCAGCAAAGGGATTTAAAAAGGCCCAAATGGCTCAAAGAAAATGAGGAGCCAGATAATAAGAACGACTCGTGTTCAATCATTGAAAAAAAAAATATTCTAGGCTCAAAGAGTACTTAAAGGCCAGCTTCCTATAATAAGGAAGGGGATGACATGAGCACTTGGAGAAAATGTACATTAAGTGGATGCCTTTTCCCCTAATTATCTGATACCATTTTTACAGCTGGTCAGATCCCGTGTATCCTGTCTTTCGCACTTTGCAGTAACATAACTTGTTAACAGCTGTTTGACAACACGGCACAGTGGAAATACAAAGACCTATACATTAAAGAAGAATTTACACCTAACTATCCGTCTCTCCTATTAATACAAGTGCATACCTCACAGCAGCTGTTCAAGGAATAAATGAATATAAATCTGTCTAAATCAATGTGTTGCTGTAATGCCTATTTCCATTAAAATATTGATTGTTGACTTTTTGATGATATTTCCACATTATGATATCTGCTTTTCAATACTTTTTTAATAGTTTAAAGTCTAAACTCCACTTTGCTTTGTGCATTCTGCCCGAATTAACTCGAGTTGAGTTTCTTAGCTAATAAAATTCACTTGTGTTAACTAAGGGCAAACTAACCTGTCTGCCACATTCCCCCAGCGATTCTACGTATTGCCGTACCTGCCGATGCTCCCGTGTTCTCCCTGATGATGCCAGATATGACGCCGGAGGGGTGGGGGGTTGGCAGCGGCATTGAACTCCATGCAGGGGCATCACTTTTCTAATGTTCACGACCTCCGGTGGGCAGCCAATTATGGTGGATTTTATTGTGATATGCTGTGATCGCCCGTGGCATACTTTTTAAAAAACCACAACATGTGCGTAATGTCCAGGAGGTTAATCAGTTAATTAATACACTAATTAATAATCAATTAATTAATTCACAATCATTCCTAATAGAATTAATATAGAATGTGTATGTATGCATTGATAGAATCATTCTGAACAACCTCTAAAAAGCAACATGGATGTAGAACAGCAAAAGTGAACAGAGAAGTAAAAAATTTTATGTTGGATACAGCCTAGTTAGTTGTAAGATATTCATTCAGGTATTGCTGTTAGAACAATACATTTCCAGTAGTTTGCTGCCCCTCTCCCAACTTTTTTGAAATGTGTTGCTTACCTCAAATTTAAATTTAATTTAAAACTTTTTCTCAGCTTCAACCTTTGATATGTTGTTGTATAATTTTAGATTTAATAAAATATAAATCACCACATTCTGTTTTTAGTTATATTTAGACGGTGTTCTATATTTTTTGGGAAACAGTTGTAAATGGAAACCTTACTTTTGTGAGAAAAGAAAACTTCTTTAATTTATAATAACTATACAAATCAACAAATGTGCTAAAGTACTCACAGTATGTTTCTGCTTTTTCTGTACTTATTTTTGCTGTCTATGCACCCTCTAGGGAGTTTTCTTACATATGTAAATAAATTTGTCTGGGTGGGCTATGATGACTACAGATTATCAGGAAAAAATATGAATTCCTACTTTACACAGAAAACAGAAATTCCGTGCTCAAATTGGGATATTGATTGCAGTGACTAGTCAACTTCCTGTAGATTTCCTTTCATTTTGAACACACAAACTCCCTTTGTGTCTAGAGGACAGGAAGTAAAAATAAATATTTCCAATAGGAACTAAATGCCACAAAAGCCTTCCAGGAAAAAGTTTTGGCTTCATTTATGGTATAGGTGATGGTTTTCCCACAAAATATAATTTGAAGCTTTATGGCAGGATTTCCAACACCATTCTCCAGTGATCTGTATGGTTATGATTTCAGTCTGCAGTAAGTGAATTAGGTTGTGTTATAAAAATGGTTAGAATGTAACTTCAAAAACTTGTAACCTGTATTTGCCCTTTAAAGATTGGAGTTGTACAACCCTGCTCTATGGTTTTTGCTTTAAACACAGATGGTGCTACAGGTAAAATATAAGTAGAATATAAGTTATCAGCCTCCTGTAATGAAGTTATAAATTTTTCTAGAACCTCATCATTCAGAGGGGATCCATGGATTATTAAGATTCCATTTTATCAATAGTAGAGTGTTGTACCGTGTTAGCCATCGATATAACTTGCTGTATGATTCCATTTTATGAAACTCAGGTATGATATTATGAAATAGAATTGTTTACCCCATAAACCTAAGTTCCAATTACCTTAATCCAAACACATTCTAGATTAGAACATCCCCCGTTATAGGTTTGGCTGTGTGCTATCCATATTGCTTTGCGCTTCCTCATGCAATCCAATACCAATTCCATAGGCAATTATCAGGTGCGTGATTTCTGTGTGTTGGATCTAACTCAGGGACAGGTGTTGTGCCTACTGCTTAAATTTCCACAATGTAACTAGGAGAAGACTGTAAACTGTTATCGAAAACATTTTGTGACAGGCAGAACCTAATATGGATCCTCACCACAAGAGTGTAATTAATATGGTTATCATCCAGAGAATTCACAAAATAGGGGGTACATTTTGAGCATAGTGGAGTCTATTAAATTTCCTATCTCTGTGTGTTCTAAAACCAACCACTTACCATTTAATTTAGAGAAATATTGCGTGCCCTAGTTATGCCCTCAGGCTTCAAAACACACGTCCGAAACGTGTTTTTTAGTCCTCAGGAAAGTATTTGTAAATCATGAGTAATGAGTCTGTCTGGATTTGTTGTCAGGATGTTTCCTAATTGCTTCTGGGCTTTAGGCAAAACATTTGGACAGTTATTCGTGCTCCAAGCAAAACCAGCAATATCTGTGCATTTTCGAGTCTCTTTTATCAGCAGACGATCGTGTCTACTAGGTATATGAAGAGTAATTATATAAAGTAAATCCGGGAAATAAAATCCCTTTGCTGTTCTGGGCAAATTTAAATACTGAGATTGGTCCGGTGTGTAGGTGATTTAGTAAAGAAAGAAAATAAGAACCGCTTGGGAAGTTTTTTCTCTTAGGGCCTAAATAGATTTAAAACCTGAAGCCACGGGTAGAATTTTCCCAATTTCTAAGTGTCAACTTTGCTGTTACCCTGATAACATCATATAATTTAACTGCACTTATGAAACTGAGTGCTGATCTGGGGAAGGAATAGGAAGGATGCCACAGCAGTTTATCTCCTAGTTAACAGATTCATATGTCTGCAGGACGGTTGACATTGCTGTCATCCTAAATTATAGGGTTAGCTTTAACAGTTCAAAGAGCAGTATTTTGCAATAACTTGTGAGATACAAGAAATTTGAAATCAACTTTCTGTAGACTGGAAACAGGTTCAGAGTATTTATTTAAGACTTTTGTGTACTGGTGCAGTCCTTTTATTAACATATACATTTAAATGTATTTATATTAAATAGCCACTCTAATTAATGGTTATGGGTAATTTACTTCTAGTGAACTTATTCTTGTTCCACCCACCTCTCTGATTGGCAAAGATCAACATATATACCTAACCTGGTGTAGAACTCCTTTTTTTTTTGGTTGGGGGTCACTATGAATATGCACCAGCTCTAGGGCAGTCTCAGTATGTGTCCTGTATTGAAAGGCTCTTGTTTATAGGGCATGGATGTGGGGATCAACGTGTCTAACAAGCAATTCATGAACACATTCTTGAACAACATTTCTAAACCCTGTATAAACTTTATTTGTGCAGTGCTCAATGCACATAAGGAAAAGTGGAATATATTTTATAAATGGAAATCTTGAGTCTTACCCAATAAGACTTGTAATTGTTTTAATAAAGTTGTCCTTTAATGGAGTATTTGTTTATTGCTAATTTTTTGAAGACAGTATAAAATTTTAATCAATATTTATTTGATCCCATTCTTCATTGAAAATGTTCAGGTAATAATAAAACTGCTTTTGGATTGCACATCTTCTGTCAAAGTCACCGAGAAGCGTGGCTACTTTTTTACGATATGTTAATGGTGGGTGATTTTTAGGAAGGGTGGGGTGTAAAATGACTCTTATGAAGACTATCGCTTTATATAGAAATGACTATGAGCTTGTCAATAAGCACAGTTTAAGTGAGGTTTAGAGAGATTTATTGCCTGTTCAATAGCTCTGTACGAACATCTCCTGTAACCTTGAGAACATTTCAAGCACAGCTAGTTGGACGCCAAGGATTTTGCTGTAGAAAATTGTTTTCCCTAAGGATAACACATCAAGTGTTGGCACTTCTTATAAGAATCAACTGTGTCCTAATAAATGCCCCACCTACTGGGGTCATCTCGAGACTTTGGCGCTGCGGTGGGGCTTGGTGCACTAGTGTGACTAAACTGTAATCGTACTCTGCAGATAGCGTTACCGGGGATTACTTTAACTCTTCCAGTGGGGCCGGCATTACAAGTACAGTGTTCAGTCTCACACTGGGAAGTGAAAGGTAATTGCTGTGGATAGCATTTCCACACCTGTTGCCGCTTGGCTGTGACATCAAACGATAAAACTGCTTCATGCGGGTTCCCCAAGTAAGCACATTAGCATGACCTTACTAACATTATTAAATATTTGAAGGCAGTAATAAGCCAGGCATTGGGTACTGTAAAGAGTGGTACAGTTGGCAAAAGCAGAATGGTTCCTAAATATTTTATCAAGACTGCAAAAAGCTTAGAGTGTTAATGATTTCTGCATCAATGTCATCACCGTAGGAAGTCTAGACAGTTTGATCTTTATTCTTTATGTCAGAACCTGCCGCATCTCGTTTCACATGTAGCAGGGCCCAGGCCTTTAAAAGAAATATGTGCTTGGCTATGTGTTAGTGAAAGTCATGCTGTGATTTAGTGTGGCAGATTCATCAAAATTACTTTCACTGTGAGACTTGACGTATGTCAGGCCTTCACTTCAATACACACTTGCTATGCAATGATATTAGCTCTGCCACTGATTTGTACATTAATATGTTGCCAGAAATGTGAGACTGTTAAATAGCATCAAATTATGTTACTTTTAAACCGTGATGTCCATCTTTCTAAAGAGATAAAAGGAAGAATATAATTCCAGTGTATATCAAGCCAAAGTTATTTAGCAGAAACATTGGATTTCATGGCTAAAATATTTAACTGACCCATTTGTATAGCAGATTAACGTTTTACTTAATTTTCTATCGTTAAATAAAGAAATCTGTTTACAAATGACATGACTGCAATCCGAGAATGTGTGGTAACTAAATAAATAAATCTTAATACTTGTGAATTCTGGTCATTAGTTTGAGAAGACACCATTATAAAGCATTGCCAGTATACAGTGTATAGCTGGCAGGCATTATAAAATGCTTACAAACAAGCAGGATTAAAAAAAAACTTTCACATGAATTCCCCTTTTTCTGGTTGAACAACTAACTATCCCAGTTAAATTGTAATTTTAAAGAGCAGTGCTGCTTTAGGATATCTGATAACCAACTACTGAGGGATAACCAAGAAACATGAGGGATACCTATCAGACAATTACTTTATATTAAGATTTTAGAGCACAGAGAATGGATAACACTAAGGAAGATAGATTTACCTTTCCATTTCATTTCTTTGATTCATGCTTTCATTTAAAAGAAAATCTGAGTTTGAAGAAATGAGGAAGATGGTATTGCTGACCTCCTTCCAAAGATTCTAGGTCCCTTGTGGTCTCTAAATATTCTATTGAAACTACAACCCAGGAATCTGAAATGACAGATTGTAAACTTGTGCCTGGTCAGTGTGTCAAAATATACTGAAGCTTTATGATCAACACTAGTTTATCCAACAACTTTATTTAATTTTTTCCTGAATTGGACATTCAACCAACGAAGGGAAAAATGTAGACAGGACACTTTCAATTCTAGTGAATGGGACAGAGTCAACTATATATTTATCTGCATTGGATGCAATTTGTTTGAGGCACAACTACTTTGATTGACAACATAAAATAGAATTCTATTCCTTCATTCCTTCCTTCAACTAATACCACTTATGGGGCACTATACCTTCTACTTTATATTTACTTTATATTTTATTTATTGTTTACACCCATTGACCACACACACTGGGGTATTTTTCACTTCCACAGGCCATTACCCCACTAAACACACGCACCCCAACCTAGAAAGGACACCTAAGCTAAACCTGATTTCTACTAGTATATGGGCAACTTAAATCCTCTCTTGCCTATGAGCTATTCATTTATACTGTGTATACACGTTAACAGAACATAAAAACCCACATTAAGATTTGGTAATGGCTCTTGGAGTCATTTTTGATCACAGTGTTGAACAAATGTACCATTTATATTCGCAAGTCTTGACAAATGAATGTGTTAGCTGTGGTGTTAAGGCTGGCGTGTCTCGCGACTGTATAATCACTACAATAGGTAAAAAAAATAGTTGTTGCAATCGCATCCTGACATCTTTAAGCATCAATGATGTTTATTTAACACTTTGTGGTACATTCTTAAACACCCAGTGATTCTCCACTCAATCAAATCCCTTTATACATTATTTTTCACAGTACAAAATAATTCAGCATTGACCGTGCTGGAAAGAGCAATGACTCCCATTCACTGTCAATATACTTCCTTCCGCTGAGCTGAAAACAGTTCAAGTGCAGAGGGTGGTGAAGCAGACAAAGCCTTCAATAAATGCTCATTTAATTATTCCGCCATAAAAATATTATACAAACATAATACATGAAAAATACTACTCTCTATGAAGAATTGACTAATTCCATTATTATCTCCCACAGTTCTTGCTCCACATAGACTTTTCCTGCAGCAAAATCAGTTTAGTTGTTCACATGCTTTATCGCACAGTTCAATGTCAAGTGTTACAGGAGTTTTCCTGCTCAGAGAAACAGCACTGATACTGACATAGCAGTAGGCAGGAATATCCAGTAGAATACATGGAAATATCAGCCAATTCATATCTTGTTTGTAATCGCAATAGAATGTGGCTGTAATTAAAAAGACATGTGCGGATTAAACTAATTATTCACTGATCATGTTCAGTGTCACACGCAGATATATGAAGCTGCTGGACACCTGTTAAACTTGTCATGAAAACACAAGGGTGGGTTTATGATATGCGTGTTTTTAAAGATGTATTAAGCCTCTCATTTCCCCTTCCATTGGTGTGTTGTAAATAAAAGTTAGGAATGTGTAACAAGATCAATGTTGATATATCCACAAAATTTTGTATAAAGACTGAATGCCCAAGAGATCCTTGACGGAATAAATCTCTATTGGTCTATACAGAGTCTCCCTGCTACTCAACCACCATTTTTTAGGGCACACATTTTTAGACATTTTTAGACATTTTATGACATTGGCAGATTCAGTTATATAGCATACAGCCAAAAAGCCGTTCTACAAGGGTTAGCTTTTATGACTGTTCAAGTTAGATAATATCATAATGAACAGTTGAGTGACATTATTGACTTCCACCAAGAGGTCAACCAATAGTCCAGCAAAATAATCCAGACTTTAACTTAGGGGCTCCAGGCATTGGTGGCTCCTTGGTTCTTTTAGGCAATTGTTCCTACATTAAAGTCTGTGAGTACCTAACCTTGTATGTAATGATTGTCACCTGACATGAGCATGACTGGCAGACATTTCATACTTCCATGGGCACTAATACTCAAATGTTTATGTGTTGTATGATCATTTTAAGCAACACTAGATTGTCTTCATTGTTGACCACTTTGTTCTCTCTTCTCACTAAGGCACATTGTCTTTAAAATAAACTAAGGAATAGTAATGCTCGTGATTACTTAAAAAGCTTTAACACATTACTGTTAGTGCAATTGTTCCTCTTTATTCACCACTTTATCAACCAGATATCATCAGAGTTGGGCTTTAACCAGCAAGGTGCTTTATTCGGAAGACTGCAGACAAAATGGATGCCTTTTGCTTTGACTTTTTTTATTTATTTATTTTCATGTCAATAAAAGACGATAACAAATCCTTTTGGAAACTCCCATCTTGGTTCTGTTCCATCATTAATTACTTTAGGTAACTTTTATATTTGTGTGTGGTGTTTTTATTGTTTCTTTTTACGGCAAGGTGGGAGTTGTTGAAGGAGTGAAATTGCTTACATTATCATAGGATATAAAGGTTTTGTTTTCTGTTAATTAGATAGAATGTATTATGTATGAAAAGAGTCCAGAGCATTTACTTAAGTATGCATCAGAGAAATTAAAAATATACATATGTACACAGAAATAGTATTATCACAAAGGGACCAAATGTGATTTACTATAAAGTAGGCATCGTAAACTGCCTGTCAAGGACTTTCTAGGCGTTGAACATGATGCCAGACGTAGATGGGTGAAGCTGTTTAAGTGTCCTTCTCAGTTTTTATTGATTGCTCTAATATATGAATTAAATCCTTATTCCATTAGAGGGCTCTAAAGCTGTTAAAATGTAAATCAGCACTTCCAAAAGAATATAATATTTTGTTTACATACGCCATAAAAAAATGGAAATTGATCAGTTCATTTGGTGAGTTCAGACGAGAACACGGACAGTCTTTTACAATGTTAGAGAAGAAAATGTGTTGTGCACTTTGTACAAAAGCTTGGACAAATATATAGCACTGCGTCCTTGACGGTGTCTTTGGGGAGGAAGGCAGATATTAATCATGCTGCACAACTATCTGTACTTATCAGGGACACCAAAATGCATTATCTCTTCTGATAGTATTAGATATTGGGATAGGAAATATGGTGTGTTTGCTTTAACATATTATTAAAGGTCTGATATACAGGATGATCTGAAATGTTCCAGTTTGTGAATAAAGCATGTGAAAAAACAAATAGGCATTCATGGAAATTCATTATTGTATACAATAGAAACAAAATATGTGTATGTACAGAAACAATTGTATCAGATGCTTATAAGCCATTCGGGCATTAATACAACAGATGAAAATGATTTCACAAATTTAAATTATTTGCTTTAACCTCCCTGGTGTTACAGCCATTTGCCGAAATTTTTTTGGTGGGAAATGGCACCGGATGGGATATCACAGCAGTGTAAATTGTACTCTGCTGTGATTCCCCGACCTCCCCCTCCTCTCTACACATCGCTGATGTGGGCCGGGCAAAGCAACGCTGCCCCCTATGGTGGTCTATGGAGTCGACCACCCCACCACTTTGACGTCACAATGGTACCCAAAGGAATCAACGAACCTGCATCGATGCAGTATCTATGCAGGCTCGCCCAGCACTGGCGTGTTTGCCTGATCACTGTGCAGGCACAGTTTGCTTTAAATGTGAAGGTATTGGGTTCAGGCATAACGGCAAAAGGTTAAAATATTTTGTGCCTTTTTTTATTACTGTTTGCTTTTAGGGGGGGGGACTATAGGGAATTGAGAAATAAGAAATGTACAAAAAGGGAAATCACGACCAAATACCTTGACCTTTTTATTTTAACCTTGACCTATAAGAAGACATAAGGTCTAAATCGTCAATTCAAATGCATGCAAATGGAACGTGTGGAACCAGGCACACCCTAAGAGGCAGCTGTTGGGGACTTCAGACATCAAACACCTCTCATAATTTAGAAGTGTGTCAGATCACTCTTTCCTGAAACATTAGATTGCTAGATTGTGAGATGTCATTGCGCCAAAGACCAAGAATGAGGTCTGATACGGGATGCTGGAGCAGATAAAAGGGCGTAGAAGATATAGAAACCAGCGGTCCTGTCAGTGAAATAACAAATGAATAAAACTGAGGGAAAAACAAGAGGAAATAAAGAGCTGTCAGTATAAGAAAAACGACTTAGCTAGGAAAAAAAATATGCAAAGCTTTTAGACAAATGGATATTGCATAACCATTTGGCCAATGGTAAGACTGTAGAGCTCATTAAAATGTTGTGTTGCAGCTGCCTTTAAATAAATGACAAGATGCTCAAGAACAATCCTTTAAAAGTGGCAAATCATTACATACACAGTTATCTTTGCAAATATAATCCTTTTATCTCAGATGTCATGTTAAATATAACAGCTTCAAGAACAAAGAACATTTACAACTCTGCAAAGAATGCTGAACAGTGTTAATGGTTAGTTCTGTTTCTCCTAACCTTTAGTAACCCACATTAACCTAACCTAACCTTTATTTCTAAGAAATGCCAAGGTGTACACTGTTGGTGTTCCGGATGCTTTTAAAGTAAATTAAAGGCAAAGTAAGTTGTTTTCAAGTGAAACCATATCTGAATCTTATATCTGTACTGTTTACCTTCAAGTAATTTTGAAGTGATGTTTCCGCTAAATAGTCCTTTGCTATTTTTACAATTAAATATAGAATAGCATTTACTATACAAAATGTACTATCTGCTACAATAGCTGCCTTATAGATGTATGCCCTGTACAGATACTAGATTTAGGTTATCTGAGATGACCACCAATAGTCATTGACTGAGAAAAATCTAGTATCTGTAACATAGTCCCGCATTGGATGTGATTTGTCCTAAACAATAGAGCCTAGCAGCCTCTGTACTTGGACTGTCACTATTACGCTGGGCTTACACGCCTCAATTTTTTCATAGATTAGAGGGCTCAATTGCCCTCTTATCTATTAAAATCTGAGCCATCTGCGTCTTTAATCAAGCAACACGGCTCGAAAAATCTCAGCCAAACAGGGTTCCAACATGTTGAAAAACCCTGTTCGATTACCTTTACTTCAAAAGAGGATCAAGGGTCCCTATCCAACCTATCTGCTGGGCTTCCTGCTGGCTGCAGATATCAGGGGTTACTTGATCGGCACAATAATCGAGCCGTGTAAGCCTGGCTTTAGGCAAAATTTACACAGTCGTTTCTTGGGCTGATTTCAGTCTGCAGCAGCCTGGGAAATGACCGGGTACTCGTGCTGCTGCATGGAAACGACCCCATTACAGGTCAATCAGGCTAAAGCCTGAAAATCGCTCAGTTTTAAAGAACACCAGTAAAAATATAGCCTTACAATGACTACTAATGATCATTAACTTATCTAGTATAATGCCTCAAGGCAATATAGTTAGGGCTCAACCAACCGTAAAACACCCCATAGCAGTGACATTAAGTGTTCCCCAGGGGGTTTTTGCCCGCTCACCCTATAGGGTTAAAAAGGGTGCATTAATAAACAAAGTTTGCAGATGCCCAGTCGCTTTCCGGGCTGCTGTCGCAGGTGCCATCGGCAGACTGGAAAGCCACTGTATATATGACGCCTTACTGTACCACTTTTATATTATTCCTTACAAAACTAACAGAATAAATATTTTTGTCCTATATTTAAATTCAGCCAAAATACTTTATTGAATATCACAAAGTTTAGAGATTTATAAAAACATATTATGCACATACAAAACGACTATTGATATAGCATATTAGACACATTGTGCAATGGTATGTGACTAAGTTGTGCCCCATAATTCCATAAAAAGAATTTGGCTAGAGCAACAGTTACATTTTTCATATCTTTGCTTCCACTTAGTCTTAAAGAATGTTACACATGCATGTTGGTGGGCTGTCAAGATTCATTAATCTTTTATAACACTTTTAGATCTCACTGCAACATGTGTAAAGCACCCCAACTTTAATTTAATAAACACAGCCTACACTATATGTAAATTCCTGACGTTGTGTAACTTACTTGTTATCCTCAAGGTGTCTTTTGCATGAGATACACAGAAAGATGACGGTTCTATAATTAGAAGAAGAAAAAAACAAATATTTTTAAAGGGTCATAGGTGGCACCCCAGGCCCATCTGCTATGTTTACTACATTACTGAGACATATTCTACTACATTGTACAGTTTGGTATTATGCTGAAAGTAAAAGAAACAAAATTATTTACTTTTCATTACATTTTGCTTGTATTTAGAAGACTAGACCTTTAACCCTGTTTCCAGATCTAGCTGCAGCAAATAGGTCTACATTATTCACAAAGCCTCAAGCTCTGACTTCCTGGATCGTAACATTACTGCTTTTCTATGCTACGCCATTCAGCTCTATTTATACATATATTCCCATCGTACTTATAGTTAGCATGGTAAAAAAATTAGGTCATTTGTTTAATATACCTAGTTTGGCAGCCCCAAATCAATATTACAATACATTCGTTTTTTTCAAATTATTTTTTTCAGCTCAAGGCAAAAAAATTCAGCGGTATGCCCCATCACCTCCAGTTAATTAACAACACAAGGTGTGTGGGCTGCCAGGTTGTATCACAAAAGCAGCAGTAACGGTTGTATATGTTTTTAATATTTAAACAAATGACTTGATGTTCCTTTTGCTTATTTCACAAAAAACTGACTTCTACATTTAAGGCATGAAAACAAGATGTTTATGTGAGAAGTAAATTTCGCTCTCAGCCTTTGCATCCAACCATATTGTTATATTAATAACAGATACATCAGCTGTTAGGCAGAAGTGCCTTGGAACAGGATTATTGATTTATGACTTGTTTCACATCATGGGGTTAAACAGATGCAATAATTCCTTGCCACCATCAGCCTGGAGAAAAGACCTCTCTCATTTTGATCGAGCCACAGTGTAATTAAAACATGATGAGCCCTGGAATTAAGCACCAGGCGTTGAATTCAAGTCTACTGATCTCTAACATATGCTGTGAGTATGGTATACGCAAAGCAAGGGTGGGATATATATGCAGCACAAATGTGTTAAAATATTTACATAGAGCTACTGATTAATAACCTAGAACACATGAAAAGATTTTTCTTTTAAGAAGTGCTCAGAGGTATAATACATTTAAAAAGAAACAACAGGGGATACTTGTTAATGCATAAAAATAAAAATCTTGCTATTTGTTTGTATATTTAGGGAAGGGAGGGGGTTGTAGATAAACACAAAAGCAACAAAAACAGACATTATAGCTAATTTAAACTTGTATGAAAACATGACGTTCAGTGTGAATTCTGAATCGGTTCCATAATATCCAGCAATAAATGATATCCGAAGATGTAAAATAAAGCAACCATACTTGTTGAAGACTTTTTGCTAGTCATAAGACTGTCTTTTTGAGTTTTAGAATTCAGAAGACCATTCTGAATTGAGTAAGCTAGATAGATGACTAATAAACATCGCCCACCTTAAAAAAAAACAGTTGCTTTGACTTACTACTATTATGCTATGAGTTTGATGAGCACAAAAACATTCATATATACCTTCAGCATCCTAGAACTTACAAATTCGTATACAAATTTTCAAAAAAACAAAATAATTGAAAAGTTTTCAGGCCTCTTATTGTTCCATTGCCATACGTTTTAGATACCAAGTAAACTCTCAATAATTACTAAAAGTAATTATAATTTATAAACTTCTATTAATAAAGGACCAACATATTACACAGTGCTGTACATTCAATAATGGTTGAAGTTCAGACTTTGACAAAGGAGGAGAACATGACTTTGCCAAATTGGGTTTGTAATCTTGATTGGCTGCAGAACAAGGTAAACAATATATAGATTAGATGTTACTGAATAGGTGGTGATGTTTGGAATGGGAAGGTGGGTTGGCCAGGTTGAAGAGGTGGGTTTTAAGGGTTTGTTTGAAAGTATTAAAAGTGGGAGCAAGTCTAATAGGATGAAGGATAGAGTTCCAGGGAGTATGGTGGCCCTAGTATAAACATAAAAATGTAAAGAGGAAAAGTGTAGTAGATCCTTAATGATCATTAATTTGTAGGGCTCGTTTACACGCCTTAGTCTTCACAGCGTTTACTGTGCTTAATTTCATGTCTTATTTCTTATTGTATGAGATGAAGATAGTTTTAGATTAGCAACTAAAGACAAGGTAGATTGACTACAACCTAGACCATTGACAACTTTATAGATAATTTACTGTTTGCAATGGGTCAAGACTTGCCTTGGGAAAAAAGCTGCAAAGCACAAACATTGTATTTAACTGAAAAGCCAAAAGCAGAGCCTGTGTATGTAATGAGTGGTTATGGCCACCCTATGTACATATGTGATTACTAAACAGAAAAGAAAGCTTGTTGTATAGAGAAACAGATTTAAACAAAAATTCATGTTAGTTAGACAATTATACAGCTAATTTTCTGTACAGTATGGGGTTCTGCCCAGTACACGGGAGGTGCTGACATGTCATAAAAGATATAAATATGATTATTAGTAGTGATGATCGCGAATATTCAGATTCCGAATATTAATCGCGAATATCGGCAATTCGGAAATTTGCAAAGATGGTGAATATATTGCCGAATATTCGCAATACCGGATATTCGGTATATTTTATCCATTACACATGCCTCTCAATGCAAGTGGACGAATGGGAAGGCTGCAACAAGAGCTTAGCAACACCATCAACAGTTTTTTAAATGAATATTTGGGTGATGCGAACATTGCGAAAATCGTCACTTTAAAGAATTTGCATAAAAATTCGCACCATGTTAAACATAGATTGCGCGCACGAAATTCGCAATAAAAACTGCCGATATTCGCAATAAAAAAAACCAGAATATTGCCGAATGTGAATATTTTCCGAATGTTTTCCATAAAATTTGCGGCATGCCGCGAATACTAATTATTAGGTGGAGCTTACAGTCTTGGCCCACTCTCAACAAATGGATTTTTGTCATCTCCAGAATGTCCCTGAGTGAGATAGGCCCAGCAACCAGGCTTGAGGGACCCTAAGGGTCATCTCTGCAATGTAAGTATCATTTACTACCAGGCTAGGGGTTGAGGAAGGAGGGCTGCTTTTTACATTGCCTTGGGATGTTATTCACTTGCAAATTTCCTGCACATGTGTTGACTTTTTCTAACAGAGTGTAATGTATTTATATAATAAATAATCTGAGTGGCCAGGGTAGTCCTACAGCACAAGTTGTGGAATTCTCACAAAGGTTTTGGGGTGAGGAGTTCATCGGTCTAAGCCTGGGTGTCATCTACGAACCCCAGGCCATGCTACTGTAGAACAATCATAAACACTGATAATATTGTTTAAATCAACCTGGAGACAATGTTAAATCTACTTTCCATCACTTAAAAAACTAGGAAGGAAGAAACTGTAAACTGAGTATCCTGAAAATAAAGCATGAACTCTCCCTGATGAACCTAAACAATCAGTGTATGTAAAGGGTATATAAGCTTGGTGCAGATAAGGTTTGCAGCTTCGGAGGTAGTCTGCCGGGCAGCAGCAGCAGGGAGCAGGAAGATAGCATATTTTATCTTGCATGTTAGCCCTGTCTATTCATTATCCAGACAGTTTTATGACTGCCATGGATATCACAGCCTAAAAGATTCTTATGATGGATGAGGAGGCTGAGTTCAGAGATTCCATAGAGTTGACTTGCATATCCCAAGCCCTCAACTCAGTCATTTATGCCGATGGCATTTTATCTTTGATTGATATATACACTCTACTATTGATATATAAAGTAAACAACTGTGGAAGCCGAAGAGGAGATAATATTTCCCAGAGAAGTATGGGGTGACTTAGTAAATTACCCACTACAATTCCTTGTGACTTGTGGTAACAGTAAAAATGAATAAATGGAGAGAACTAAAACCTGTTCTGTTGCTTTTATGCTGTGGTGGTATTCAGGAACTTGTAGATGGGAAGCTACCAGAGATGACATACAAAGGCTATGAAGAGCTTCTCATTCTTACTACAAAGCAAAAGGCTGACTTATAGACATCGATACGAGTTAATAGCTCTAAAAGGAGACATTGACCAAAACTAAATATTTGAAATAAAAAAAGCTGGAGACAATTAGAATTCCTATATGCACATTTATTTTGCATTAATGACTCAAATCTTGTAAAAAATAATTAGAAGTAACCCAAAATGTGCCCTTCTCATCAGATATTAAGGGCCCAAAAATTTCAATTTATAGCAAAAAGCCTAAAAATCTAATCTGGAGTCTATAAAGTTTGTTTAGTTCAGCACTCCATTGAGTATCCCATACCTTCTGAAATCTTTGCTCTTCAGGGTTGACCTAGTTGTTATTGGGAGTGGCCTTTCTAAAGCTATGTAGCTCTGTGGATGTCAGAACAAGTATAAGATAACTAAGAGCAGATCATATTTATCACCTTCAACTTCCTATGATATCTCATGAAATGTTTACCTATATAATTAGTAGTAGAATACCCATACACCTTTGGCATTATGGCTGTATGCCATGGCAGATATGTTCTTAACCATGTCAGACATTTGTGGTCCTAAGGCTCCTTTGCAAAAGATTTGTCTTCCCTTCTCCAGCAAAAGAACAATATATAAAAGTCAATGGAATGCTGAATATATTTTTCCAATAACTGGAGAATAAATAAATCTGCATCTCATATAAAAGTGTTGTTGTTCTATTCATCCATTCCTATATTAGAATACTCATCGCTAAATATTATAATAATTTCTCCATTACTTTCTGAACCTCGAACTATGTTATGTGTTTGACTGAACTTATTAGGATGCTGGCAAATGTACAATGACACTTAAAAATACACTAATGGGATCAGGGAGCAATATATTTCATGTATAATCTATTCCATATTTTTCCTTTCTGTAATTTTATTATAAGCCCTCAAGCATTATTACAAATGAGTGCTCATTAGTATTCATGGTGCCATACTCTTTGCACATGCATGTGCATGAAATATGCTTGGTGCTCGAAAAGCTGATAAGCTTCTAACGGCCACAATTCAGTCACTACTCATATGTTCATTAGGCTTCAGTGTCTCTGATCTCATAGAACAATGTGCAGGCTTGCATGCACTCATGGTTTTATATGAGTTGCCTTTTATTGTTTTCCAAAAGGGCATTTTTTCTTTTATAATCAAGTACACAGTGCAGTTGAGTACAAACTCAATCAGATAAGTCATGAGCCAATCGGAATAGGTTTTTTCTTAATCATAATACTTCCTCAACTAAATATTGCTTAACCTCCCTAGCGATAAGGGACACTGCAACTATCGATACGCCCAAACTGGGTTCGGGCACATCGTGGGAGCTCACCTGCTCCGCCGCCGCCATCTTCCCCGTCCATCTCCGGCTTCTTCCGGGTCCCGGAGTGACGTCACGGAGGCGGGACCCGGTCTTAGAGAAAAAAAAAAAAAAATTTCTTTTTTTTTTAACTTTTGAACTGGATTATAGAAATGCCTTTCTATAATCCAGCTCAAAGTGGATCCCACTAGCAGAAACGCTCCCGCTGAGAGTTTCTGCTAGTGGGATCTGTCTCTGGCTGCTCCTGAGCCGATACGGAAATAGCCGAGGTCTCCGGCTATCTCCGTGATCTGCGCTCGTGTGCCGATGACGTCACGCGGCGGGCGGGAGATTTAAAGGTACAGAAATTTTTTTTATTTTTTTCGCATTTGTTTTTATTTTGATTGGATTGGATAAATGTTTTATAAATGTTTTATCCAATCCAAATCAAAAGAAAAGAAAACAAGTGTAAACTTCCCCAAATTTTTTTTTCTGTACCTCTAAAGCCGACCAAAGCGCTTCAATCTGTGGCTGATTTTGCGAATGATCACCATGTGCATTCGGGGTGATCGCTTGGTGATCAATCGCAAAATGAACGTGCCCACCTGGAGCAAGTACTGGCGCAGTCTGATCGTGAATCAAACTGCGCCCGTGCCGGAATCAGGCGCAACCGCTGGCTCTCTGTGTACCTGCAGCATTTCTACAAAGCTGCAGGCACACAGAGCCTTTCCACCCCCATCGGCGTCATCGGTGACGCCGATGGGGGTGGAAAGGCAAAACACTGTATCACTTTTGGTACAGAAATCTGCACCTCAGTGAACCGCCAGGGAGGTTAAAGTACCATCCCTCCAAAAGAAGTTTTTTTTCAGGACTGTGAGTAATTATTTTTTCTTTCTTAAAGAGCTCAATATGTCTATCCTAAATGTACTGTTACATAGAACCAATATTACAACAGTTAATCGCAAACTTAATATAAGTGATGGCCAAACTGTCCACAATGCGTATAACGTGTTCGACCCAACCTGTTCACTGGCGGGAACAAGGTAATTTTTCTTCCGCTGGCTGGATCAGGAGCAGAAAGATCCGATCAGTGGAAGAATTCTTTCACCAGAGACCAGGTAGGTCCAGATTTCTGTTCCAAAAGTGCACCATAGACTTCAATGGTAAATTTTTCTTTATGTTGTAGGCATGTAACTTCCCAAAATATGTCTGTACAAGGGTCTAATAGACATCTTGAATATAATAATGTTTGAAACACACAATTATTATAACAAAAAAATTATAAAATGTGTCATTTGAATGCTAAAATCTCTTGAATACTTATTTGGTATGAAAGATTTCAAAACAGTATTTATGTTTGTTTATAATAACATTTTGATTATAATTGGAAATGTGTTTTGTTTTTGTTTTACTTTGAATTGTATTGGATACAGTTATCTCTGTATCCAATAGAAGCCATTTGGCAACTTCAGAAAGGGTTAACTTCAAAGCGCACATCTGGGAATGACAATGGGGGTGATCCCGCGGGACATTCACATGCAAATTGCGCTTGGAGAGGGATGACATCGCCGGCTTGCTTGAGTGAAGAAGCAAGCTTCAGATTCCCCAGACAGCACAGAGCAGAATGTGCTGCTGCGGGGATCTGAGCTTAGCTGGACGGCTCCATCTCGTCAGCTGCAATACAAGACAAGAAAGTGCAGGACGAGATGGTGCCGTCCCGACCGCTAGGGCGGTTAATATACAAAAATAAGAAAAATGTACCGTATTTTCCGGCGTATAAGACGACTGGGCGTATAAGACGACCCCCAACTTTTCCAGTTAAAATATAGAGTTTGGTATATTCTCGCCATATAAGACTCTTCCAATGCATGCCAAATAAAAAAATTTATGACTTTCAACCAACAGATCTCCAACACCCTTAGAAGTCTCATTTTTTTTGCATTAGTAAGGATAGGATAAGTGAAAGCATGTATGCAGCAGAGTAGTGCTTTATGCTCATAGGGAAGCAATATTTTATAGGGGGCTTTTATAGGGATTTAAAGATATATGTGTTCAATGTAGGAAGGTTAAATGTTGCATATAGGAGTATATCACTGGTAGTGATGGCCCAAACTGTTCGCCGGAGAACTATTCGTGGCGAACATCGCATGTTCGCGTTCGCCCATGTTCGCGAACATATGGCGAGTTCGGTTCGCCCCCTATCTTTTAACATTGCAGAAACTTTGACCCCTGTGAGTCACAGTCAGCATCCGGCCAAGGTACAGGACGCCATTACACATTCTGCTGAAGAAGGAGACAGTTAGGAAAGAGAGCTGCTG
>CM070032.1:180680418-180718657 GCA_036250615.1 Ptychadena robeensis
CAGCGGCGGGCCGTGAGCAAACATAGCTGGGTCCAGTGAGACACAGAGGACTGAACATAAATCTGCTAGGAGAGGTCGGCAGTGGCAAAAAGTAGCTGAAGGGGGCCCAAGGTCAACTGCTCCTTCGTAATTGAGTAAATATAAAATGCGGTAATAAGGGGGCAGGACCAGAGGCAGTGACTCACCGGAGGTTTGAGGATAGCACATTTGGGGCAGCACCCCGATGCAACGATATGGGCCTGCCTAGAATCCCTTATGGGGTAAAAGCCCATGTACGCCTTGTGCATGATCTTAAATTGCGTCTCGCGCCATATTTTGTTAGGTATAATGCGGCGTACCGCCAGATAACCTTTGAGGACCAGCGTCGGCAGGTCCGGTATGGGAAAGTCCTTAGCCTATGCACTTGTGCGGTCATCAATGAGCTGCACCCTTGCCAGTGGCAACAAGCGCGCATACAGCGAGGAGATAGATACCCTATGGTATAGATACCATAAAAGTTTCAAAGCCATGGGGCCTGAAGGCCACATTAGGGTCCATGCGAAGGGACTTCCAATAGCTCACCATCTGATGAAGGTAGTAGAAGACATGTGTACGGGGCAGTCGGTGGCGCTGACGAAGGACATGGAAAGGCACTAGGGCAAAGGTGGATTTATGAAATAGCTGGGAGAAATTGTGAAGGCCCTTACCCGCCCATAACCGGTAAACAGCGGTGGTATCACAGTGTGGAAGCAGGGGGTTCCCCAAAAAGGGGAAATGTCTGGAGACCTTGTGGGGTAGGTGTAACAGCTTTCTGGTCTCCCTCCACACCACCATCGTATCCCGGAAGAGCAATGAAGGAGAGTGGTCAGGGACCAGGGCAGCGCCATCTCCTGTTCAAAGGCTAAATTCGAGAAATGGGAGGTCTGTTGAAGCCAGTCCGCAGAGTGGTGCAAGAGACAAGACAAGTTGTACAACCGTATATCCGGAATCCCCATACCACCCTCAGACTTGGGAAGGGTCAGTGTCCTATACGCTATCCTAGCCCTCTTGCCCCTCCATATAAATTTGGTAAAGGCCCGTTGCAACCGTGTGACATCCGCGAGTCGAAGGAGAATAGGTAGGGTCTGTAAGGGGTACAGAAGTCTCGGGAAACAGGACATTTTGAGGAGGTGAATCCTGCCAAACAGAGACAGGGGCAAGGACGCCCACAGCTCCACCTGGGTACAGAGGGCCTGTATAAGCAGAGGATAATTGAGAGAATAAATAGTGGACGGGGTCTTGCCAATGTTGATACCTAAGTAGGTGATATGGGAGCTGGCCTGAAGGAAGGGCGAGTTTGACAGCCAGGGTCTTGGGCCTATCTGGGTTAGGGTCAGAAGTTGACTTTTGTCATAGTTGATCCGGAGGCCGGAAAACTGGCCAAAGGATTGAAGAAAGTCCACAATCAGAGGGATGTCGTGAGCCGGGTAGGCAGTAAACATAATAATGTCATCCGCAAACAACGCAGTCTGAAGACATTCCTTACCGATGGGGATACCCCGTAGACCAGCCCTGGTCAGGAAATGGAGAGATAAAGGTTCCAGAGCCAGGTCAAACAGTAGGGGGGAAAGGGGGCACCCCTGCCTGGTACCCTTGTGCAACGGGAACGTTGGGGAAATTACACCCACCGCTCCAACTCGAGCCACAGGGCTGGCATACATTTGGTGGAGCAGATGTAGAAAGGGACCCGCAAAACCCATGGATTAGAGAACCAGGAATAGCCACTTGAAGTTTACGTTATCGAATGCCTTTTCGGCATCGAGGAATAAAAGTACCACATCTGCCTTCGGGAAGGCCTTGGCAAACTCCATGGCCGCCAACACCTTCCGGATATGGGAGACTGCGGATCTGCCCTTTACAAAGCCCGCCTGCACCGGGTGGATCATGGTGGGCAATATGGACGCCAAACGGTCTGCCACGATTTTTGAGAAGACCTTGGCGTCCACATTGATTAGGGATATGGGGCGATAAGAGGCCGGCTCCAGGGGGTCCTTACCCTTTTTTGGTAGCACTCTAATGTGGGCTTCCCTAGCCGTGGGGAAATACTCAGCGCCTCCCCAGACCGAAAGATACAGGGATTGCAGGTCCTGTTCAATACTTGGTAGTAGAATCTTAAAGAGTTCCACAGGGAGCCCATCCGGGCCCGGGGCTTTATTATTGGCCATGGCCTTAACAGTGCGAGAGACATCTTCCAGGGAGATGGGTGCATTTAGTCTATCCAGGAGTTGTTGGGAGATTTGGGGGAGGGGTAAGGAGGAGAGAAACTCCGCCCCCCCCGTCAGGAGATGGAGTGGGATCAGTATACAATTGGCTGTAATAGGAGAGGAAAAGATCATTAATGGCCTTGGGAGAGTGGCAGACCTTGCCCGACCCATCCCGCAGCCCTGCTATATAAGAGGAACCATGATGACCCCTGGCCAGATTGGCCAGGAGACGGCCAGCCTTGTTCCCCACCTTATGTAGTTTAAGTCGGAGAGGAGCGTCCTTAAACAGCTCTATCTGGTTCGCCCACAGATCGAATTGTTTTTTACAGGAATACCACGCCACCCTATTGGCCACAGAGGGCACAGACAAAAGAGTTGCGTGCGCCTGTCGCAGTGCATCACTAGCCTGCTCAAACCGCTGGTGGGCCAGACGTTTCTTCTTGGAGGCATAGGCAATAATCCTGCCCCTTAAGTAGGCCTTTCCAGCCTCCCAAAACAGCGTCGGGTTATCCCTATGACCAGCATTAAATTGTACATACTCGTCCCACGCCTCCCTCAGATGGGTGGGAAATTGGTTGTCCGTGAACAGAAACGTAGGACAACGCCATACCCTCTCAGATGGGATCCCCGCAGTGAGCAATAAATCAACAGAGACGGGGGCGTGGTCTGATATGACCAGGTCATGAATGGTGGAGCCGGACACCTTGGGGAGAAGGGAGGGAGACGGAAAAAAATAGTCGAGATGTGCCAGAGAACCATGAGCCATCGAGAGAAATGTAAACTCCTGGTCTATGGGGTGGTGGAGACGCCAGACATCATGCAGGTTCAGTGCAGTGGCAAAATTCAGGAGTTGGGAAGGAGCCGGAGGGGAACCGGTCCGCACTCGGGAGGGGGTCATGGATTTACGGTCTTCGGTAGTAGACATGACCGTGTTGAAATCGCCACCGAGGATAACATGGTTAGGCGAAGCGGCAGCTATACATCCAGCCAGGTCTTGGAAAAAAGAATTAGTAGGTGAGTTGGGGGCATATACGTTAAAAACTGAAATGACCAAGTCTGGCGTCTGAATATCAGCATGCATCCCCCTCCCCTCAGGTAGAGCGGAGGTGGACAGAACACAGCACTGAAGAGACGACCGGAAAATAATGACTACACCGGCTTTACGTCCAGCTGCAGATGAACCACAGACTTCCCCTACCCAATGTTTGTGCAGGTGAAAAAAAATCAGTTTCGTGAAGATGTGTCTCCTGGAGGAGAGCGACATCCGCTTTCAAGCGATTTAGATGCCTCAAAATCTGATTAAGCTTTTGGGGGGTGCGCAATCCCTTAACATTCCAGGAGATCACTCGCTGACCGGCTAGAAAAAATAGGCGGGAATGAGTGAAACACAATCACAGGTACATAGCACTACATATAGGATGCGTTGCACCCCGGGCGGGTGTGAGCACAAAGGGAGGGGAGGTTGGGAGCGGACCAGGGAAATCAAAGAAAAACAATCCAAAAAACAAAGAACAAAAACACATAGATACCAGAATAAGCAACACAAATAAAACATCGGCATCAGCCACGAACGTGGGGACTCCACTTTTTTCCAGTGGCAATAAACCAGGGGGGGTCAGAGAAGCAACCCTCCGGGGAACACCTAGAGGCGTAGATAGAGCTAGGGGTAGGCAGCATAGGCACACAAATGAGAAAAATAGACAAGAGCAGTAGAGAGGCCAAGAAGAGTGGCAGGAGAGGCAGACTGGAAGAGAGAAAGCAAGGCGAAGAGACGGTGGGGGATGGAGAGAAGACAGAACCCAGTGAGAATTAGGGTACGAGCGGGCAATGCCGCCAAACCTTGTGTAGAGGGCTTAGGTAGGTCCTTCAAGTAGCAGAGTCAGTGGAGGACAGGTGGGATGTCAGCCTGGATGTGCTGGAGGGCGGAGAAAGTTCTGGCGAGCGGAGGCCGTCATTGTGGGTCACTGCAGCTGGCGCCGGAGGTCCAAGATGAGTTCCCATAGATTCCACAAAAAGCCAGGCTACAGCTGGGTCAGAGAAGGTGTGCAGCTCGCCATCCACGGTCTGAAAGCGCAATATTGCAGGGTAGGCCAGGGTGAACCGGACCTTCTTGGTGTAGAGCCAGGTGCAGACTTTGGAGAATGCCTTCCGCTTGTGGGAGACCTCAGTGGAATAATCCGCAAAAATGAGGAGAGGGTGGTCCTCGATGCACAGTTTGCGGGAACGGCGATAGGCCCGGAGAATAGCGGCCTTGTCGGTGTAGGCAAGGTATTTCACAATGACCGGTCTGGGGGCCTTGCGGTTAGGTTGGATGGGGCCCAAACGATGTGCTCGCTCCACCTTGCAGTGGGATGGCAAGCCCAGCTCACCTGGGACAACTTGCTCACAGAATTCCACCAGTTGGTGAGACCTGTAGTGCTCCGGCACCCACAAGATGCGGAGATTATTTCTCCTGGATCGATTTTCGAAGTCGTCGACTTTGGCAGCAAGGACCTTGACCAGATTGCGTAAAGCGGTGTCCTGGGATAGGGATGTCTGAGCCGCGTCCTCCAGGTTGGATATGCGCGTTTCCGCCTCTGTGATGCGGGAGGCCTGGGAAGCCATGTCATGCCGCAAGGATTTAAAGCCCTTGGCCATTGCTGCGTCTATCATCTGTTGCATCACAGGCTGCAGCATTTTCATTACAGCAGCTGCCAGCTTGAGGTAGCCCAGGTCCAACTCGTCCTCGGACTGAGAAATGTCCTCCAGGGAGTGAGGGAGCGCCTGCTTGCCCTTCTTATGTGCACGTGGTGTGGACGGGCCGTGGCGGCCCGCGGACTGGGAGCGGGACTTCGGGACGCCAAAAACCGATCCATGGCAGGCACTGGGTGGAGGGGGAGGTAAGGGTGTGCGGCAGATGCTCGTTTGTGCCCCGCGGGCGCGATTTAGTAGAAAGATGTTCCCCGGGAGTCAGAGCTCTCTGCCCTAGCTGCCACTCATGAGGCGTCGGAACCGGAAGTCCCACGTAGGTTATATGTTAATGGTCTTCAGTTCTCAGTAAATTGTGACTTGTGTCATTCTTCACCAAATCTTTGCTTTATTCTCCACAGTTGCCTTCCTTTTACTCCACTAGACGTCCATAAACTTCTGATTTGGAGAATCTTGGAGAAGATTTTTTTTCCAACATTATATATTAGACCTTATTTTTTTTTCTTAGCTCTTGTCAAATGATTAGACACAATCTTAGTTTATGGTTATGTTGTGAAATTTTTTTATCTCTAATAAATGTAAAGCATGGTATAAAAAGGGGCAAAAAAATAAATTCAGTATATAGAGACTATGGTAGCAAAATATTGCTATTAGGTTGACAGTGGGAACATAGCCAACTCATATGGTTTCCTACATCCTACATTCAGGGAGTCATCTTGCTTCTGTCTGTCTCTCTGGCTGGGGAATCTGGTATTCTGAGCCTCTAAGGGCTTGTTTCCACTAGCGCGGAACTGAGCGGTTAGGTGCGGTTCTAACCGCACGGTTCGGTGCGGTTTCGTCCGCCCACAACCGCATACATTGGAAATGCATGTGGCAGTTTACATGTGTGCGGTTGCGATCGGGCGCGGACGCGGATGCGGTTTTAAACGCAGCATACTGAGTTTTTAACTGCATGCCGCGCCAAACCGTGTACATTGACATGAATGGGCGCGGATTGGCGCGGATTGGAGCAGTTGTGCAGAGAACAGGGCGTGGATTTAGTCCGCATCCATTGTTTCCCTATGGGTGCGGTCGGGCGCGGTCAGGAGGACTGGAAGACAGAAAGACACTGAGAACAACTCCCCCCTACTTCCTGAGTAAAAGAAAGTAAAATAAAGTTGTTGGTGAAGCTGTGATGTGACACAGACTTGCAGCAATTGTAAGTACTCCTTTATTTGTACATTTAGGCCCCCCATGTACCCCCAAATAGGAATAGAACAGTGATTACTGAAGATGGGCAGTTCTTTGGCCATGCTGTTTTAGTACAATTCTGTGTAAGCATGTGTTTATTAATAGAATAATAATTATGTCAGTACTGTGATCATCATGTATGTGACCAGAATAGGATAGTGTTCTGTATAGCAGTCTGTATAAAAATCTAAAGAGTGGGCCAAAGTGAGCACATCTTTGGGCCCACATCCTCTCCAGGGCCACCAATCCACACATCATCAAGACTTCATCATCTGAAGAAGAGTCAGAGGCATCCATCTTGCTGTTTTTCATGAGAATGAAGTGAAAATTCCAATAATGCAATTCAGCAGAAAGATTAGAAAAAAAACCGCATGCCCAACCGCGTGAAACCGCGTGCAACCGCAGGCATCCGCTCGGCCGTGCTAGTGGAAACAAACCCTAACAAGGTGGAAATATGCTCTCAGTTCCCAAGTGCTATTTATCCTCTCAGAGACTAAAGTTGCATAGCCCAGATATGTTGGCAAGAGGCCAGTAGCCTGCTTAATAGATATGGGAAACGCTAAATGCATTCTTTTACATTTATTTGAGTAGAACTTTGAACATATTAACAGAACTATAATGTGCAGTGGCTTCACTAGGTTTCGAGTCACCATATGTCGTTCCATATACTGCAAAAAAACAGCTGTGGTTGGAAACTTTGGTGCCACCCCCTTGAATTAAGATTGTGCTACTTGGTTTGATCCACCCCTAATGGCTGATTTTGGGCATGTCTGAAGTCGGCATCCAGCTTGTGGGATTAAAAAAATCAGATGTTCATTTACATTTACCTCCCTAGCGCACCGCTTGTACCGCACCGTTTTTAACAAGGTACAAGGTACACTGCCTGCCATTTCCTCCCTCCCCCCTCCCCTCTCCACACAGCCAGTGTCATTCATGACACTGGCAGTGAGGTCTGGAGAGCAGAAGCCCCTCCATTAACATGGAGGTCTATGGCACTGCTCACCCTCACCCCCTTCCGCGTCACCGGGACAAGATCAGTAAAGCCGCAGAGCCCCGGAAATGCATCGCTGTAGCTTTCCGGGGATATGCGGCTTTCATGGGAGCCCAGCTCATCCAGAGTTTGTTCTTCACACAAACTCTGGATGAGATGGGCTCGTGATGAACACTAAGGAGGTTAAAGTATGTGCAGTTTAAGTCAAAAACATGTGAAAAGGTCACTCTGTCACTCTGATCAAAAAAAAACTAAAAAACAATCAAACTATTTCCATTTTTTTCCATTGTGAAATCAATGTTTTTTTGGTGGGATTGGGCCCTTAAGGCCTTTTTTGGTATTTTTATATTCCAAAAGAGAAAAAGATTTCATACAAGTTTTTTTTCAGTTATAAAAGTAATTTAGTGAAGGAAATTAAAGTTACTATAGATATAAAGTGCTAATTTTATTCTGTAATTTGCTCCGGTTATTTTGACACCAAGATTATGTTTGTGTTAAAAACCCGTCAAAATTAATTGCAAAAGAATCTCAGGTATTTTTGTCAACAGTCTTGGGGTTTGTCAGCTCGCAGAAAACAGTGTACTCCTTGTGTGGTTGATATCTTATCTCAGCAGCTGTTAAGCAGGGAGGCCTGCCAGTCAACATCTTTAATACAATAAACCGTATGGAAGATATATGAATGGGAAAAATGGGTAAGGCACACCTTAAATAAATAAAAGGGGTAAATTTAAACATATGTAAAACTACCAAAAAGTTGCAAGCTATGCAGTGGAAATATGATATGCAGACATGTCACTTTTGTGGTACATACCCAGGCACATTTCAAATGCATTCTTTTTTTAACTGTTTTTAATTTGTTAAAAAAATCCAGGTTAACCTCCTGAGTGCTTGCCCCAAGCAACACTCAGGGATACTCACCCATCCCTGGCGAACATGCGTCAACGAAGAGTATGGGGGGGTTCACCACTGGCCTCCATGGGTGAATTGCACAGAGGGTTAATACTCTCTGTTTTCCTGTCAGGGGGGTTTTCTCTCACTGTTGGTCCTTATGATAATTTCTTATTTTCATTCAGTTCCTATGTGCCTTTTATGTGATACTAGACATCCCCAGGACACTGTTTTAGCAGTAGATGATTTAGTGGGCATGGCTGGATACCATTTTCTAACAAATAAGGTAAAATTTTGCTTTTCCACCAATTTTGCCCTATGAGACACATAAGCATAACTTGTGTATGTGAGTTTAGGTCTGCTTTAAGCCCAGTGAAATTAGATCAATTTCTTTAAATTAAAGGTTGGCTCATTAACACAGTAATTAAGTTATGTAAGAAAATTGCCTTCTATCAAATCTGTTCTTAGTCACATCACATATGGGAGAGCAAAATATCTTACAACCCATAACCAATGCATCTCCTAATGTATGCAGTGCCTAATGTCTGCTTTACTTATTTCTCTATTCTCCCTAATTTTAGCTTAAGTTTCAAAATGTAAGACTATTCGTGTTTGGACATATACTGTACATATATGAACTAACTGGTAAAGAAGTTTCTTGCTTTAATCTCATGATAATCATGCCGGGTGATTGGGAAGAGAATTACTCCCTATGTAAATCCTTAACAAATCAGCAATAATCAGAAGCTGTAAGCCCTCTATGGTCTAATTGCTGCTTCTATCTATGCTTGATCTTCATATATTCTTTTTGTCATGAGCCATTTAGATAATGTTAAGGTATCTTAATTTCACTGGCAAAATGAGATATAGTCAAAGCCGTATTCCCATACAGATTCCATTCCTTGCATAAAAAGATTCTTTGTCATTTCCAAGTCCCAGTTGGTCCTTGGATAAATATTGGTTTCCCAAATGACAATTTGCTTGCATGGATCTCAATGATTCAACATTTCAGTGATCAACTAGACAGCTAGTCGTCCTTTTTCACTCAGGATAACTTTATAATACTTTCTTATGGAATGTAAAGAAAAAAGCATGTAATGTGTTTGTCTCTGTGTTTCTGTGTTTTAGCTGCTTTTCTTTCACTAGAAGAGACCAGCTTCTCTATCCGGTCTCTGGTGGTCCACTGGCCGGATCTTTCTGCTACTGATCTGGCCAGCAGAAGATTAGTAACCTTCTTCCCGCCAGTAAACAGGGCAGGTCGAACACCTGTACTGTTCGCCAGGGGAAGAAATACGAACAAGGCGAACAGTTCGGCCATCACTAGTGATGATACCACGTTCAGGGGCTTTCTAGTTAAGTTACATATTTAAACAGGTGGAATCCCCCCCACAAATTCAAAACCTCTATCCAGCACTAACCGCCCATTATAGATAGACTCTAGAATATTCCCCCTTGCTTTCCTTCCTTATGACTGTCTGTGTGATGGATAGGAAGTAAGAAGCGATATTATCAATGGGGTGTCAAGAAAAACTAGAGTTTCTTAAGGCTGCCATACACACTCTGACGGGTGCAGACAGACCTACTCCAATATGCACCGGAATGCAAACGTGATGACGTCATCATGTTTGCACCCTGGTGCATTATGGGGCCCCTTTCAGTCAGCCGTCACCCTTTGTGTGCCGTCCATTAGCTTCAATGAAGACGCAAGCCATCGGCTTACATCGGCCAGAGATTATCGGACATGTCCGTTCTCTGGCCGGCCGAGCTGTGGGGCGACAGGGATCTGTCGCCCCACGTAGGCACATGCAGATTAGTGGCCGATTTTTCTGCTGCCCGATAACCCTTCAACATTAAGCATGGAAATGTGTTCACTGGAAATGGGATTGTAAACGACCTTACTGTTGGCAAGCATAAATATCTTTTTTTTTCATGCTACAATGACTGATGAATCTTTCATTTCTGGATAAACTGCGCAAAATTCAACTACCTGAACTGATGGATGCTGGCAAAGCAGCTCCACATTAAAAATAGCAATTTCTGGCTTAACATTCATACAGCTGGTAAGAAAGGAACATTTATGGAAACAACAAAACAACATAATTTGACAGATATAAACCAAGAACATATTAAGTTACATGATTAAATTGTGCACCTTTGTAGCGACTTGAAAATATGCTGCTAAACAGACCTTTAAATCACAACTGCAGTTGTGGTTACAGTAACAAGCTTTGGATGTGCATGTTAAATGTTTTAAAACAGGCTCACATCTTTGAGCCAAGATTCTGTACTGCCAATAATTTTCTTCTGAAGTAAATCGATAGCAACCAAAAAAAAAAATTTAAATAAAATATAATTTATATGACTCCAACAAAACTATCAGCCAATTTGAGCCTTTCATGTAAATTAGGACAATATGGCTGTCGATTATGAGCTCATGGAGAAGAAGAAGGGATGCCGGGTAAATGTCGCACAGAAGGCTGACAGAGGAAAACAAGTGGAGTCTTTAATAGAACATAAACAAAGAATGGTTATTACTAGAGTGTTCCAGCAGTAAACCTCCATGGCCTTTACTGCTTAGCGAATGGCTCCTGCAGTCATTATGAGCTTTCACATAAAGTAAAAAGTGCAAAAGTAAACCCTTCAATGCCTGCAAGGTGCCTAGGCAAATGATGAGATGAACTGAACTGTTTAGTATAATGGAAGGAAACAGAGAAACTTAGGAATGCCATCCAGGTTTTTACAAAAATAGATATGATGCAGGCCATTTCATGCAAGGTTGAGTATATAAAAAAATAGGTTTATAGATCAAGATGAGTATTCCCCATACCACTGTGGTTAGCTCCTTAGATCAGTGGTTCCCAAACTTTCCTTGCAGGGCCCCCCTTTTCTATTTAGGAATATCAAGCACCCCTTCCCTTTTCAAACACAGGTTAGAAGGAGGGCCAGCGCCCCCCTGAAATACCTTTGCGGCCCCTCCAGTTTAGGAACCACTGCCTTAGAGCATTACACTTACTGGTATATCCTGGATTCAATGAAGAGTACGGCTTTTTCCATTGTTTCCCTTACTTTTTTCCACTTTTCCTAAATTGGCCTTATTTAACACTTATTACTACATTTATTACTCTGGCGGGAATATTGGATTTTAGGGGGCAGATACAATTTTGAAATATGTTCTCCCTCTATGAATTCATATAATATATGCAACTATTAAGCCGCTCATACAAAGTCGAGTTTTCAATCAATTTCCAAACAATCGACCGCTGTGTCTGTTCACGGCGATAGTTCGGGAATCAAATGCTGCCCACCTTGAGCAAATGATCATGCTCAAAGGAAAAATTGAACAGGGATCCGTCGTGACAGTATTTTCCTGTTCGATCCCCATTACTTTGATGGGGGACCTCATTCCCCATGCAAAGTATCAATGAGTTCAATGATTTTTTGCGAGCGCATGTTGCTATCGATTGTACAACGATCACATGGGAATTGATATGTGTATGGCTAGCCTTAGGAAATTCTGCTGAATAGTAGATTCTTAATCTTTGTTAACTGAAAAAAAATACTGAAAAAGAAGAAAAGGGTTTTGTGACAAAACAAACAAAAGTGTCTTCTTTTTTATTGGGGGATTTACCTTTTATTCATGGATTTATTTATTGCCACTTGCAACCATTACTGTCCCCATTGTACACATAGGAGCCTCAACATATAAATAAGGAGAAGGAATTGAGCATACTACTGTACCAAATGTTTTTCTTCTTTTAATGGACACGTTGAGGTTGCATGGATATGTGTACTGCAGCGACAAGGCCACTTTAACATTGATATTATACCAGTGACCTTTTTAACACTTAGCCAAGTGTAAGTATCGGAGATTGTGAGCGTTGTTCTGCTTATTTAGACTGTTTCAAGTGCCTGTTTTAAGACCTTTTTCTCTAAGGTTGAGAGGTTATTAAAGAGCATATTGCATGCTAGAATGGGTCCTTACACCAATGCTTATGTGAAGGCTCAAGATCTTGTGTTGTGGAGTTTATATGACAAGCTACACAGAGAGGTGAGAACTATGAAGATCCCTGAAATTGGCTCTTCGCTAACCACCCCCACCACCACCCCGTATATATTCCTCATCACTACGCAAGGTCTGATGAGGACCTAGAGCCTACAGTAAAACTCCTCCATCCTCTTTTATAGACAGAAAGCAAGGAACATGGCTGTGAGGACTAACACTGAAGTGATCATTTCTTTCTTTGGACAAAGCACAACAAGGGCCATGTTTCCATTATATGTGGGGACCCCCTCCGCTAAACGTATTGCTTGGTGGGGATCCCGACGTAGCACATAGACATTGCCTACTCGGCGAATGCTGTGCCTTGCATCATTTAGCCTTGCATCGGCGGAGTGGCTCGACACAGTGAAGACACAGCATCTGCTGAGCAGTTAAGTCTATGTCGGGATCCCAGCCAAGCTATACGCTTAGCAGAGGGGGTCCCGACGTATAATGGAAATAAGCCCTAAAGGTATACTAAGAAGAAGCTGAAGATTTCTAAAGCTGGCCACAGAAGGTTAGATTTGCGGCAAATTTTGCTGCTGATCAGCTGCTGATCTGCCATGATGTCCATCGCAAATCTAATGATTAAAAGCTAAATAGGGGGGGGGGGGGGATCAATCTAAGAATTTACGGACATGTAAATTTTTGACCAAATAAATTTAAGACTGTAAATTTTAGACCAATTGCATTACTTTGGATGGGGACCCACATCCCCACCCAAAGTAAATCTGGCACACAAAGGGTGCGTGGCTGATTCCAGGCACAACCGGCCATGTATGATGATGCCATCATGCACAGCCGATCGACATATCGAAGGAAGAATGAACCGTCTAAGGCTGGCTTTAGGGTTTCTTCCTGCCGCAGAGAGATTATGTTCATTGTGGTTCTGTGCATTTTGAAAAATGCATCTTACAGCTCATTGACACTTAATTCTCTCTCTATTCAATTTAATAGATAAGGAGTCGCAGAAGAACATACTTCAGTAGAGGACCAGGTTTAAGTAAGCAAGGGGAAGACGTCGCCTGGACTCTCACAGGTCACAAAGTGGCAACATGGAAGCAATTAGTGAATCAAGATATATATTGTCTATGTTTTATATGGCAACACAATGACTGTGCCCCCCTATTCTAAAGATAATGCAAGATTTTAAAAAAATCTGAATATATTTCTATTCTCAAAATGTTGCCTGTACATTAATAGTATCAAAATGACAAGATGTATTTGAAAAAAGAACAGTTCTCAGGCAACACACAGATGATAGAGAGCATGGATATGACAGACAATGAGCAGTACTGCAGCCCTAAAGGCACGAACCATAAATCACACAGATACCAGCAAAGAGAGGGACACATTACATATCTGGGATGGATGAGACATGGTGATGTGCACAACCAGAAATAAGTACAAAATATGAGAATCTAGCTAGAGGATTCATCTTGGGAAGGAAGAATTCTTCACCTTAACTGTAAGGTTATAAAATACAAATAATTTCAGGTGGACATGCGCCAATGTACATGTAGAGAAAAATGAAGATACATAGAAGCTTCAATCATTTCATAAATTAAAGTAAAAGTATAAACATAGATTAAAGTAACTCCATTTATTCCTCTGCCCTTCTTATCTTATCTAGGTGTCCATCCGTGGCTTGATTTTCAATAGATTACAGCACAATCAAGAAACGTGCGCGTTCACCGTGCTCGATTGTGCTCTGATCTATAAACAAATCTAGACATGGATGTCTTTCTTCGAGCAGGATCAGGCCTATCGAGCAGGTAACGGACATGTCCGTAAATCCTGCTCCAAAGGATGGACCGGGAATTGGGCACCTAAAGTGATGCATCTTGATTCCCATCATCGTGCCGTCACCACGCGATGCTCGAACGGGTCATCTATCGAACGCTGGTCGGGACATGGATGGGGACCTTTAGAGGTCTATTGTAAGGTTGTTTTGCTTCCTTATTTCTAGATAGAAGATCTGCAAACTATTTTACATTTAACTTACACTTCCATTCCTCTATATTGATAGAAATACCATCTTTTGCTTCCATTGACTTATCTCAGGCAATAGAAAGTCTGATCCCAGCCAATTAAAATGAGAAAGAAGTTTATGTAAAAAATAACTTTAACTTCGGAAGCCTCCCAAGACCATCACTTCAAAAAACATAATCAAGAAAGCGCATCACATCTGCTCGGGATGAATTCTCTCATTCCTGGAAGACTAAAGCCGGTCATACACAGCTTAATTGTTCCCCAGTGATAGTTGTGTGAACAATTGCAACGGGGTGACTAAAGAATCTATGCACACTATTTTGGGTGGGTGCTCGATCCCTGGGCGATACTTTAAATGGTGATCAACCAGGGATTTACCAATATGTCAGATATCTGTTCGATAAACATTTTGTTCAAGTGAGAGGGAATGCTCAAGGTAGGCAGCAATAGATTCCTGAGCAATCGATCGCCGCAACGATCGACTGTTCAGGGATCTAACACAAAATCCTGTTGTGTATAGGGACCTTAACACTGTTAAATGATATAATAAGAGTTGATCTTAGGTCACACATTTAAAAAAAAACTTTACAGTCAACTTTTGTTCTACCAAAACCATGTAATACGAGGACCTTTCTAAACCTTCCAATCACTATGCATTCTATCAGGGAGGACCCGGCACTACATAGTTTTGGTTGGTAGATCTAAAGGAAATTGTATGGAGTGATCTAGGTGTATGGGGGGCTTTAGACATCTATTGATTAGGGTAGGTCTATAGATAAACACTTGCCTTAAGGTGGGAATACACGTAAAGAGAATCAATATTCAATTAGATTGAATAGTTTGATTTTTATATAAAAAAGAAAAGATTTGTTGAACTTCAATCTTTTTATAAATGTACAACCCAATCAGTAATCAATAGTGATGGCCGAACAAGTGCCGTGTCCGTCCGCGAACGGGCGGAGCGGACTTTTAAAAAAGTCCCCCATCCGCCCGTTCGCGGACATATTCAAATTCCCCAAATCTTTCACTGAAGACCGGGTAGAGAACCCGGTCTATCAGTGAAAATCCGGCTCGTACACCCGGATGTGACGTCAGTGACGTCACATCCGGCACCTGGAACGCATAGTTCCTGGTTGTGCTACCCGGATGTGACGTCACTGACGTCACATCCGGGTTTACGAGCCGGATTTTCACTGATAGACCGGGTTCTCTACCCGGTCTTCAGTGAAAGATTCTTCCTGCGGCGGGATCTCGCTGCTAATGATCCCACCGCAGGAAGAATAGAGGGCTCCTTCTCGTTGGCGGACACGGCGGGTCGAACACCCGTACTGTCCGCCGGCGAGAAGGAGGGCGAACATGCTTGTTCGCGGCCGAACTGTCCGCCTTGCGGGCAGTTCGGCCATCACTAGTAATCAATAGATCTCTGTTAGTAATCGAATTCGAGCGGAAGTGCTATAGTGTTAGGCATGCCTTGAATGCTTCCTGGATCGGTTGGTACAATTCATATCTCGATTATACTGCAATCGATTAAAATTTATGGACATGTTCCGCTCGAGATTCAGTTTGATATCAATTACTTTAACCTCGACTAATGAACTAATTACAAATATTCTATCCAATCAATAATTGATCTTTGTGTCAATCTTATAAAAATATAGGCACCCGTATTCCCAGCTCAACTGTGAACGGTTTATTGTACCTTTACTACCTAACACTTTGTACATTATCCTGGACACTGCTAGAAGGAGCTCATTTGATCTCTGTTCTAACAGATTGTGTGTCCATCTGAGCAGGGATCTCCTCAGCTGTTATCTTTTTATCATATCTGCTAATTGTACTATAAATACATTGTTCTAAATTTGCAGTGCAATGTAAAATATTCCCAACATGCTGTGATAAGATACTGTGTCAAGATTACCAAACGTTAACCTAGCAAATGGACTGTGTTTGTATATTTGCTTTAAAAAGAGCACTTCATAAGTGGAGTAATTAGGTTTTGCCATATGATGAATGATTTGAGAGCCACGCCGGTTTTATAAAGAAACCTCAAAAATCTATGACTTATCATGATAAAATGTGACTATTAGTTTGATATACACGTGTCTGTCTCAACATTTGTCTTATAAAGGGACTTAGGCAATAAAACCCTGTAAAAGGGCAAAACGCTGAAACTTTAAATGAATTTGTTATGATATTTTATTAATAACTTTTATTATTATAGTAACTAGAGAGAAACACAGCTTCACTGTTCTGGACAAAATAACAAGACCATCCCTGTCCGAACTATACCCAACGTAAGGCTATATTCCCACTTAGCCTGAGCTGACGATTTTCAATCGCTTGCAGATTCGCCTGCAGGAAATTGCCAGGCGATTGACCAGGCAACTTTCACAGGTGATTTTTTGTGAAAAAGCACCACCATTGTAAAAAAAAATTGCCTCCATAGAGAATGAATGGAGACGATTTGTGATTGCCTGCACGCGCGATCGCAAGTCGTCTCCATTCATGTCTATGGGCGCGATAATCCGCTGGCCATCAGAATGTGGGGAGCGGCGTTTTGATCTACTTGAACTACTTTCAAGCCCATTGAAAGTAGTGCAGCCAATTGGCAGGCGATTGATCACCTAAGTGGGAACATGGCCTAATAGCTCTCAACTGTCTTTCTCTTCTCCCTAGCAGCTGCCTCAAGGAACTTAATGTTTTCCATGATGGGTCAGTTCACCTTTTTCCACTAGTGTTTTAGTCTAAACACCGACTCCTTTACCTAAACACTGTCACATGTGATAGGATATGATATCATGAAACCAATAAAACATGGGGGGACTTACCAAAGAGGTGACACAGTAAGGAGTGACAAAGAAGCAATGACAAGGTAAGTTTAGGCTAACATTGGTGTTTCCTGGGCTGCTGTTGGTCCGCTGCAGCCTAAGAAACGACTGGGCGCTCCTGCAGCAGCGGTGAAAACAACCTGTCATTAGTGCCTGCAAACTTGTGCAGGCGCTCAGGGAGTCATTTTTAAAATGACCCAATGACAAGTATAGCAAGCCAAAGCCCAAAAACCGTTTTGTGGATGTGACATGAGGTCGTTGTGATTTTTGCTTGTTTATCGGGCGTTGTAAATGCCTGTGTAAATGAGCCCAGTCAGGGATTGGTCTTTACAAGCTATGCTACTACTATCTGATAACTAAATCCATTGATAAAGAAAAAAGGGAACTGCCATTGTCACTAGTGATGGCCAAACATCGACAACGCCCGTTTGCGAACAGGTAGATTGGACTTCACATAATTCCGATAACCGAACGTGACCTAACTGACGTCACTTCCACTGGCGGGATTTTTCTGCTCCTGATCTGGCTGGTGGAAGAATAATAATAATAATAGTTCAGCCATCACTTGTTAGCACTTTTTTTCTGAAAATGATGGTGTGGACTTGGTGTTGACCAACTGATTGACATATTTTCATTGAGAGTCCAAAACTTTAAAATTACTATGCAGAAAATATACTTATTCTGGATTGGCTGTTCAAATGTAATGAATTCCAGCATTCATCTTATTACTTGTCTTAAGACCCCCATACACGTGTCGGATTCCCACCGGATTCCGGCACGATCGATTCCGGGCGCGTGCACGCCAAACGATCGTGCCGGAATCGCATGCAGCCCACCTTGTCCAATCGATCACGTCCGATCGTTCAGGGGCCCAGAATTGGATCTGACAGAGAACCAACATGTTGGTTCCATCAGATTGATTCTGCCCAGATCAGGGGGAGTTGCCATTTGTGAGGTGGACAATCGGACACGGAATCGTCCCGGAATCCGTTGGACAAGGTGGTATGCTGCGATGGATACTCTTAATTGGCCGATTGATCACACCTGCGATTCCCGGCAAAATCGCTGGAATCGATCGGATGATGAATCGATCGGACATGGAATCCGACACGTGTATGGCTAGCTTTAATTCTACATGATTTAGATGGTGTTAGTCTAAGTCCAGTAGTATAATTTCAAAATTAGATCCCCTCAGCTCCAGCTCTACATCCTGAGAGATATTCTATATCAGACATACCCAAATCTACTTTTAAATTGCCCTGCTATCTCTTTGACTGTAATTACTTTAAACAAAAAACAAAGCTCAGCATTTAAGCCACTGGCTTGCTGAGGCAAAAGTCGCATTGACCCTGTCTTCTCTCTGCCATAGAAAGTTAGTTTTTTCTTTGTCTGACCTAATTTACTGAATTACTTTTTTTGTGAATTAGACTGACTATTAGAATTAGTGATTAGAAGTAATTTAAATCGCAGGTACCATAGAACATATATTCTGGACATGTCTGGTGGTGGGGCATTTCTGGGAACAAGATAATGAGGTAATAAAAGAGATGATGGGAAATAGAGTACAACTGGATATTAATAGTGTTGAGTTAGAATATTCGATTTTTGAATATTTAGCTCGAATATCGCTATTTCGCCATTTTGCGAATATTCACGTATATGTCATCGGATATCCGACGCGATCGCGATTTATTGCGATTTTAGAATCGCAATTTTATCATCGCGATCCATTGCAATGAATGGGATCGTGATTATATAATCGCAATGCGATTTTTTTTAAACGGAAATGACGGATATTCTCCCAGTCGAATATCCGAGCTCCATTGACTTGCATGCATTGCGCATATTGGATCGCAATTGCGATTTGAAGATTGCAATTCATGTCGTAAGTGTGGATATTCGAGATTACGAATATGGAATCGAATATTATGGCGGATATTCGTGAAATTACGCGAATTCGAATATTGCCTAGTCGCTCATCACTAGATATTAACACCCACATCCTAGGAACTACCATAAAACACCTGAAGAAAAAACAGAAGAGGTACATGTACCATTTATTAGCAGCAGCCTGATTGCATCAAAATGGAAACAAAGAGCACCACCTAGTCATACAGAATTTTTCAATAAATTAATGGACATTAGGACAATGGAATACCTAACAGCCAAATTACAAGATAAAATTAAGGGGTTTTATGAGATATGGGAACCATGGGACGCATATGTGAATAGGTAGATAGGCAAATATGTGACTATGTCAATGTGGAAATAGATAAATGTGATAATAGGTGCATGTAAAACATGGAGATGGGTAACTGTTTATAAATTAATCCTCGTGAAATGACAGAAATATATGAGTTAGTATATGTTGTGTTTGATTTAAAATTTAATAAAGAGAGATTAAAAAAAGTGCTTTACATCAGGCATTGAAGGGAAACAAGTATCTGACGAGTTTGATAGATATTTCCATGGATTTCTAGCTGATCAAATCATGGAGCATTCCCACAGACATTATTTTTAAGGAAGTAAAAAAATGTGGTAAAAAAGCAATCAATTTCTGCAAAAGCTACACAATTAAAAAGGAATACAATTTATCAGTTGACCATCAGTGTGTGGCAGTATGATCTATTTATTTCGAATGATCAGCTTTTATTTCAATTGCACAAGTAGATCTCTTTGAAAATTGGTTAGCTAAAGGTTGACATGTGTATGGCTACTTCAAAGGTCCAGTCTACGGAGGACCAGTTATGGCAACACAAGCATTTCCTCTTCTACTGACTGGTTGTTTGATGTTCTATGTCAAATCTGCATCCCCAGACTGATATGACTCCCCCAGACTACATTATACATATGTACTTATCATGTGCATATGAAACATATTTCCAGCAAAGTAGCGACAACGGGTGGAGTAAAAAGTAATGGACTGCACTTTAGCAAGTACACTGCAGGGAGAAGCCTATGTAATGGGATGTTGAGGTAAACGAACGAAAACTAATTAAAACCACCAGTTAAAATGAATATTTTATTAAGCAGAACAAGGCTCCATTGTGGCTGAGAACGCTTATCATTAAATTGAAACAATCAAGAGCGTCTGACTATTCTGTCGAGTCCCTCTTGTTTTTGTTCAATATTACCAGTATTGTATGTATGATAATTATTGGACGTAAAAATGATGTGCTAGTTATGTTTGTATCCTTTATTGGTCTTTTGGTGCCTACTTAATCAAAATTTTGTTATAAAAGAAAATGAGGTTCTAACAACACACCTTGATTTAATAAATAATACAAAGTGAAGTCAGATTTTAAAAAAGAAAAAGAAAAGAGGTTGTTTTTTTTTATTGCACCCAGCTGGATATTATGGAAACCAAAGCAGATGGGCTTGTAGTTTTTCTTCATTTGCCAGGTTAAAGTTCACTGGTCTCCTATGTAATTAACTGTTCGAGCCTAAATACTTCTCCGCTATGTTTATTGCTGTTAATACTGAATAGCAATTTCCAAATGGGGCCAGTATAGCACTCATATTCCTAAATAGCAAAACATTAATAAGCAAGAGTTCCATTATGAAATCCCTCCAAGGAGTGGTATTATGAAATCCCTCCAAGGATTTCTATTCATATGCAGCATTTTCTGTTACAGAAGCTTGGTATTTAGTACAAGGATTTTGATTATTTAATAGTATATTCCTGTAAAAATCCTGTGCTCCTTTGTTGGTTTTTGCTTGTCTTTAGGTCATAGGTTTATTGGCGTCTTATGGTAATATAGGAAATTGAAAAATCTAAAGCACCTATAAGTAACCAGTCACATTCCAAACTTTTCAGATACATACCATATGCATGCCATATATTATTACAATGGAAAATGTAGATAACATTTATCTGGGACTAAGTCCCCCTTTCTGTTTGCTGAGATAATAAAATAACATGCTCTAAGTGTATACAACACAAATGACATATCTGTAGGACATTAGAACTCTTCCTCCAACACTTTTACCTAAGGCAATGAGACCGAATCCCATAGGCTAAGGTATGCACAGGTAAAGTTTTTGACTAAATTGCAAAATGAGTAGAATGGCTAGAAGTCCATAGCTGAGAATTTTGACAGCCGGGAATAAGGGACATGTTGTCACTTCCAGTTTTCGGCCAGGCTATTCCGTCTTCCAGATACCGGAAGTGACGTCACTGACCACTGACTACCAAATCCTTTTCAGGTTTTTTACCTGCACATCATTAAAAAACACATTATCTATAAAATGAGAGGTACAATATATATGCTGTGCAAATGTTATCCTTTTGCTACAGAAAACAACACACACATATATATACAGGGATGCACATAAGTGGTACTCTGGTACTCAAAAAGGGCCAAAAACTAGCTATGCGTACCTGCATTATTGTTACAAAGCCCATATGCGTACTAACAACTTGGAGGCACTCCGTGTCTGGTCAGCCACAGCTAAATGTTAAATGTATACAATTTATGTCACTTGGATAACCGCAGGGAAACATGAATAATTATGAAAGGTTGCAGTTAGGGGTGTGAAGTTGGGAATGTATATTAATAATCCAAAAAAAAGGTTGGACTTCTAAGAGTGTTGGAGATCTGGGGGATGAAAGTCAGAGTAGGCATATGTAAGAGTAAAAGCAAGAGGAAAGCAGCTGGAATGTGACAGCTGGAATGTGACTATGAAATGATGACATTCGGACTGCAGGTCGTCTCAGCGGTTAGTTACTAAGCCAGAAAGTTTCAGGGTTGTACTACTGAGGTATGAGATCTGGGGGTTCAACCGTGTTGTACTGTGAGAGTTACATTTGACCTAAAGCCAGCTGGTGACCTGTGGATGGAGACAGCTAATCGGAGGCTCAATCAGGAACAGGGAGGTCCCTCTGCAGCATAATCTACCATGCAGGAAGCTGTCGCAGAGGACAGTGAGGAACACCACCCTATATGTGGGGTGAGTACCAAACACTATCTCCTGGTACTCATCTGAGGAGCTCACTAAAAAACTTATATATATATATATATATATATATATATATATATATATCCATTGTCCACTTTTTCTTTCTATAAATAAGGTGTATATTATTTTATTGTGGTTGTGCTAAAACAATCTAGATTTACTGTGACATTCCTGAATGCTTAGCTGATCCATTTGTTTCTCAAGTGTCATAGCAGGGATGAGCCAATGTGCTGAGAATTGCCTGATAATACTGTTGCGGGATTAATCCTACAGAACAGATCATCAGCGAGATTACTTTTGGCATTGGACGAGCACGCTGCTTCCCTCTCAGTTTAAAAACCCTGACACTGCCAAAGCATTAGGACCCATATATTGAAGGATGCGCTACCATTCAATATTAAATCCTGCTATTGAAGCCACTAAAGGGATATAGCAAAGTTAACAAGATGAATGAATTGTGACCTCAAACTTGCAAAAAAAAAGAAGAAAAAAAAACCTTCCTAAATGATTTATCTTGCTAGCCTCTACTGTATTGTAGAGCCAATATTTTTCTCTCTTCCACCTCGGTTTTGGATTTGTAGATAGATCAATGCCACATTAGCAAAGTACCTTGGATGACACTTTGAGAATTCAGACAATCCACTGAATAAGTTTGAAGAATGTTACAAGTCAATAAAGATTATTACCCGGCTGCGCTGATAAAGTCTATCTGAAATTGGAGGGACCTCAGACATTTTATGTTTATAGTCATTTTATATACCTACAGTGATAACTGCCGTCCAGTAAAGAGAATAATTGTTATTCTTTTCTTCCTTTCCCATCGTACAACACAGAACGTTTATGATTAAATAAGTACAGCATAGATAAAAGGATTTTGTCAAATATTTCCTTACCTCTTCAATATGAAGCAGCATGATAAAATAATACATTTCAAATGCGTTTTCCTGCTTTTACCAGCTTCCGTTTAAAAAATGTTTTACAGTAAATAGAAATATAACGTTTTATTCTATCATTTGTATTATTTAAAAGGACTCCTCATGTATGTTTCAAAGCATTGCCATATTAAATGGAACTTAAAAAACACAAACCAACAACCCCTCCCCCTAAAGTTTTCTGTGTTTACTACAGTGAAAAAATAAAAAATAAAATGAGTGAAAACTGAATTTGTTTTTTAATATTTAAGAAGTGCAAGGGTTAACTTAGTTTAATAAAGTACATAAACACAAAGGCACAATGTACATTTTTTATTACAGTTTGTTTTAGCTTATATCCACATTAACAAACCATGACTTATACTCAGTGCAGCCTAAGGTAAAGCTCCATCAACTTGGTGATTGATTTATGTGTAAAAACAAACATTCTTCCCAATAACATCAACACAATCATATTATAAAAGTGCTAAAGTAAGGGTTGTTGTTAAGGTGTAGGGGGCAACAGGTAAAACTCCTGAACGGTTCTCTAACGGGTGGTAGCCTATAACTTCTGAACTGTAGGGGTGATGTTACTGTGTCAGCACTATGTAGTATTAAGGTCTGCACCACCTAGACCCTAGGTGCCCAACCTGCAGCCCGGGGGCTGCATTCGGCCCTATGGACATTCTTCGGTAGCCCCCCTTAGTCCTCCACTTGCGGCCCCCGAAACCTAACTGTTCATGCATATGGCATAGGAACTCATATTGCATCAAATAACCTCTAAATGAAAATGTGCATTACCATACTACAGTGTTACTCAATGCTTGTAGTATCATTTAAAATACATTTTGTTATTTAAAAATGAAAAAAAAATTCTGCCTGTGGTCATTTCCACATAAAAAAATTCTTATACAAGTCAGTATAGATTGAAAAAGTAAGGTGCGGCCCTTAAGTGATGCCGAGGGACGCACTTGTGGCCCTCCATAACAACTCAGTTGCCCACCACTGACCTAGACTCTACCCCTAGAGATTTTTCAAAATATTAGCAGTATATCAGTAAATATAATCAGTATATAAAACTAGAATCCTACGTAAAGTAGAAGGCTTTCAACCAATATAACAACATACTAAAATATCCAACATTCCTTTAATTTATAAAGCAGCAGTCATGAATAGGTATGGCCAGGTGCTTATTAGAGATGGTTGAAAATTCCAACCATGGAAATTATAATTAGTACATTTTCATTGGAATTTTCATAGTAATTTATAAGAATTCCACGGAAACATTATGACTTTTTTTCTGTGGAAATTTGATTGAAGTAAAAATTTATTTTATACCCTAACTTGTTCAGTTATTACAGATCAAAAGTGTCTTGAGGAATTAAGACCATGTCTATAATTTATTGCTAAAGTTGAAATTTACAGTGAAGCTAAATTTGCCAGATTTGCATGCAAGCATACACCCTGCAATATTTAAGGGGGACTATAGTCTAACTAGTTCAAATAGTATCAGTAGATAGTAATGGCCTAAACATCGGCCTGGTCAGTTCACGAACAGACAGATCGGACTTTTAGAAAAGTCTGATGTCCACCTATTCGCAGGGATCTTCAAATTCCCCGCCTATTCTTCTGGAATTTGATTCGGGAAAGCTGGAAGTGACATCTCTGACATCACTTCCGGTATCTGGAATGCACAGTTCTGTGTTCCAAGTAACGGAAATTACGTCACTGTCATCACTCCTGGGTTTTTTACAAAATTTTTCTTTCTGCGCCTGATCCAGCCGTCGGAAGAATAAAAAACTTATTCTTGCCAGCCATGGGGGCAGGTCGAATACCCATACTGTTTGCTAGTGAACTGCCCGCCTTGCGGACATTCTGGCCTGCGCTATCAGTAGACCCCCAAAAAACTTTCATTACATGCTCTATTATAAACTTGTCTTATTCTGTGTGTTCTTCTTTTAAAAAGTTATCTTGTGGTGCTGCCTATGGATTGAACTACTTCAATGTAAAGGGCAATTTTCTGCAGGCTGATCTTCCCTCTGCAGTGTTGCCACCCATTTGAATGTGTTCCAGTTTTGTCTCCTGAGTAGTCTTGATTAATGTGTCACAAGTGCTCCAGATGGGAATGGTACATCTTAATTCCATCCACAAGCCAATGTTATGCTGTGCCAGAATAATAAATTAAGTCATGTGACCTGAGTCTCAAAGGAAAAATATAGCTGTACTTTTTTATATCCCTGCAATTTATGGGTGGATAGTTTAATGTATTTTGTTTCCAACCTCTATGCCTAGGTATTACATACTTTTAGTTTTAGAAACAATGGAAACAGTTTGATCAACTCTTCTCTTTTATGAAAATCTGCTATGTTTGATTTTACATCAAATGACCACTAGCAAAAATGAATGGGATGTGACTCACTATATAAAGACAGATGGTTTCACATGTAGACTTCATATCACCATACAGATACCATAGTGGCGAAAAGTCATACATAGCCAAGAATATTTAAACAGTGTAACCTTGCCGCTAAAGGTCCATGTAGCGGTTAATGAACACTTGTGCTCATCATAAGTGCTCATTATCACATGGAGATTTTCCAACATGCAGTTGCTCAGTCTAATTGTTCTATAGAGAAGCTGGGTGATCATTCCTTTGCTGTGGGTCTCAGCTGCAATGGATTTGGACACAATACGCAGATCTCTTTCCACCTGTTGTGTTCAATTCATCCTCTAATCTTAGCACAGAGACTGCAACATGCGTCACAAATCTTTGGCCACTTCTTAAAGATAATAACAGAGAATCTTCCATTTTCCTGTAGTACCAGCAAGAAAAAAAGCATTGAGAAGTAGAAAAATAAATTTACAATACTACCCAGAATCATGACAGATGAAGCGATAGAAAAATCTACAGGGGAGAGATTTTATATAATAGGAAAAATTTTACCAATGCCATGAGCCCTAGCTACATAATTTAATGATGGCTGTGTTAAATTGGCAGTATGTATCCCTGTCCATTACATAGAGTTAGACATTCTATCAATAAACATGCAAAATGAAACATAAGAATCATAAGTCAGCTAGAAAACACAAGAGAGTTGCACTCAGTTATACTTCATCTCTCAGGCAGCTTTCTGTGGGAGGGCTAGTAGGCAAAACATATTTGCTGTAGAAGGAAAACATATTTTCACGGTGTAAGATGATCATATTTCAGCCCATTTTCAAGCAGACAGCTTACTAGATTTTCGCTTCCTGTACAATGTTCAGAGGGCCATTAAAGTTGCACTGTCTCCCCTTGAACTCTTATTTTTCCTATAAAAGTCCAACCAGTTCTGTATAAGCAATGCACTCCAACATAAAAATTATGCCGCTGCATATTTCTTCAATAGAATGCTTTGGAGTGGTAAGTTCAAAACTTATGTACCAATAGGAATGAGCAGTATTTCATCAAGAAACATAGCCTGTGATCTCTGACCAGGTAAGACATAAACTGATCTCTAAGGACTCAAAGCTCTAACACCAAAGAAGGAAAAGTATTTTTATTTTATACCTAAGGATGAAATGATGTGAATGTGTTTTGGAGAAAGAGTGGCTGATACCACTATCAGCAGCATACCACAGACAATTTTTTTTTTGGGGGGGGGGGCGGATCTGGAGAGCCAAAACAATTAATACATTTTTAAGTTCTTCTGGCTATGAATGGTAGAACTGGGTGGTACACAGTGTTGGTATACTCTGTCAAATGTAAAAAATAAAAAAACATCTGCATGCCACAATAAGGCTATGTTCCCACATAGGCGATCAGCCCAGGGGACGGACGCAATTGTAATCATGTGCAACAATCATTAGTGGCCGATTGCTCACACAATCGGGCGCAATTTACCAGGCGATCGGGCACGATTGATCAGACGATCTTCATTCCCGATAAAAAAAAATCACCGCCATTATAAAAATAAATGGCGTCCTTTCATGTCTATGGGCGCGATAAAAAAAATGCGGCCGTGGTCAAATCGTGGCTGAGCGCGATTGCACCCACTAGTTGGAGTGGGGACAAGCTCATTAAACCGAATATACGAGATCACCATGCATGATTAAAATCACAAGCTCAAGGCGATTACTCCCCTATGTGGGAACATAGCCTAAAGGCATGAAAGACATGTTACTTCAGCTCTAGAACCTCTGGCTGAGCACAGCTCTAGAACCTCTTCCCACAGAATAAAAATGAAAAAATGGTAACATCTGACAGCGGAGGGATAATCTCTCCCTGATCTGCAGAGATGACAAATGAATTCTGATTGGCTGCTATTGATTTCATCCCTTCGCTAGCTGATTTTGTGAGCTGATTGCAAAGCCTCTGAGCATGGTATCATCACCAAAATTGCTGCAGATGTAGAGAAGGGTTAAAGAGCAAAACGCTTTGCTCTAGCACATTTGCATAAATTTAGTTCAAAGTCAAAGTTGAAATTTCAACTTGACTTTGAACTTTATGTATGCAAAAATATTTGTGTTACAGCCATATTTTTGTAGTATACCCCCAACCCTACTCTATATCTTCAGCAAGTTTGGTGATGATACCATGCTCAGAGGCTTTGCAATTGACTGGAAATTTGTAAAAAGAAAATTCGAACAGCTCTACTTGTTGGCTTGTTCGAATCATCACATTCAGTTCTGGCTTGATGTTGGCAGGTTGAAGTCACCCATCAGCTCCAGATAGCTCCCATGAATGATCTGTGGTAGCTCTCTTCACCTGAGATATTAATCCCATATACTTGTCATTATAGGAGGATCTCTTTGGATCTTTGGATACCACCTTAAAACTACTGCAGAAGGAGTGATGATGGAAGTAGCTGCAACAACATCAGTGAGACTCCATTGTTGGAAGTAAGTTGCTTCTGTGTGGGGATGTCACAAGAAAAACTTAAAATAAATTAAAACCATTGCAACATATGCACCAGAATCTCTTGGACTCGCCTTTGTATCATGATAACTAGGTATGTTAATCTTCATTACGTGAGACACAAGCATATTTAGGCAGATTGGTTTTAACCTTACAGTGCTAAATTTGCCACTCCAACAGTAAATGACAGAATTTCAAATACATTTGCTTGTACCTGGTCACTGTTCGTTGCAAGGCTCATTAAGCCAATACTGATGGTACAGTATTGCAGACTAGGTACCAAGAACAATTATATTTCCTTTGTCACAGTTAATGGTTTATATAATTTATTATGCAATACGCCATGTACAAGAGACTTTAGTGCAGTAATGATTATATCATTAGTGTATAATACTTCTGTGGTCCTATCAAGGATCTTCCATGCTAAGACACGCATGAAGGCAACTCTGGTCGATACGGTGTAGTATGAATTATGATACAGCATTTCATTTAAATATGTACTATGCTTAAATCAGCAATGTATATTCTAATTTCCAAGTGAACTAATACATTGCTGACATTTTTAAAATGAGGACAGATTTATATGCATATCCTCACAACTGAAGAGCTGGTTTTGATTCTGATAATATCTGGGGAGCTGAGGAATATTTGAATCTGCCAATCAAAATTGCAATTGAAGGAAATATAAACTACCTGCTTATGTCTACTACCAGGGGTATAAGATTGTTATTTACTGAACTGGGAATTGACATAAAGTATTCTTGGGCCGTGTTTGTTACTATTAACCTCCCTTTTGCGTTGTAGGTCTGTAACTTCCAAAAATATGGCCGTACAAGGGTCTAATAGACATCCTGAATATAATAATGTTTAAATTGGGCTGGGAGAGGGGTGACATCGGCCGGCTTGCTTCAGTATAGAAGCCGGCTTAGAGCATCAGATCCCCCCAGCACAGAACAGTGAGTATGCTGCTGGGGATCTGACGGCTCCATCTCATCCTCTGCAATACTGACATAAAGTGCCGGACGAGATGGAGCCGTCAGAAGTGCTAGGGGGGTTAAAATGATCAGTTTGCTGCTTCTTATTTGGCTGTGCAATCTAAAGTAAGGGCGGTTAAGTTTCCCTAAACTACAGCAGTGAACAATGTAGGTCTCCTCTCCTGGAAGGCAGAGATGGAAATATAAACACACAATGGTAGGTACAACCAACCTAGCCTACAGGCCACACTGAGATAAATAACTTCACCTGAAGGTTAGTGCTCTAATTGCTCACAGCGAGTACTGGCGTAGGAATGAGAACGAGGCTTCCTTTTAATATTAGGTATTTTAATCCTTGGCAAAAGAATACAAAAAAGTATATACCCAAGAGTTGTAAAACTAGAGTATTTATGTCACTTATCTGAGATTCATTCTGTGTGTTCTTAAGTTATTTGAAGTTTTACTGCTCTCTACAAACAACTCTTATGTGCCTTGAAAAAGAGATAAAGCATGTTCATAAATACTGGGTATGTGCAATAAAATAAAAAAAAGAAATGGAAATAGCTGAAAAAATATAGCCGGGGCTCTTCTTCCTCAATTTTTTCTTCTTCTACATATATCTCAAATGAAGAACATATGAGAATGTGAAGGCCTAGGAAAATGTATTGCACCTTTGTGCATTGTATCTGCATTCCAAATTATTTTGCAATATCTTCTCTTCTATTGAAAGGAAATTGTTCCTGCACAATGAAAAATACATAAGCTATGACGTCCTCTTATCAGTATTCAAACATGTATGGTTGCGGATGCATACAAATCAAAAACCCACACCGATGTATAGTCTGCTGTATGCCATGATGGGTGTAGGACGTTTCAAGGTGTGAGTGTACACAGCGCACAAGAGCACTACCAGACAAGTGGAGTTTAAGAGTTTCACGGCTGCATTTATCAGAAGTTGTCTAATAATCAAGGCCATTAGAAAATTGCAGCTTTGTCAATTTTCAGAGTCTGGCAAGCTTACTGTATAAATGTATATTTGGGATTTGGCCAAAACTATCTCCTCCAGTAAACAAATAGATCCTGCAGAAAACCTTGCACATCTCACGGACGGCTGTCCCAGAGGCCAACAAGAAGGAGGGCTTGTAGATAAAAGGAAATGTGGATAAAAACCTCTGCCTGTCATATACAGACAATAGGGCAACAAGGTACCACTATGCATGTATATCATATGAATTATTTCTGATTATTATATTGTTAACAAACCCAAATATCTTCTGCTGCAGTGTGCTAAACCTGAAACCTAAAGAGCTCATCTATAATCAGTTATTGTTTGCTTCAAAATGATTCAATTACTAGACAGCTGAGCAGATTTTATTTTGCATACTATTTTCAGTTTAAATGGATTGAAGCTGATTATTTGTTTTATTATTTCTGTTGGAGTGTTCATGGTTTAAAACCAGTGGCTGGCTTTTGGCTAGAAAAAGAAAGTCTAGACAGAGATTTGTGGATCTCTGAGAATCAGTTCTCATGACCAAAAAAAGTTTGGTCAGAAACATATTCAGAGATTAATTTACTAGTTTTGTGCGGTTTGCCAACAGGGTTGGCTCCATGGGCATTAGTAGCCTGGCAACAACAAATAATGGGCTTAGCATGACTTCCTGCTACTAATTAGTCTCCATTTCTCATCCTTTCTGACCACCCATGTACACCTAAAACTTAAGCTGACATTACAGAGGTGATGAGAACTGTTGGCAAAAAAAAATAATGTCCTCAATGGTTTACTGTGGGCACTTTATGGGTGAAGATGATAATGCAGCACATGGTGGATAACAGAGGGGTGTCAACAGGGGTGTCAAACACACAGTGGGCCACAATTGAAAACTTGGACAAAGTCACGGGGCCAATCTTGATATTTCTTGAAAAAAATTCTACAATGGTGTAAGTTTTTCCTTTTCGGCAGATATTTTCATCTGGGAAAAAACCCCATACGTTTTGCCTAACATTGGATCTAAAAAAGCAAAAGTGTAATATATAACACGTGAAACCAAATGTCAAATAAGACAACTTTTTGCCATTAATTTCTTAAATAATTTTTTTTAAATCTTACAGGATAAATATAATTATACAGTGAGGCAGGATTTTGCCCCTTGGCTGGAGTTTGACACCTTAAGGCCACTCTGGATGGGGATACTCCTGCCGCTCCCACTTGGCTGCACCTCATTTCACCTACTGAGAATACTTATGGACCCTTGAGATTTGTATATTTTACTTTTTTACCTTGACCAGCATTGATCATTTTAACGCAGCGGGGGTGGCCCCAAGAGGTAGCCCTACGTTCCTTCGTGAATACCTTGTGTTACCACTTTTGTCTGCCCATTAAAGTTCCCTGGCCCCTACTTTGTGGAGGGGAGACCCCTGTGTGGAAAGGAAGGTTAGGTGTTTTTCCTACTTTCCAACCAACATTATATCTATATATTTGGTCTACAGTAAGTTTAAATTTTACTCCATACATGGATACCCAATGAATGCTGCTTAATGCTTATAAAGTCGGTGAATGTATGTTGGTGCAAGTAATGGCCATTGTGTGTGGTGCTTATAATATGTCATGGAGTTTCATTGCAGGAGAGGCAGATGTAAAGCTGGGCAGAGACATTTAGATCTGCTGCCGATTTCACAATTGATCAGTCGACCGCACGCAGGTTGATCTGCCGCAAAATCAGCAGCAAGTCTAATGCGCCCACAATAAATCGATGGACCAAAGAATGGACATGTCTGTATCTTTTTGGCCGATCTCATTCCCCATCCAAAGTATATGGTGGCACACAAAGGGTGTGCCAGCAATTCTCGGAACGACTGTCCGTGCGTGATCACGCGCAGTTGATCTGCTGTGAAATCCCCTGTCCATCACAACCTCTATGCTCAGCATTAGTAATATATCAATGTATACTCTCTATTTAAATATGTATATATGTATATACATCACACACTCACACACACACACACATAGATATATATATATATATATATATATATATATATATATATATATATATATATATATATATATATATATACATACATGAAAATGTTTCAAGCAACTCCAGGAGCAACTTACAATATATATAATATATACTCTAAAGTGGAATGAACTCTAGAAAAATAGACTGAATTGCATTGGAAATATAAAAAGCAAGAGGCTGTTCCACATGGCGGGATACCATTACTTTTTAATAATCATATGGCTGGCTTGGATTTTCTAGAAGCAAAGTTATATCACCTAAGAGAATCAATTTTAAGTCTGTTCTGAGTTTTGTCTAATAACCAGAAGATCTAAGGATTTGCTAACATGGGCAATGATTTGAAAGCCTATCCCTGGATACTAATAAAAGAGCGCTGTTGTTTGGAAGTGAAGTTTAGAGAAAGACGTTTTTACTTCATTACACGTCTTAAATATATGCTTTTTCACTGCTGTCATAATATGGATGAGTGTGCAATGAAAATATTTTTTCCTTCGCAGAAAAGGGAGTATACGTTTAAGATAAGAATAAAGAACCTGGGAATTCATTTGACAAAGCCATGAGGAAAATTGTTTAGGGAAAGAAGGTTACAATAGCAGCATTTTAATAAGACAGAAACCAAGTAATAAAATCTTCTAGTCCAACAAAGTACTGTAAGCCTACAAAGAAATGTATGTGTACACCTATATGAATCCAAAGAGAGGTTGCCACTCTTGATTGCTTATTTCAATGATAACAATGAATTTGATCATACTTTATAAATAAAATAAGCAATAACATAGCAACACAAACTGACTTTTGTCAACAGAACGTCAATGCTCAGATCTGTAAATGAAGGTCTGGGGGTTATGGGCAATATATACAGACATAAGATCATTTTGGATCGGCCACCAGCGATTGTCGCGGGCAATTTTAAATCGCGTCGTGCCACGACTTATCACGCTAGTGGGAACAAGTCCTAAGGCTAAGTTTACACTGTCGCTTGCAAGGTTGTTTTTTGGTCTTTTAAGAGACCAGAAAATGACCTTTCTTTAAGTTTAAAATGGAAGTCAATGAGGTCGTTTAAAGAACAGAAAATGTACTGTCGTTAATCAAGCAGTACGTTTTCTCTTGGCTTTTTGAAAGCCTTCTGTCGCGTTCAGAGGGTCGTTTGGTCGTTAAATGACCCCATTGACTTCAATGGTGAAGCCCTGAAAGCTTTTTTCACTCTTTTTTCAGTCTTTAAAAAAACGACCTGGGCATGGCTATCCCTCCTTTCCAAGTACCCTACAGGGTCAGGTGAGCTCCTGTGGCTTCTTGTAGCTCACCCCCCCCCCTTTTCAGTCTTTAGAGCTAGAGTACATTTTCTACAAAGGTCTTTGACTTAAAGCTTCTTTTAAGCCTTTCTGCCACTGGAGAGCGTCTAGAAAGCTTGAAACGTGTCGTTCAAATAAAGACAGTGTAAACTTAGCCTAAAAGTCCTCTTTTTTGAACCATGAGCATCCTTGCAGTGAGAATGAGCATTTTTTTTTATTCTTATAAAACATGTTGGGCTTGGGCAGAGATTAGAACACAATAGAAAAGGGATCCTGAACGTAAAAGAAACCGTATCCTGCTCTACAAAAATATTAAATGCCAAATTTGGGGTGTTTTCAATCCTTTTCGAGACACACAAACATGCTGGAAGAAAAAGTGAGAGGGGTGTCATAATCTCTGATCTGCATACTTCCTTCCATACTTCCATATTAGTGACCTTTAATGTCTGAAACCCATTGGATAAGCAAAGCATTCAAGAGGTAAGTACTTTTACAAGAAGAGAAATGAAAACCTCCATGATACACAGATTCCCATTAGCCTTTAGTCCACAGTTGGAAAGTAGGAAATTAACAGTTCCATGTTCTCTTCCACTACCATAACAAAAGCTATAAAAAACATTATTATGAACCATACGATGGGTAAATTCACAGTATTCTCGAAATGCATGGCATGTTCAACTTTTCGTTTAGCAATAATACACCCCTTTAGGACTTCAATTTTAAAAGTTTCAAATGGATGTTGGTCCCCAACTTCCTAAACAAATGAAGATAATAATGCTATGAAGTGAGCAAATACTTGAACAATTCTAATTACTGCGTCCAATGTAGGGAAAATGTTAAAAGACTGTTTGAGGACATTACACTAGCAATAATGATTAACTTGCGACACTTAGCTATAAGACAGAGTAGACCTTGCAACAAAATTAGTCCCTTGGAGACCAAAAAATTAAAATTCAATTATACACTGTTTATTACATACTTGCATTTGCAATTTCCACATTATTGAGACCCTACTATACAAAATAGCTGTAATGCACACAAGGGAATAATTTTCCTTTGCTTCGATAGCTAGGGTAACGCGTTCCCTCAAAGAAACCACTGATTAAAATCCAGATAATTCCTTTTACATAGTACACTGCATATCTATCCAAAATGTACCCATTAAGCACAAATCCATGTGTTTAATTGCCAGTGGTGCCCAAAATGATTTTGTTTTGAAAGGTAAGCGCAATATTTGAGTCAAACTTGTGCTCTGCCTAATGAAACCCCCATAGACTCAACTTTGAGACTCTACTTTATTGTGAAATTTCAAAAATTCTGGGTAATTGGGAATAATAAAGCCAATGAACTTCCATCATTTTTCAAGGACAACCATCCCTTTTTAATTGAATTAACACATCTGTTGTCTTTGAATATGTGGACCACCAATTCTTTCTTCATAGACTTGGCTCCCATGGTATTTGGAACAAAGCCTTCTTTTGACATTCCTCTTCCCTCTGTCAACAATCCTTCAAGGCATCTGTTGTTATATGCTATCCCTCTACGCCTGAGCTTTCTTTTTCTCATTATTGCATTTTTTTTATAATATAACCATAGCTGACATACAGTTTTTCTTTCCAACATTAGAGAAAGCATAGTACCGTGGATTCATTTTTGTAAAGAAATTGCTTTTGTATAGGTCAAACATTAGCAAATTATGACGTGGAAAGCCAGCTGATTGTATCTGTTAATTCCATTAGACCTTGAATCTAAACTTTAAATAGCATAATTTATTGTTAGATGATAAAAATCACCTCTTTTCAAATACAGTTATGATGCAATCACCATGCCAGCTACCTAATATCTTAATAAAAGTCGCAGTCTCAGCTTTTAATGATGGGCATATTGAAAGAGATTAACACGTTTATGATTTGAAGCTGACTATCATTTTTCTTATCATGCTTACGTAAGTAATGTAGGTAAAGTCCTGTAACACCGTATTAGCCATGGTTCTGCCAATGTATCCTAGATAAGCAGTAATACCAGCAGAAAGACGTATCATTTTATCCATCGTTTCTGCCTAGATTACTTAGTAATTATGTTTTGTCTCAGGAAAAACGCTGGTTCATAGCCATACGGATTTTGCAAGGATTGTTTCACACAGGTCGTTTGCGCCAGATATTTTATTTTCCTCCTATGTTTTCAGAGAAAGTATATGTTAAATTTTAATTTCATCACTGCTACTTTAGTAGCCTGCATAAATACTGCAGCTGCTTCTTAGTTTACAAGATATTGGTACAAGAGGGTGAGTGAGGATTTTAAAGATTTATTGATGGGATTTAAACTTTATAGGTGGATACATGCAGCATGAACTGACTCTTAGCAGGTTACAGAACAAAATAGGAAAAAAGGGAACATAGGTATAGGACTGACCTTAAATCAACTTGTTCCTTTTCCCTGCATAGTCGCAGACTAATTTTAACCACCTTAGCAGTGTGGCTAGAGGTAGATTTAAATTATCAAAATTAGTAACCCAGAGCCACATTGGGGGTAGCTTACTTTCTCTAGTCCATGTGGGCTTTACACTGGATCCAACTCCTTGGCACCATCAGGTGGGGGGAGGGGGGGTGCTCTCTCCTTTCACCTGTATGAAAATACAGACAAAGGCGTTCCAAGAACTCACATCCCTGATATGTATAGAAGGGACCAGAGTGGTCCTGTGTGTCTATTTCCATAATGTTTTAGGTACAAATAACCTGAAATAATGGTTAAAGTAAACCATTGCTTTTTACTGTTTTTACTTCCAGGGTGTCAAACTCTGGTATAAAAATATTAGATCCACAAGATTAAAGAAATGAATGACACAGATGTGTTGTTTATTTGCCATTTGATGTGAAATGTGCTATAGTATTACGCTTTCCTTGTTCCAATGCTTAAAATAGTTTATCTACTTATGAACAGGTTTATCGTTATATCTAAAGTGATGTTTAACACATTTTTTTAAATAAAAAGCTAAGGTTTGCCCCTTACTTAATTCTAGATTTTAAATGTGGCCCAGTCTGTATTTGAGATTAACAACCCATTTTCAGTCAGGAATTTTCCATAATTACCTGTTCCTGAGAGTAATTCCAATATGAAACCTTTAATAAAATCTGCTGCGATCTTCTGCGCTCCCTCCCTTCACATACCTATTGTTGTAAAAACAGGCGCCGCCTATATAACATGGTGGTCAATGGCACTGCCCCCCCCCCCTGCGGCATTTATGACTCTGGATAAATGCTCAGGAGGTTAAATGATTCAATGGTAAAGCGGAGGGTGGAACTATGCATACTCTTTAAAATAACTAAATGAAAAAAAGAAATAAAAAATATATTTATATATATATATATATATATATATATATATATATATATACTACAAAATTATTTTACATTTACATGTCAACAATTTTATAGGATTGGCATACAAGACGTTCACACAAACATTAGAAACAATTATATGCAATGCCTACATGACAACACAAATGCAACTTCTTAATTTTAACTTTAAAAATGTTTGAAATATATAAGTGAATGTAAACTGCAAGTGATGACTATAAAAGTATAAACTTCACATAACTGAATGTTGAAATGTGTAAAGAATGTTTAATTTGCAAAGTATGAAATGCAAAGCTATGTGCACTTGAGTCATCCAATCATGTTGAAACAAAATAAAAAAAATTATTTCCCCACAACTATATGACTAGCAAGCAACCACTTTCCTTTCCTATAGTGGATGAACCCTCTCTGTATATATGTAATACACACACAAATGAAGAACATACAGTAGAGCTTTCATACACCATGAACTTTACAGTGTTTGCATGTGTGGCTTGATAAAAATAGTCATCAGCAGTTTATCACACAGAGCGTCGGACTCTTTTTAATTGAGAATTGTGTTTATAAACACATGCAGAGTCTCCATCTTTAGCACAGAACAGCATTTATCAAACTTAGCATGAAGGCTTCCTAATTTTCCTCCTCCACGAGTCTTCTGACTGTGGCAGCATTCCAGAGGGGGAACTTTGTAGAATAAAAACCTGGCGCTCAGCCTGAGGGCAGGGGGAACAAATGATATTTTCAAAGCTTCCTCTTACACAGACGCAATCTAAATCTTTTCATTTTAACAGAAGAGAAAAAAAAAGCCAACGCTAGAAAGACCGAACTGTGTCGGACAAATCACGCTTTTTTAATCAAAACAACAAGCTTAACCATTGAAATGCTCCCTGACATTATAATTCCTTTTCTCAAAGTATTCCACGTACTCCAAATTGTGCTAGCAATGAAATATCATTTTTTTCCTCTCTTATCAGTCAGAATGTTTTTGCCCAGGACTAGACTCGGCAACAATTTCCTAATGAAAAATGTGTACATTAGGCATAAAAAGCACATGTACTGAGACCTTCAATATTTCAGGATATATTCATCTAATGCGTCTGTTTGCAGTGCTGATAAGACTTTTATCATAGTTATAACAGACAAAAATTAAAGTTTCATTTGAAAAAAATTATAATGTTTAAGAATATAAATATATATATACAAAATATTAGGATGGGCATAAATGTTTAGATTTGCGGTTGATCTGCTGTGAAATTGACTGCAAATCTAATGCTTAAAATATGGCCGTATATAGGTTGGCAAATCGATCTAAGAAACTACAGACTTGTCTCTAATTTGTTAGCACGTCCCCATCCAAAGTAATGGCCGGCACATAAAGGGTGCACAGCTGAATCTCGGCAGGAGCAGCCGTGCGTGATTCGGTCGCTCTGCCGGGAGATCGGCAGGAATTCTAAGTGTGTGTGGCCGGCTTTAATGAAGGTTAATTAGGGTTAAGCAAGGGAAACTAAGGATTGGTAAAAGGATAAATGTCTATCCATAAATTCTGTACACCCCCATTAATTTGCAATGCAAAAACATTTTATGCTATGCTGAAGACATTTAGCCTCCAAAAGTAAAACCGATCACTTTTGATCGAAAAACACTAGAATAAGTTTTTCTCATGATTTAGATATAAAGTTAAATGTACATTTATCAAACCCGGTTAGTATGTACTAAAAGAAGGTGTGATGAAGTGTTACAACCAATATATTTGATCTATATATATGATTGATGTCTTATCCAGTTGATCGGCCAGATCAAGCAACATCATTTATTTATATAGGTTTTCAGCTATGGTTTCCCCAGACAAAGCTGATTTTCTCTTATTAAATAGCTTGAAGTGCAATCACTCACAACCTTATATACAGGGAGTGCAGAATTATTAGGCAAGTGGTATTTTTGAGGAATAATTTTAT
>CM070032.1:180718757-180746842 GCA_036250615.1 Ptychadena robeensis
CAGTGCGATACTAGCAGTTGGAGCACTGGACGAGGTGCTGCCGTCCATAATGCTAGGGCAGTTAAGTGACTTTGAGCATGGCATGGCATGATCTGAATGAATGAAATATTCTTATAAAATACTTTGTTCTTTACATAGTTGAATGTGCTGACAACTAAGTCACACCAAACATTTCAATAGAAATGAAATTTGTCAACCCATGGAGGTGTGGGTCACACAGTAGTATGTGTGGCCTCCATGTTTTCTGTATGACCTCCCTACAACCCCTGGGCATGCTCCTGATGAGATGGCTTATGGTCTCCTGAGGGATCTCCTCAGGAGCCATACAGGCATGTGGAGGCCCACACACTACTGAGCCTTTTTTTGTCTTGTTTTAAGGGCATTACATCAAAGTTGGATCAGTCTGTAATGTTTTTTCCACTTTAATTTTGAGTGTGACTCCAAATCCAGACCTCCATGGGTTGATCGATTTGATTTCCATTGATAATTTGTGTGTGATTTTGTTATCAGCACATTCAACTATGTACAGAACAAAGTATTTAATGGCTCTTGATACTGCCATATATGTAGACCATTCTAATCACAATTGCTATATACAGCTCTGGGTGCAATCGTATATACAGATCCAACTCATCACAATCTCATATTTATTGGTCTGGATACTTTCATGTCAATCTCCACAAAAAAACTGTTGTGTAATATTTGGCATAGCATTTTTCACAACTGTACATACAGTTTTATTTTATTATTATTAGATAGTTTTCATATTGTAAAACTTATGAAATTGTGTGAAGCAATTCAGATCTCACTAGTAACACTCAATCATGTCTCGTTTTTAACTTCCACGAACCATTTAAAGTAGAATAACATTAGTACATTAGTTGGGGTATTCCTTTTGAATTCAAGGACATTTAAATACAGTAAAGAAGGTTCTTTCTACATGCGATCCTGCTAATGTTTTCATATAACAAAAAACGTTGCCTACTGACTTCTAATTGCTGGATATTATTTTCTGCATCACCTGAGACTCCCCTTTAACCTGTGAAACCCACTCTGATCCCTGAACTTTCACTGATATTTCAAAGCCTTGGGTAACAGTCGGGTGTCTGTGACTATGTAACACAAGACTAGCAATTTCATTTCCGTTTATGCCAATTTTAGTTTCAGTTTCACTGGGAAAACACACGTTCCTGGTAACCATGTCAGACTGTTTCATCAGCCGCAGAGGAATTAACGGCCCCCACAAGGACAGTAGCCAAGCCTAACACAAGTATGGGTTTTGTTTGTCTTTGTTTAGCAAAGAGAAATAATGATATTATTGAGAAATAATCTATACATTTCAAGACAACATTTTTATATTTAGGACATTTATATGAACGTTGGACCTTTAGGCCCTTGGCAAACTAGTATTAACAGATCAATAATAGATGGTGAAGTGGCCATCATAATATGGAGCATGGGGCCATTATGTATATCCTTATTGAGATTTATACTTTGGATGGGAGATGGTAGAGGCAGCCTCTACTTAACCTAACAGAATAGGCTTCAGCCATTATAAGCAAAGTCTAATGGAAGCTAATTTTTTACCTATGGTAAACATTGCCCTTTAATACATGTCTGTATGATGGGTCACCAGGCTTTATTACTAATCCAGGGCCTGTACCTATCAGATCCATGTTTGTATAGGGATATTATTAACATGAAAGAGTGCAGTAGTACCCTGGCATTTGTAATGCTATAACAACAAGGCAGATCAATGAGAAGTTTATATGGAGTTAACCACAATGTCAGAGACATATATAAAAATGAGTCTGCACCCTACAGTTTTAAAAATGTTGATTGTATAGGGATTTTACATGAATGTAAGTATTACAATGTTTGTATTTGTAGATTAGGCATAACCTTTGTCAGTGTATAGCAGACCACACATGTTGCAATCTCTTGCAGATCTACTAATCCCAACTCATGGCCATTGTAAAAAAAAAGTAAAAGTTGAAAACTTATAGGTCTAGTGCAACCAGACAGTTTAAAGCTTAAATATTCCCACCAGTTGTCAATCTCCTCCTTGTACATTTTCGTCACAGCTTGGTGCTGGTGCATATGAAATCTTGTGCATGTGCAGGAGCTAATGTCATTTTAGCCTTGGCATACAAGATGGCAGAAGATCTCCAACCCAAAAGAGGACAGGGTGAACATGTTGTGTAGAGATGATTTACATAAAATTTTGAAGAATTAATGAGCAGATTTCTCCATAAGATCGAACAAAGATGCATGCTTGTGTGATAACTGGGGGTCCTTGCAAAACTGCCCCAACACTTAGGCAATGTTTCACTGTTGTTGAGCCGGTCCACCGGTTGGAAGGTTTACGTAGGGCAGTATGTCAACCTCTGGCTGTCAGACTGGCTCAACGCAGTGGAAACAGCCGGTGCAGTAGGCATGTATATGAATGGACTCTGTAACACCATGGAAACATAGCCTTTAGCTCGGGGTATGAGACTTTTATCAGTTTCTCCACTGAATGTGCTTGTTATCACCACTAGGATAGTAAGGAAACATCTGAATAATTAAAACCAATGCCCAACATCACATGCATGGATTGACTTCTGTACACTGACCGTTAATAAGTCAATAAAGCTGGCCACACACCTTTAGATTTCTCTGTCAGATATCCTTTAGATCTACCAACAACTATGTGATTAAACACAGGTAGACTTTATGGTTTAGAAAGTCCCTCATATTACATAGTTTTGGTAAAACAAAAGGAGATCTAATAGATATCTGACAGTGAAATCTAAAGGTGTGTGGCCAGCTTTAGGGTCCCCATGCACCTTTAGATTTATCTGATAGATTTCCTTTAGATCTCCTTTTGTTTTACCAAAACAATGAAATATGAGGGCTGTCTAAACAATCAGCCTACCTGTGTTCAATCGCAGAGGACCCTATACTACATAGTTGTTGGTAGATCTAAAGGATATCTGACAGAGAAATCTAAAGGTGTATCGCCAGCCTAAGTAAGTTTACAATTTTTTAATACAAAGCCTCTGGCTATATGTCTTTGCTCTCTGTGTCAGTGAAGGGGTTACTAAATGGGACACACTAAGTATGAATTTTTTAGGTATAGTGGAAAGATGGACTGCCCTCTGTGTTATTTGCTCTTGAAGAACTGTACCTATCAGCAATTTCTCTCCTGTTCGCACTTTTAAAAAACGATGCAAGTGAGCCTTTTATGGCTACAGAACTTCCTGTTAGGCACTTAACCTCCAACGTCTCCTGCCAGGATTTTACAGATTCCTCGTACAATGAACAGACACAGAAAATATTTTTCATCTGCTCCATTGTATATGACACAGGGTAATTTTTCAAAAGTGCAGTCCTACTCACTAGCTCTCTTTTATTTCTTTTACAGGACTTTTTGCTCTCTGCTATTTCATCTACATCATTTTTATGGCTACATTTTAGTACATTTTTATTATTAGATCTATACATTTTTACATGTATATATACTATTACATTGACTGGCTGCTGTTTTAAAACTGTAAAATATCACAAATGATCCAAAGCCAATTTGTGGAAAGAAATGTGCACACACTTGAATGCAGGGGATATATTTTTTGGCAGCCTTGGGCTTGTTCATTATTGTAGCACACAGTACAACAATGGTGTGTAAAATATATAAACCAAACACCAGCTAACATTAGAAAAAGAAAAAAACAGTAAGGACTGGTTATCATAAGATACTACAGTTTTTAAATGATTTGGGTCTGAAAAATTTAATTAGCTAACTATAGGTGTCAGTACTCATACTGATGGTTGGTATAGGGTCAATCTTGATGTCAGCAGGGTCTCTTTTTTAAATATCTAGGTGCATATGTATTCTCACCCTCATTGATAAAAAAAATAAAATAAAAAAAAAAGAAGACTTTTTAAAGAAATCCACAGGACAAGATGCAACTTGATGGGCACATTAACACCAGGTATCAAGTAAAATGTTCTGACATTGTGGCTTTTACGTCATTTAGACCTATTGGTGTTTCATTAACTCTTTTTAATAAAAGCCAGTGTATAATTGCAGAGAATTCTGCATTCCAAGTACAGGGATGATCAGGTAAATGTAATGTCCCCTTCTATTTTCCCACCCCGCTTGTGTAAATGATGTGAGGGGTGGGCAGTTAGGAGAAAGAGTAAGACCCTATCCCTCCTATGTTTGTAGGGAGGGGGGCATTCCATTCCCTCCTAACTTACCACCCCACTTGTGGGAATCAGAGCTGCTGCTTGGCGGTGACCCCTGTGTAATGGTCTTTCGATACTTATGCTGATATTTGTCTCCCCACTACTCCATGAATAGTTGATGGGTGTCAGACATACAAGTTATAAAAATAAATGTCCTATAACTCTGGGGATGAACCTCTGTTACTATTTTATTGTTTTCTTTTCCCCCCTAAGGCCGATTTACACTCATTCTCTGCCCTATTGACACATGTCAGGCAGATCTAGTGGTCTATAATATCCTAAAAACATTCATCTTGTGGATAATTTATAATTACATTTACATGTAGGAGCATTTTCTTGAAACACCCATTCATTCTTCAATCAACACCTTTTTAATGCACAGAGGGTGATCCTTTGAACTTCTGTTGGTGTCTTGCAAAGATTAGCTCAATGTAATAAACTCAAGCATACAAATCTATCTGGTTCTTCTCTGTTTCATAACATGATAATTATTGGCACTCAAATGGCATTCATTGGGCTTTACAAATCTTATGAATGCTTTTTTTGCATCTGTCTGAACAAGCCATTAGTTCTCTGAAATTGCAACTATAGATATGCAATGTTCTAGCCATTTGCGGACAGACTGGGTGCAGTATTCATGTCTTTGCTTTTTCAGCTGACACTTTTTGGAGTAAATAGCCGAATGAGTCACAAAACACTATACAAATGCTATTAGCATGATAAGCTGCTGTCAAAGGTGCCTCCTGGATCATATAGGGAAGTTCTTACGTGACAGCTATGTTATTCCAGTGCCTGAGGGTTGGTGGATTACAGCTGTACACCTAACTGCTGTGTCTAGTGTCTATGAACACCATTCGGCATACAGAGTTTACTGTATTAAATGTTACAGCAACTAAACTACAAAAAATCAACCAGACATATTGATCACATGACAATTTGCCACATCGATGTTTTATACTTTTAAACTCAGATTGAGACTTTTATGATGCCAAATGTATTAAAGGGTAATCAGATTACAGTGCAGTGCTATGGGTGAGCCCAGTTAGGTCTGTGTGCCCACTGCATTGGGGCCCCTATCTTCACCCACCTGATCTGTGAGTTGTAGGCATGTCTCCTTGATTGGCTGCCCGTGCCAGCCCGATCTGGCGCCCTGGTGCTCTGGTGCCAACCCTGTTACAGTACTCCTTGATCACCTTACTACAATTTACCTAAAGTGGTTAGCCCCATTTCTACTGCATTAAATGGATAGTGGGTCAATAGCTGAAAATAGAGGAATGGTGGGGGCCCCTAAACTATTGCATTTTGTCTGTCACTGCTACTTCCATAAGTGCTGGCAAAGTAGTGATCATGGGGTTTGTTTACAAAAATAATTGGTGCCCATTGCCTATGGTGCTCATAACTAACCTGGAAAGTGGTAACTGGTGATCTTTAAAATTGATGAGCATGTTAATACTAATGATTAGTGTTGAACTAGAATATTGGAATTGCAAATATGTTTGATAAATATGTGCTATTCGAGAAATTTTGCGAATATGGCGGCTGATATTCGCAATTTCCAATATTCAAGATATCATGCACTGGCAAGCTTATGGCATTGCGATAATAAACATAGCATGTTACCATTCATTTAGAAGATAATCGTAGTGAGATTATTCTTATAGCATTGCAATTATATTATCGCAATGCATTCCCATATGCGTGATTCGTATTTTCCAATATCGAATCAAATATTACTAATTTATTTTGCAAATTTGAACATTGCTTATGCCGCTCATAACTGCTAATGATTAGTGATGAGCGTAATAGACAATATTCAAATGTGCAATATTTTGTGAATAATTCTACTAATATTTGATTCGATATACGAAAAAATGGCGGAAATGGCCATGCATTGAGACAATATATTCACAATTATAATTGCATCACGATTACCTTAAAATGAATGGTCATGAGGTATTTATTTTCGCATTGCAAATATATAATCGCAATGCATGGCCATAGGCTTACCAATGCATAATATCATGAATTTCCGCCGCCATATTTTGTTGAATATTAGCCCAACACTACTAATATTCAGCTATTAATGACAGTTGGTGTTTTATGAAAGGGACGAAATTGAAAGCGGCAATATTTCTGCTACTTTTCTGGTGTTCAGCACGATAATAACACATTGTAGTTATACTTTGTTTTTTTAATTGTGTGATTTTTTTTGTATTGTTATATATTCTGATATTCTTAATAGAATTCTCAAATAAAATAGATGAATTTAGTTTGCTGTAAGTCCTTTTCGTAGCAAATGATGGCTTTTAAATTCCTCTTTTGAGATAAGCTTAATTATGTTTAAATATAAAACACAGATGCAATCTGCAGAAATGCGTTACTTTGTGCGTGCAAATGCAATTATTATTCAGATTTTACAGCAGCTAACACTAGACTGATCAAATATTAATAACTTCTTTAGCTGCACATAAAGAGATACTTGAAGGTGTAGCTTATGACTAACACCGGGTCTCATTGCTCATACTGGCTTTCTTTCAGCATCCCCGCTAATCTTTCATTTGGTATATAGATGGCTATAACTTTGATTCAGCAGGTTTGATTTTTCCTGACTTCATCATTCAAACAGGCTAGTTAGACAGCAAAACAATAAAGATGGAAAATAGTAGAACTTGTGTGGTTTATATAACAAGAGGACATTGTCGCAATCCTCCGTCTAAACATAAGAAAGGTAGTAAACCCTTTAGAGCAGCTGCATCATTATTCCTATTTCTACTGCCGCACTGAAATCTTTAATGCTCTGAGCTTAGGCTTGTGGAGATTTTTGGAGAACACAACTTCTTTAAACCTTCTGGAGCAGTATAGGATCATACACCAAACACTTAGAAACTGTAAAGAGGGACACCTTCTAGGACAAGGATGTAGAGGAATGACCAGCCCCTGCTTACCTGCAATTTATACATCAGAACAAAGAGCATAAGAACCAAGATAACAAGAACATTTACAATGGTTAAAACTAAAAGTTTCATTGTAGAAAACATGATGTGGGGTTTGCACTGGTTTTTGTGCTGATTTTTATTCTTTTTTTCTCTATTATGTAAAAGCTTTTTTATAACGAGCCAAATTTGAAAGTTGGCAAATTTGTGCAATTAGCCTTGTGGTATTGTAATAGAATAAAGCTTACTCATAATTTTGAGTTTAATTAATGTTTTTTTTTTGTTTCACATTTGGAACAACACGGCAACAGTAATTGATATTGTGTCAAATCATGCCAAGAAAGAGCAAAAACCACTAAGATATGTTCTGCCACATGTGTGGCTTGCTCACACTTAAATCACAATCTCATAAAATAACTGAACGAAACCTACAAATTGTATTTCAATTGTGCACAAAAAATATTACTGTCTTGGAAGAACTTTGTGAAGGCGATGGTTAAAGCAAACTCATTCAAGGTTAGCAATATCTGGTTCAAAAATGTCCACATCTCAGCTCTGCTAAACTGAGGGAAGGAATATTTGTCAGCCCCCCAATATTAGGTCCTTGTTACAGTCAAAGCTTAAGGCTTGGAAAGCATTCAAATGGCTATGTGCAAATGTCCTTGGTAGCCATAAATTGAGTGCATACAGAACTGCTGGTGAGAATCTTTACGAAGCATACCAAGAAACAGGGTGTCGCATGTAATTACAACTCCAAATCTTGCACTGTGATCTAAATTTCATTCCAGAAAACCTTGGCATGGTCAGTGATGGACAAGGTGAGTGTTTTTATCAAGACGTTCAGGTAATGGAGACTCCTTACCAAGGTTTCTGGAATAAATGTCCAACTACTACTGGCTAACTACTGTTGGATGCTCTACCATGACAGTTTAAACACAACAAAAAAATCATACCAAAAGCATTTCTGAACAAACATAGATGCCAAAACCATACACCATAGTAATTGGCCACAGTGTGTTTCTGAAACCTAACATGCCAGTCCCCCCCCCCCACCCCCCACCTATTGTATACCTTGTTCCCCAACCTATTAGATTGTAAGCCCGTCCGGGCAGGGTCCTCTACTCCTCCTGTGTCATTACCTGTACCTGTGTGTTATACTGTGTTGTATCTCCACTCTAATGTATTGTACAGCGCTGCGTAATATGCTGGCGCTATATAAATAAATGTTAATAATAATCACCTGTCGATGAACTGCCATCTATTCCTCTCTCCTGCCCGTGAAAACTGCAAGCACTCTGCAGCTTCCACAGACACAGGAACAGCAAGATCGGCAAAGGGAGAGCAGAGGACTGGGCAGCCTCCTGCCCTCCTCCCTCTGATCAGTGAAGAGGTGATGTTGTCTACTGGTTGAATCTGATATTGCATTCATTTAATCAATTGCAATAACCCAATTGTTGTGAACACTTTTATATATCGAATATTTGTTTTCCTGCTTTAAAAACTGGGTGCGCCTTATGGTCCGGTGCACCTTATAGTCTGAAATATACGATATTTAGTGAATAACTGAAAAATATCTGATAACTAAACAAATAGATATAGGCAAATGGCTTTTAGTGACTGGTGCAGCTTAGTCTTCTATCATAACTAGTCATTTTAAAATTACTTTACTCTAAAAACCCTAATTAGATTGTGTGGTAAACAAATTTGTGCTGGTCACCTTATGACTGTGCAATAAACTTACTGTAGTTTTGCCAAGTTTGCTTTTGGGTCCAAGAACTGTTATGACTTTTTATCAGTCCAAAGATTACCAAAGAACACACCGTTAGAGGTGTTAGCAGTGTGATTATCCAAGTGTAATTGCAAGTCTTTTTTCTTGTCTGCTTTTAATTTAATTTACATCAACATGACTTGATCAGAAAGTATCAAGTATAGTTTTATTTTTTAGCTTATTAGCTAGTAAACTCAAAATACCCTTACAAATGTATTAAAGTACAATACTAGCTAAAAAAAAACATGGTTGTTTTAGACATGAACTGAGCCTACCCCTATGGCCACCCTGGTGGGAAATGGCAATCAAAGTAACATTATACATTCTATACAATATAATTGACTGTGACTTGTGTAGATTTCCTCTTACATCCTATCCTATGTTTTTGAAAATACTAAATTGAAGACCATTCTAAATGAGGACAAAGACAGAACTTAAAACACAACCAAACTTCTAACCTACCCTTCTCTTCTAAAACTGTGTTTGGCTACAATTGAATGCACCTGTGATAATATTCACCAGAAGTTCTGATTGAAATTGTCTTCAATTATTAAAGAACACGTAGGGTGAGAGTAGGGTGTTAGGGGGTTATATTTCTCAAGTTTCTCTATATGCCGCTATTGTTGCAACCTCCTTAGGTGACTTAGCACAGCGGTCAAAGACTTTGTCTAAACATCATTTGTCCGTTGCTCTCCATTCCTTCAGTGAATGATCTCCTAATCTCTGGAGGTTGAAGTTATTTTATGACAATTGATGCAGCCAAGTGCCTTTAGCGTAGAAAGAATATGAGTATTGTGGTGCCAAGCTGCAACACCTGTCTTTTACTGGATTTCTGGCAACACACCTACTTGATGGCGCCCTACCATGAGGAATGTTAATGCTAGAGGTATGTGTTTTATAAAAGTGATAGAAAAAGCCTACAGCTACTGAAATGTATAATCATATCGTCTCATAAAAGCTGCATATGTAGTGAGTTCTGCTGGGCTGACTTTACCAAAAACCAAAAAAGGAATATTGATTACACATGGACATTACTTGGCTGCTCGGTCAAATAATTTCTTGCCTTTGTAGTCAATTCATACCACTAGGCGATTTATGACAGACGTCGTCGTAAGACAAATTTCTCACAGACGGCTTGTCTATTTTTTCTTTCTGACAGCTTTGGAGGTGGCAGGGGAAGCACAGATTAAAGAAATGAATTCAAGTACGTCCAAGACATCCACATTCACTGTTCTTAGTTACTTGCTATATTCACATTTGTTTCTTGTGTATGCAACCACAAATTAATAAAGTACATCTGTTGAGAGAGAACCATGGCTGGGTGCCATTGTCGGTCTGTATTTGATTATACTAGTTGCATGGTTGTGTCTGGTTTTTATCCTTCTAAATCACACACCAGCAACAAGAATAAATTTAAAAATGTAGAAGGTCTTTAATATTTCTGGTTTCAGGAATACTAAGGACACCATCATCATGTACTACTGTATATTGTTAGCAGTCTAAAAATTGCTCTTTTGACATTATTCATTTTAAAAGGATCTAAAGCAAAAAAAAGCAGAAAGGAACAAATGTTTACAGAATTAAATTTCTGCAGCCCAAATTAAATACCAAACTGCTTGAATTAGAATACTTCCCACTAATCTATTTTTTATTGGATATAAATATTTGTACAATTTTATTGTAGTTCCCAGTTCATTTTGACAGTATTGCATAGATGCATGTCTTGTCACAGTATGGCATGAGGTAATAGAGCAGACAAAGCTAGATAATCAACATTCATTAGACCTGTACCCCATTTGACAGTGTTTTTTTCCCGTAGAAGCTCATGCAGCCAAGCAGCCTTCACATTTATAGTTAATGTCTTCCGATGGAGCTGAGCTTATCTATATTTATCTAAATCCTTGCCTACTCAATTTTTAGTGCATTTTATGTTCTCATACTGAATGATGACAATATTTTATGTGGTTGCCCTAAGGCTTAATAATGTCTGCGAATAAGGAGTAAAACATGTTTTCATTTTTCAAGTTTGGAGCACAGCCAAACTCAATCTTTACTATGATTCAAATGTAACCAACAGGAAGGTTGCCAATCAATGAAAAAAGTATAACATAAGCTGATTCTATTAATGAAGCTACAATTAAAAATGTTGTAATGCGTCTTTGCTCTCCAGTCTCCAAAAAAGAAGAACGTCTTGCATTAGTTTTTTTCCAGCATCTTAAAAAAACAGCCATTCTTGTTGCCCCTGCTGACCAATGCTCCCCTGTGCATCCTGTAAAACCGGTGCTAGTGAGAGTATCTATAGGCCCCCATACAATCTTACCATACTATATTTGTACAACTTTTCTTCTACCACAACCATGTAATATGAGGACCTTTCTAATACTTCCAATCACTATGTATTCTATCAGGGAGGACCCAGAACTACATAGTTATTGGTAGATCTAGTGGAAATATCAAAAGGTGTATGGGGGGCTTAAGTGGTTCCCTTCCTTCGTGATCTTTTAGAAAATGCTTAGAATGTTCAGGAATCCAACAAAAATTTTCTTACCGTAATTAAAGTAAAAAAGTATACATTTTATTTCTTTCCACTTGCATCCATGGCATAGCTGATCATATGTGAAGAATTATGGCTTTCCAAAGGCCTGTGCACATTCTCCATAGCACAAATAGGAAACATCACATTTTATTCTCAATTTAGATCGCTCTTGGTCAATCAAAATAGTAAAAAATTTACTGTTTTTCAACATTTACACCAAGGGTATCCAAACTTTTTGCAAAGATGGCCAGATTGGGTAATGTGAAAATTTGTGAAGGCTGAACGTTGAGTAACACAGCGTGTCCACATGGTACAAAGTCTTCTATTTTGCCCTTCCCAACCAGCTGCCCTTGGGAGTTGCTGGAAGAGGGCAACAGGGCGGATGGTTTAGCAGGGTCTCCCCCTTCAACATTAGGACCTGCCTGCTGACTACCCGGCATACCTACCTTCCATCCTATCTCCTAAGGGTCCCCAGCTACCCTAAGCATGACATGGGTTTTGTGAGTTGATGGAAGGGGAGGCACCAGGGAGGATGGTTCTGCAGGTTCCCCACAGTTCCCCATTCCATGTTCAACCTTGGGACACCTCTTCTCCTGCCCTGCCACTTCCTCCTGCTTCCTCTCTTGGTTGACCCTGGATTGGTTTCTAAGATTCAGGTACTCCTTTGCCCTTCATGCTCAGCTCCTCTTTATTCTCCCTCATCCTGGGAGGAGGTTGTAGTTTTTGCTCCATTTGTGGGATATGTGTGCTGGTAACAAGAACTCCCAGGTGAAGTGGAGGGGGTGCAGTACCCTGTAGGCTGAGGAGTGCTGGAGGGGTGTAGGACTGCTGTCCCTGTTTACTGGATAGTGGGATGTTCAGCAGCGGGGGTTCCCTTTGAATGTTCCTGGTTTGGGCTGCATCTGCAGGCCACTCAAAATGAGCAAACGGGCCATGAGCTGGACTTGTCTGATTGAAAAAATAATTTTTTTTAAGTTAATTAAACCCAAAAAGTAAAACTGTGTATGGCCATCTTAAGTTTTGTGCAGTCAAGGTAAGAATCATAAACCATGACCACACGTGTAGTGCAGTGCATTCTTATGTTGTATTCTCGTATCCTTTGTTTACTTTTTTTGCCATGAACACTGTTGCTTTACTTTTATTCACGAAAGTCTATGTTATATAAATAAATAAATATATGTTTAATTTGTTTCAAATGCAAACACCTCTTCTGTATAACTATTTTACCAGAAGCCTGTATGCAGCCTTAAACAGGTACAATATGAGCACATTTTATAGGCATTCTTTCTTTTCACATTTCCGTTTTCCCAGCATGGCTGAAAATATGTAAATAGACTCAAGCAGTAGGTGAACATGGACTGCAGCATCACACAAGGCCAGATGCTTTAGCATGGTTCATTTAAACTGCTGTTCAATTGCTCTGGCAGAAAAAGTGTTGAATGTCAGGGAGAGAACAGGGATGTGTCTAGAAGCACCAGATGTAATTCTACATTGAAGGTATGTGTGTATGAGCTTTCTTGCAAATACACTAGAGTACATGGGTAGGGTTACTGTATTCCAGTGTTGCCTGCTTCTAGTTTTGCTGAAGAGCATTCTGAATCTCCATATCATTTATGCCACATAAAAAATTGAAAATATTTATTAGTTTGAGAGGTGCCTTTATATCTCCATACATGTTTGTAGTGATAGCATCTTCATTTGACTGGTAACAGGACTTTAAAATGTACTTAAGATTTCGTTTTTTTAGTCTGCCACTGCTTAAATATACTATGAATTTAAAGTACCGCCATACCCACTTACACCTCCATGTGTTCTAGCTACATCCTAAAATGTTTTCTCAAGTCTACATCTAGACTATTCATCATAATTAGTGCACAAACATTTTAGAGGATGGGGTGGTAAATGATGTTAGTTTTCCTTCAAGGGAACCCATGGAGAAGAATGTGATTAATTTGATGAACTGATCAGATTGATCTTCATCATCCATTTGCTGGTCAGGATCATTTGACCATGTCTCATTTTTGCTTCCCATGTAGACCAAAACAGAACCAGCCATTCAGAACAGTGCTCAATAATTAGCTGATCAAATGGACCATGTGAGTTTTTATGCAAGACTACTTTCCCAATGGATTTGCCATCCTTTATATGTACCCATGTTTTGGGAGGAAATGAGAAAGCAAAAAACCCACAGAAAGACCATTTTTTTTCAAACCATAAAACGCAAAAAATGGGGGGAGGGGTGTCTGCATCTTAAGGTACGAAGGTGTCTTGGCTCCTCGCCAGAGCCTTTGCTCTCCCAGCAATAAGCACCGCTAACATTAACAACTAAGAAGCAGAGCAAGATGAAAGAAGTGCCAGCCAGCAGCTCATCCATCCAGCTCTGCCTGTGTGTGAGAGATCTGAACTCATGCTCCCGCACACAGAGCCAAGCGCTGTGTAATCAGTCACGCCTATGGCTCTGTTTACTGTCTGTGAGCTGGGCTGCGGGGGCCTAACTCACATACAGTGGCAGATGGGTGGGAGAGCTGCCCACCTTATTAACTCCCGCTCTGCTGGTAAGAAAAAAGTACAATATTTTTAGGCTATTGGATGCTCCAATGCATAGGATGCATCCTATACAAAGTATTATGTGCCGAAAAATACATTACATATATATATATATGTATATATATATGTATATATATATACACAACAACCATAGGCCAATAACTAAAGTCACTCCCCATTTGTATTCATTCATACTAGAATCCCTTTTTCTATGATGATTTTTATAACATACGACATTCGCTCTTATAGTGAGTTTCCATTCAACAGGAACTGAGAGAAGGAACCATTGTATCTGTAAAATGAAGAACTAGATAGGATGGGTGTACAGAAAGCAGAAAAGATTGCTTGGAAAGTCGATATCCTTATACCATGAGACCATAAAAAATATATTAAAAGAACTTTTGATGCTTTTAAGCTGTAAGGTGTTTTAACTTTCCAGTTATCTTTGCTGCCTGAGTGACCCTTTAAAGATTCCCCTAAGCAGCATACATTTGGTAAATCCCAGTTTCTGAATTTCATCTATGTGGACCCCATAAACAGAAACTATTTTTACAAATAGAAAGTTGTTGTTTCTCTGAAATTTGCGACGAGTTTCTTTTTCAACCTACGAATAGGGTTTCCTGGAGTTCCTCTTTAACAGACAATAACGGAGAGCGACTAAGAAATAAAATACATTTTCTTTGTTAGGTCTTTGTTGGGAGCGCGAAACAGTATATTGAGTCTGCACAACGCATTTTCTGAACAACAACAGCTACAAATGTTTTTTCCTTGGCCTACATTTTATAAACATTTCAAGATTCAGAAGATGTTTTGTATTGAACAATAGAGCAAGTCAGTAACTCAGCGTAGTAACACTCTAGTGTCACAGAGGATTAGGCAGCATATTTTAGGCTGGATATTGTAAAAACTCAAGCCAAAAACAGAAAAACTAAAATCTGTAACAGCTCCCCAAACCAAGGGATAGACAAGAACATTTTTTTGTGCTTCTGCTTGCAGATTGTGGAATTGGCTGACATTTTGTTTAGTAATAAGTTCATTTCCATCTTTACTGGGTTAGCGTGTCTTTATTCAGAGCGACACACTGTCTGTAAATAAACAGAGCAATGTATATATTATCAGGCAGTACCTTTCCGGCAGCAGATGCATTCCAAATTGCCAGCATATGTCAGACAAACCTGCACTAGATGCTTAATCGCAGCACTGTAAACAGAAGTAGGAAACTGACCATATTATGGCTTCCAACTCAAGCTGAGCAAATTAAATTGTAGCAGCTGTAGCCATGGTAAATACATTGTGACTTCAATGGGGTATGACCCTTTATTTTACTCACCAGGCGTCATGTCAGGACAGCACGTTTGGTGCAATTTTGGGTTACAGAAAATTTTAACAAATTTAGTGATTTTAACATGAAGAAATAGACTACAAACACACTCCTATATCTTTTATGGTTTTTCTCTTTTAGGTAGAACACATAAAAAGTATCCATTAAATAGGTTTTCACCTTCAAGTTTGGTCTACACTGCTAAATATCCATTGAAGGATATGTAATATGCAAATTCACATTTTTCCAAAGTTAATGTTCTGCTGATTTAGTTGTCTCTGATGAGGTTTGATTTCTAGTGGAATAATAAGGTGTAGGACAAGTCTGTATCCAGGCCTGATGCTGCCTTATGTTATACATAAATGAAACGTGGAGCCATGAGATGCTGGCAATTCAACATTAGAGATATTTGAAAAAATTTTACTAGTTTATTTGTGAGTTAATTGCAAAGCCCCAGAATACATATAATACATATAATATACATATAATAACCAATTTTGGGAGATGAATTCTAGCACATTCTAGTTTTTGCATAAATAAGATACAAATTTAAGTGGAAATTTTCCACTCAATAAATTACACTCAAAAATGTTGGTGGTGATACCATGTTCAGGGGGTTTGCAATTAACTAACAAAGTCAGCAGTCAAAAATAAATGACTACCTCTATTTAACATTAGCGTTCAAAAACTGCAACTGCTGTGCATGATTGGCTTATCTTATGTCTGCATGCAATGTGCATGTATATGTCAACGTGTTGTCATTAACTCCCTAGCTGTCAGCACCTACCGTGTTGTTAAAAACGATCACAGCAGAGTACAGTATACTCTTCTTGAATTTCCCACCCCGTCCACATCGCCGGCATCATTAATATCGCTGGCAATGTGGGCTGGGAAACCGACGCCCCTGCATTATAATTGAGGTCTATGAGGTGTCCCTCACCCCTTCATTGTCATAGTGAATCCCGGAATAGCTGGGCTGCATAGAGAATCGCTGCAGATTTCCGGGGGTATGCCAGTTTGATACGATCCGAGTTTGTCTGGAGGTTTTTTGAAAGACTATGCATAGGTCTTCTCCCCATTGGGTGTACCCTATACAGCAAAACTTATGATCCCCAAAAATATTTCGGACTACTCCCGTTCTGCTGGTTGGAGCTCTGACCAGCTCTCTGTTTATGTGAACTGGCAGCATGAGCCTTGCTCACATATACAAGCAGAGGCAAATGGAGGAGTTGCCTGTGGGCGGATCTTTCCCCTGGTTCCGCTACTGATGTTTATGTCAGCGGGCCCCAGCTGCTTGCTGACATAAATAATGCAGATCCGCCCATGGGCAACTGACAACTTCTTTACTTCTTTTGAGCTTTTGAGGCACCCCCACCCGATTCTAGGGCAAGGTGGGAGAAGGCAATGTCACTGTTTGCATTTAAGAATATACATTAAAGGATCTATGAATAAATAAATTTCTGCATTTTTCTATGTCCTTCATTCTACCTTTCCATATAGATATAACTGTACAGATCAAAGGGGTACAAGAGATGTCTTGAAGTATCTTAAAATATTTGTGACCCTTTCCAATATCCTCTCCAAACATCTCCTACAGTTTTGTAACTGAAGGGTGTCAGTACCCCCCCTCGCGCTCAACAACTTGGCAGGCCAAACTATAGCACCCCCCTGCTCTACAACTCATCGGGGGCCCTTTGCTATAACTTTGCATAGGGCCCCTGAAAGGCTAGAAATGGGATTGCACTCATGAAATATAAAATTCCATTGAGTATAATTATGCATTAAACATGGATATGCAGATGCGTCATTTGGCTTACCTTGCATCACATTGGTTTATTATTGGTGGACACCACCTGTACAACAGCTGCAAGCAGATCAGGTCACATAGAGCCTTTGCTCTAGTACATGTCAAATACATGTACATTTCTTCTGAATGCAGGTGCATTGAATTGAAAAAGATGAGTAACTAGAAAACCTGTCTGTATAAACCCTTATATGTGCAAGGCACTGGTCCACATGTACCATTATAGTGCATACAACTGGTCATCCTGAAGAGGATACAGTGCTCTCAAAACAGTAGGCTCGGCTATGGAGATGATAATAGTATAAACTACCACAATGGATGTCTTTCTTCATCACTTAACACAGAATTGTCCTTTAAGCAATAATTAAGGTGTCTGAGTTTGTGCTCTGCCAACATCCTAGTTGCGGATGAATTATATCCACCATCATATTACTTCTGTTCTCTTTTATGGAAACGACATCCATTTTCTTGCCTACAGCATTTCCTTTATGTTATCCATCCTAGACATCATCCTTCTCATTTTTAAATGAGACCTATCTTTGCAAACTTTTACGTAACCTCCCCACTGAGACCAACTATTACATTACTCTCTCTGCCACACTAAATGCACTTACACCTACTCTGATCGCTCTCAGCACTGCACAAAATGCACTTAACTCTGATATGGAAATTGCACTTAGCATGTTTACTTCTATTGTTTCTGCTTGTCTGTCGCTTACGTTGTAGACTGTTTACGTAAGGGATTCCCTTCTCATAATGAAGCGTTGCCCAATGTTTTAACCATGTGCTGGTTATGCCCTCCAACATTGCTTACTGTCCAATGCCTAGCCTTTAATTAAAAACCAATTGTGGTGGATTTACATGGAACTGGAATTTAATTTCCTACAATGAAAATGTTGTCTCAGCAGTTTTGCTTAAAGTCAACAAACAACAGTCAACACTAGTGATGGCCGAACTGCCCGCAAGGCGGACAGTTCGGCCGCGAACAAGCATGTTCGCCCTCCTTCTCGCCGGCGGACAGTACGGGTGTTCGACCCGCCATGTCCGCCGACGAGAAGGAGCCCTCTATTCTTCCTCCGGTGGGATCATTAGCAGCGTCACATCCGGGTTTTTTGATTCAAATTCCCCGCCTAGAGGCGGGGAATTTGAATGTGTCCGCGAACGGGCGGACGGCAGACTTTTAAAAAAGTCCGCTCCGCCCGTTCGCGGATGGACACGGCCGAAGTTCGGCCATCACTAGTCAACACTAACAGTGAAGACAAATGTTCACTGAGCCAATAGGATTTATGTCTTTTTTATCTTGTGATATTCCACCAGTTACCCAATATTATATATTCATGCCAGGAATCTGTCACAATAACATAGTGATGTAGGAAAGCATATTCCATAATACAAAAACCCTTTCCTCTACTATGGTGGCAGCATTGCTCTTCTACCCAATATGTATAGATCATCATTAATAAAGATCAATGTCACAATTTATGAACATTGAATACCTGAGTCAAAATAAGTGTTCATAGGCAGCTCAGTGGATACTTTCCCTGTAGCTCATGTCTACGAATACAGGAAGAAATATAATGTTGCAAAAAGAAATGAATTATAAAAAAATGTGAAATTACCAAACGCATTTCTTTATAAGGGGGTTTCCTTTTAATATTGCTATTTCACATCATTTATAAACCTTCTATGCATCAAACTTTTACGGTAAAGACAATTCCCTATTTCTGAGACCTCTACTGTATCTCTTGAAAAATAACTTGCAGTACACCATATATATTTGTGTGAGGTACAGCTAATCTACCTTTTGACTCGATCCTATGTTTTGTAATACTGCTAGTGCATGGATAGATTATTAATCAACTGGACTGTTCTGGGCCTAATGTGCTGCTCTATAGTGATGAGCGGCATAGGCAATATTCGAATTAGTGATATTTCACAAATAATTCTACTAATATTTGATTCTATATTCGGAAATGTGAATATTCGCAGTATGACCATGTATTGCGAAAATAATATTCGCAGTGCGAAAATAATATTCGCATTGACAAAATCTTTAAAATGAATGGTCACATGCTATGTATATTTTCGCAATGCGAATATTATTTTCGCAATACATGGCCATATTGCGAATATTCGGAATTGCGAATATTCGCCGACATATTCGAGATATTGGCGAATTCTCGAATTGCTGATATTCGTGAAAAATATTCGACAATCGAATATTCGAGATCAACACTACTGCTCTACCACACTAGAGAGGGTTGAATTTTATTTTCTAAATTCTACCATTTTGACAATTTCAAGTTAATTGCAAAGCCCCTGAACATGGTATCATCACCAAACTTGCTGGAGATGTATATAAGGGTTGGGGGTATACTCCCAAAAAATAAAATAAAGGTATGGCTCTAACACAAATAGTTTTTGCAAGTTCAAAGTCAAGTCAAAATTTTGAAAGTCAAAAATAAGCAAAATAAGCAAAAACTACATGTGTTAGAGCAAAAAACAAATCTCTATGTACCCACAACCCTTCTCTACATCTCCAACATTTTTTGTGATCACACCATGTTCAGGGGCTTTGCTATCAGCTTACAAAGTTAGCTAGTTGAAATTTTTTTTACCATCTCTATACCACACGTCAATGGCGTGTTCTTCTATTGCTCAGTCCCACATAATGTACAGTATTTATAAGTTAAGTAATAGTTTTAAAAAATACAGTATTTACGCACAATAAGACCACACCATACCAGTTATTATATACTGAGATTCACTAGAAGTAGAGCCACTGCTAAACCATGAGCTAACCTATAGAACTTTACTTTACACTAGCAGCTCACCCTAGAACATGCTAGTTAAATATTCACTATGAAGGAGGTGTCTCTGCTGTCACAACAGGTAATATATTCACTGCATGTTGGATTCCTGTGTGGAATGAGACACTTATTAGGCACACACGTACAGGATTGCAAGTGCAATATATAAAATACCTTCTGTGATAGTCGGAGACTCACCTGCCCTGCCAGGGTGAGCTGCAAATGAAAGTAGGTTTCCATAAGTTAGTCTCTGACTAAGCAGGGGTTTTTCTCCTAGTTAACATCAATATACAACATGTTCATGGAGCAAGAATTCCCATGATTTTGGGTAATAAAGAGTGCATCAATGGAGCGAAAAATGTGATAGATTTCAGTATTTACAAAAAAAGTCACTAAAGACAGCTAGACCTTGTAGGTGTGACCCACAACGTCACATTTAGCCTACACTTGTTTGATGTAGAAAATATAGCACAATGTTTCTTTACGATTCAATCTTTACGGAGGAGTGTTTGAAATACTCCATATATTTTATCCTTGGGTTGTAAAAGCTAGCGAAGAGTTAATTCAATTACATCATTTGAAAAGGATTCTAAAGTGCTGCAGACACCATCAAACAATATCACACAGAACAAAGCTATGTTGCAGTTTATGGCTTGCTTTAATTATTTATAAATTGGTATGCGGAGATCCGGTATAGCTTTACAGATGGAGTTCAACTGTAGAGTCAATATTATCCGAAAAGCCACAACCTGGCTATCAATGTGATGCGCAGAAGTTTGTTTATAAAAAAAAGTAGAAGCAGATAGCCACAATACAGGCTCGTCTTGTCTGGTATATATGGATGGGACCAATAATCCATTAAAACAAGATATATAATAGGGTTTTGATATATAGGGTTTTGATATATAAAAGGGTTTTCATCCTGATCAGTGACTAAGTTACATGAGTAAATGATTGCCACCTTATGGCACCTATATCTCTGCGCTCCATGAACTTCCCACTTCAGCTCCCAGTGTGTGAAACATGTCAAAATGAAAACACTCTGCAGTTTACCCTCCCTAGCTCCGCAGTTCCCAAACTTTCCTTGCAGGTCCCCCCTTTTTATATATGAACATTATCGAGTCCTCCACATTCAAACATTTTCAAGTACAAAGTGGAAACACAGGGTGTTATTTAAGGTAACTGATGCGGTAGCATTAATGTTACAGTAAAACAAAAATGCGCCATACATCCAGCGAGGCTAGTGTGAAATGCCCCTTAAACTTTATTTGAAATACAACTCTCTTTTTCACTCACACCGATCATGCAAAGACATTCCCCATATATACACACACCAATAATACAGAAACAGTTAGAGACAAATACACACAGAGACACGCACAGATTGTATGCACTCTACCTACTATCTGTAGCCAGTTACCCCAATGGTTGTCTTCCTGTTTGTCCATCTCTCAGACTAGTTTGATTGGATGGCAGTGGTAGGGGAGGGTGTGTGGATGGTGTGCATCCCCAGAGGAAGAAGAGAACTTACAGCGGGGAGGGCCAATCGGCAGCTGAGTTCTGTAGATCTTTCTCTACCCTCTACCAGTGCAAATCTGACGTAGAGGGCTCTAAGTGCCACCCCGGCTGCCCCTCTTGCTGCATCCCCCCCTTGAATACTTCTGCGCCCCCCAGTTTGGGAAACTATGCCCTAGAGGTTGAGACAAACTGCGATCGCACATATTTACCTATGCTCGGTAGGTCCGCCGTGATTCCGAATCGATTACAGCACTGCCCATTTGTTGTCATTGTTGACGAAGAAAAGGCAGTGCCATAGACCTCCATGTCAATGGAGGGGCGTTGGTCTCCCAGCCCACATCGCAAGTGACATCAATTATGCCAGCAATGTGGTGTGGGGGTTTAGCTCAAACGGTGCTCCAAAACATCATTAATCCACACGATTCTTGACCTCTTAAGGGCTCCTCCCAGTTTATTTGTTTCAAATAATCCAAAACTCAAGAGTTACCCTCACAGGGGTTAAGATCATCCAAATAAATAAAGTCCAGAAAATGCACACACCACCTGGCTTCGCAAACTTTCAACGTAAATTGAAGTCCTTGCTTTCTGGCAGCAACAGGCTGGGCCTCAACACGCTCGTGAGCCCCCCGTTAGCAGCTGCCAGTAATTCACAGGCGCGGGCCGCCAACAACGCTCTGTGTGCCCCCCTGTCTCCAACTACCTTCAGAAGCCTGGTCCCCACTACATTTGGGAGTGTGTCCTCCACTCTGTCAGCAGCCTCGTCTCCAACTACATGGGAGCTCAACAACACTGTACTACCTGGCAGCTATTTGGAGTCCAACCTAGCTCAATCACCTGCAACCCGGTTCCCGGTAGCCCCTGTACAAAACAGATGAACAAAACACTCAGCACTGAACGGTGCTGGGCAAATTAATCCTGGGACTCCAGGACACCACATAAAGGTCCATCCACAGAGTGACAGATGACCAGTCTGTCACAGTGGACAGATGAGGAGAAGGTGGGGGAAACAAGCAGAGTACCGCTAGGGGGATTAAAGGATCTTTGCCAACATGCGATTTTTACTGCAACGCTGATTTTTAAATAGTGGACTATTTGAAGGGATTTTTTTATTTAAATAATATTCATATACTATGTTATATCCAAGAGAACAATAATGGCATATTGTAAACAGAAGGCATTCTTACACTACAAAGTTCCAGATAAATATGTATACTTGGCTGCTGTTTTATTATACCTTATAATGGAGTTGTAATGTCCTGAAGCAAAGCTCATGTTAAAAGAACAGAGACAGGTCTTGGTCTTCTATATCTGTTATAGAACTATATAAAGAAGATCAAAAGTGCCAACCCACAGTGCTCACTGAGTCCAGTCCAAGGTTTTAAAAATGAAAAAATACAAATGAAGGAATCACCAATGCATTTAGGGTGCTCGGCAGCCCCCCTTCCTCAGTTTATCTGGTACTTTTGTTTGTAACACATGGATGAAAAAATAGATAAATAAGGTTCCTTATTATTATCAAAGCCATATATCGCCCAGAAAACAACAAATCAGAAAGCCAAGGTGCAACCTTAAGCATTTGAACTGTCCAGCCATGATGTTTTTTTTTTTTTTTTTATCATTAAAGTTCCAGCCATGCTGTTAGTTTTGAAGGCACTATTCTTCAATAAGCACTGATTGGTGCTTTGGCACTTGAGCTAGAGCTTTTAATAGATTCAACCACATTTGAGCAAAGTGCGCCTTCACTGCACTCGATTGTGCTCAAATCTATTACAATATCAAGCCATGTATGCCTTTCTTTGAGCAGAATCAATTGATCCCGCTCAAAAAACGGTTGGCTGACCCGGGAAAGGACATGTCTGTAAATTTCAGTCAATCTGACAAGCAGTGGGGCCTAGAATGACTCTGTACACTACACAGTTAAGTGTTGGGGGAGCCCCTCTCCTCCCCCCTCCTCTGCAGCCATCCTATGTGTGTCCGGCTCTCCTCGCTGCCTATCAGCAGCTCCCAATACCGGACCAGGGTCTCCATCGGTGCAAATTTATTGCTGTGATTGATTGCAGGTCAATTGCACGGGTAGCGACCTGTGTATGCCTTGCAGTGGAGACTCTATGATGGGAGAATTAAGGCACAATGCTGTTTAGGGCACCCCTCTGCTAAACGGGGTATTATCAAGGCATTTGTGGTACTTGTTGCATTGCATTAATCAAATTTTTGTATGGAAGCAGCGCAACATGGTGATATTTATTTCTATGGGACTTTTTTTTCTTTAATATTGCTATTAATAAAAGCCTCTCTTTCATCTTGCAGCATAACAATAATGCCAAGATCTATTATGCATCTAAGCCAAAGATAACTTTAATGTGTCAGTCTTAAGCCAATAATCAATACATCTTATGGTCAGACAGGACAACTCAATTATGAAAACGGAGGAAGACGAAGGCGATATTACTGACTATTTTTATCATGGAAAATAATTTAAATACTATTATTGTAGATCTTTCTGTGTGTGATAGTACACGTACACACCTGACAACAAAGGGCAGAAAGGGATTACATTTGCTTCACCATGTAATCGGTATAACGTGATGATCATTTGGGTGTTTATGTGCTTGTCTACCAACTGTGACTGAAGCCTCATACACCCCTTAGATTTTCATTGTTCGGCTTGTTCTTATGTGGAACAAACGATCATCTAAGCTAGAGTAAATGTGATCTGCAGCGTCTGATCTGCTTGACTAATACAACACAGATTCATGACAAATGGTGGCCTTTAATTTTTATGATTTTAAAAGTAAAAATATAAAATAAAGACCTGATATGTGATATTTGCTATGCACTTGATTAAAGCATTTCAATAAGATAACGACATGATTAAAAAATACATTTCAAATGATTGATCTTGTGACCTGGCCTTCTATCAGACTGGAAGTCAGAAAGCCATGGGCTGTCACACAACATAAAACCTTTGAAGGGGGAGATTGTGTCTTAACATCTGACCACACTTTTATGTCCAGAATTGTTCTTAGCCCCTGAATTTTGCTCTAAATAAAGACAGTTTCCTATGACAGGCTAGGTCTTTAGAAGTACTTCTGTGGAGTTTAATTGCAGTGTAATCCATTTCCCCAAAGTACATCAAAGGCCACACTCCTCTCTTACTGTGATTTCAATTGCACTCATCAGCCAGAAAGTTTAAAGCGTGATCAAATTTGTTCTTCAATGACTTGAGCCATGTTAATAAATTATTCTGCATGCTCGCTCATCCATCTTAGGAATTTGTAACTTCTTTGAGATGCCTTCAAGAGGAGCATAGAAAGACATCTTTGATTGTAAACAAGCCCTGGGGAAAAACTTTATCACCGCTTGCTTTAAACCTCCGTGGAGGATAACAGGGGACATGCGCAATATCCCCTCCAGCCCACCCTGTTTCTCACAAAAGAGAACTTTGAAACAACTCACAAAAAAGACCTTTAATTCTCACAGCAGACTAAGTCCTTCTTGGTGGTGTCACCACTCTCTAACTTCCTCTATTGAAGTATAGCCCAGCTCTTCAATAAACGGCTCCTGGATTAGTTTGGAAACCGTTTTTTTACGTCAGTAGAGACTATGGACCTGCTATAATTGATGAGGTACTTAGAAATAAATCCTTTCATTGCATGGAATTCCATTAACACACCAGTGAGGGGAAAAAAAGAGGACTGAGCAATTCTGAACAAAAGATGATTTAAACCAGGAATCCTGCCTACTTGTTCACTCTCAGAGATTTTTCTGTAGCCCTTACACCTGGGCATCCTTTGAACAGAGGTATTATAAGATGTAAAGACCTCCTGGATGCTGAAGTACTTGCCTGTTCACTTACTTGCATTAAAAGGAAAACTAAAATACTCACTAAGCCTCTGAATTCACAAGGGTCATTGGGATGATGAGGTGGTTTCCTACTGGACAATCTATTGGCCAAACATCTGTGATCAGGCTGTGGCAAATGAACCAGGGGATAGTAATCATAGTGGGCTCAATGCTTACCCCTTACATTGAGTGCTATACAACTGATGGGAAAGGCACACTAATCTTTTAATAGGAATTTGCTGTGTGGTGCTTTGTAAAGATCTGCCATAGATTTAACAGGCTTAACTCAGGTCATCTGCATGTCTTTGAGTTCCAGATTGTGGGACTTCCTGTCTGACTATTTATCTCTGCTATAGCTATCGTAGATGTGCAAAGAGACATTTCCTAGTTTCATATAGGAGATAGGAAATTACTACAAGTTATAGGAATAAGGCCAGGGCTCCTCTACGATTTGGTTTGCCATTTTAAATGAGCCCGTGATGTGCATGCTTTCCACGGTGGTGTGCCCATTCAACGTGGTGTGCCCATTCATGTGTGGGATTCGTACCAAAAATATTAATAATAAACTCTCATAAACAATCATTGCCACCTAATATACCATCACTGCTGAAAGCATGCACAGTATATGAAGAAAAATAGAATGGACAGGAGGCTCCATGAACTACAGAGATTCCCAATAATTTCAATTGTAATGTAAACCCTATAACAAGCATAGCAGTGGTTAGAGACTACAGTACAAGGCACGTGAGGGTTACTCTGGCATTATTATCACACTTTCTTTATTCATTTAGTTTTGTCTTTGTCAACCACGGTCCTTTGGGAGGTTGCTGCGGGTTCCATAGGCAGAACCTATTGATCCACAACCATTGGCTATTTTTTATATCATTGCTACTAACATCTAGTGTAGGGCAATACATATCCTTTTTAGCCCTTGGACTGTTTGGTTATTATTCTTTTTTATTCCTAGACTATAAGATACCAATAACATTAATGTATCATAAACTGTAGATATAATTATTTTTGCAGAGTTTCTCTGAGAGCTGAAAATCATTGTTCCTCTGGGAAAAGAATGTTGACAAGGGCAGTGTTAGGGAACACAGCACATATTTTGATTTGTCCACATATGCATTAGATATACAAAATAATTTGTTACACATATAATTGTAATTAATAATTAACTCATCCCAGCATGGGCATCTCCCAGAGTCCTGTGGTAACAACAGCAGTTCACATCAGCCCATGACTAGAAGATGGAGGGTGAGAACACACATGATGGAAAAGAGTCAGGAGGTGTTTTATAATAATGTAAATAATATTACAATTATTTTTATCTACATATTGTTTTAACTTCCTGGGTGTTACGGGCTTTTTGTTGTATTTCTTTTGGTAAAAAAAAGCCGCCGAATGGGCGATCTGTGCACTGTGCTACGCTGTGATTCCCCGCGCCTCTCTACACACTATGTGGGCTGGGAAAAGCAGCGCCGCCTCCACTAACATGGAGGTCTATGGCACCGCCCCCCGCTTCTTTCAGCCTTACCAATAACGCTGAAGACATGGTGCCGAAAGCAATTGACGCGAACAAACTGCACACATATTGGCTTCAGGCATAATGCCAGGTTAATGAAGGGATCATGGGACAGATAACGATAATTTAACCCACTAGCCTATACTATCCCACATAGGAGCACTAGACTGCTGTGATTTTGAGGCTGTACAATATTTGGGGGCCCTTCTTTTAAAACACTGGCCAGATGCTGGAGGCCACTTATGTTTTTTGGTATTAAATGGTGATCTTCCCTTTTGAAAAAGACCACGATGAGCTAGACCTCTACTTTTGAACAGTGGGCATTACAATTTCCAAAATAACAAAATAGATTTAGCTTCTTTTGTTTTATATAAAAAGCTTCATATACAGAGAAATGACGATAATTTCTTGATGGTAAAAAGCGGCTGCTTTCAATGGTGTTCAAAATCAAGTAGCACGTTTAACAAGCGGCACCGACAAGGCAGTAATTACATGTGATCACAGGTATAATCCGATCATTTTATTTTACGGAAAGGTGGGATATGTGCAGGTCACAAGAGTCTGTCTGTGCTAAGTCTGAAATGTGGCTGCAGTCACGCAACTAGCGCAACGTATAATGGAATTACCAGGGGGCTTTATTACCAGCCTCCGATAAGCCCCAAGAAATAAATTAAAACAATTTTATGACTAAGTATTGTGATAATTTATTTGGCCACATAGAGGGCAGTGCAACTCATTGGCTGCCAGGCGTATACGCAGCCAGCTATAAGGAAATGCTGAGCCCCCTGTCTGCGTATTTGTTGAAACTAACAGCTTAAAATGGTCTGTAAATTTGACTTTCTTGCTTTACAAATAAAGAACGCTAACACTAAGTAAAACTAAGTAAAAATACCAAGTATGAATCTTTCATAGAAGCCAGGACTGGAAGACAGAACTATTTGTGGACTTTTGACATAAGATAAAATATAAGTATGTTTGATACTAGGATGGCAATGAGGTTTCTGTATACTGCAATAAAATACTTTCCATGTGATTACATGTGAAATTATAACGAGTGGTTTTGCAAATAGCATAGTAACAAGGTGGATGGTTGTCTAGAGAGAAACCCTAGATACAACTTTCATGTACACCCCGAGCCCTGCAAGACATAGACGTGAGGGGTGAATGGGATTGAAAGGGATAAAAGGAGAAGGTTGGCATAAATTAAGGGTGGGATTAAGTTAGTTAGGTGAAGGTTTAGCTCAGGGGTC
>CM070032.1:180757668-180774547 GCA_036250615.1 Ptychadena robeensis
ACTTCTAGTGCCATTCATGAAAACATAGATTCCTGGTGGTAGGTCCGCTTTAAGCTCTGCATTCTCACCAGTTCATGTTATATTTGTATATCACTGACTGTACAGTGTACATTTGTTATGTTTACCGAAAAGCAAAACGCGTGTCAACTTATAAAAAAATGCAGCATGACGTATTACAAACAGTCAACACAACTTCCTATACTTTCGATGAGGACATGTAAATGGTGCCATGGAGAACCATGTTTTTTATTTGGCCATGCATTTTTTATTCATTTTTTATGTGCCCTAAAGACACCAGCTGAAAACACATCAAATCTATGCCCAGTGTTTATGTTGAAATGCAGTTTATTTCTATTTCACTTTTTGCTATATATAAGTGATTTCTAACACATCAGAACTGGCAGGCTCCGTCTTTATCTTCATAAAGGTTAGGTGAATGCACAAGCTACATTTTCAAAGAATGTGTTTTAGTAGTTGAATAAAAAATAGAAGTATGTTAAAAGCAAATACATCTGTAAAACGCCTAACATTTGCTATGGTATTTTATTATCTTATGTGGTGGTGGATCTACTACAAATACAGACATTCTTTAAAAAAAAATGTGGTTTATCAATTGTTTAATAATTGGAGAGCATGGGGGAAACATGGGAGTGCTTACTAACAATCAGCAGAGCAGCCAATCAGACCATGCTCTACCACCCAGGCTCTGCCTTGTTTTTAGTATATAACTGTCAACACTTCTTGCCTCTTGCCCCGATTTTAACCTCTACTTCCTCCACCTTATCTGATACTTCTTGAATTTTTCACCCCCAGTTGTCTGATAAGCAGAAGGCGCAGATCTGATAAGAAGAAAAGCCCAAGATGGCCACAGGTTTAGCGTCAGAGCAGGTTAAAAGGACAGGCACAGGCACCTTTCCATGCCATGTTCCTTCCTGTAAGCAGAAACTTATAGAAAGTGACATAGTAGAATGTTACTTCTGTGTTCCAAAGCCGGATATAGTCATATCACGTACTGTCTTTCATAACCTCCCTACCATACTCATGTATATGTAACTAACACAATCATACGTCACAGTCTAAGTCATGTGTAACTAACATAGGAGAATCTTTTTGGGGGAAGCCAATTAACCTACCAGCTTGTTATTTGAGTGTAGGAGGAAACTGGAGCACCCAGAGGAAAACCCACACAGACACAGGGAGAACATGCAAACTCCTTGCAGATAGCATGGCCAGACTGCTGACCACCTGAGTCACCGTGCAGCCCAATCCACCCCACTTTTTTTTGGAAGCAAGCAGAAGCACTGATTTAGTGAGCGAGCACACTACCATGATTGGACAGGCCCGGCTCTTTGGGGCCCACCCATAGCACCACCAATGGATGGCCATCTCTACAGTGAAATATAGATCAAGACATGGTAGGTTTCCTTTATGTATAGTTGACCCATTACCATTAATATAGTACAAATGTATTACAATTTGCTGTTCTATCACAAAGCCCTAGGTATAATTTTTTTACCTCTCCTCAGATATACTGATATACTATGCAACCTTCCTGTCTTGTTTGAAGTAATGGATGACTGAAATCAAAAGCTCTACTGGCCCACACTTTCACAGGCTCAACATGAGGCTCATTGAAAAGATAAGGATCTTGCCATACCATAATACTAGCTAGAGGCCAGGAGTAGGTCAGTGTAAATAGAAATGCAAAAATGTTTAAACAATACCACCTATGATATTATATAATACAATATAACTATAAAAAAGATTTGAGAAAAAATATGCTCAATAACATTACAAATGGGTATCTCAGGGTCACAAAGACTTTTACAGCAGAACCATCTAAAGCCCTCTGCTGGAATCCATTTCTCAACAGTTTCCAAGATCTTGTGAGCACCTGTCTAATATGATCTGTGAAACAGGTGGCATCAACTAGGTATCACATCCTTGGCTCATCATCAAGACAACTGAACAATAAAAGCCCCTCGTGCATCCATTACTCAGCTCAGGTCTAAATCCTTTAATTCTAGCCTCTCAGTCAGCCAATTTAATGGATGCTTAAACGAGTACAATGTAAAAGCAACTGCTTAATCAATAAAAATGTAAAACTAATTGACTGCTTTAATTTAAATCTAGTGCAATGATGATTAAAGTGCTTATGATAATTATGAATAAGGTAAACATCACTAGAATTGCTAATGTTTACATGCAGAAAAAAAAAGTTAGAGATGTCCACTTGTTTAATTTATAAGCAAAGACTAAATGTTGAAGACAGTTGATTCATCATCATGGAGAGGATCTGTGGTTGTCTCTCTGCCATTGTACTTGTTGCAGCTGCAGAGGATGGTAGTAAAACGTCTGGCATATGCTTCATCATAGTGTTGAGGTTTTAATCCCCTTTCTCACTAGCTTATACATTATCAAAGAAGAACAGACACAAAAGCACATTGACATCTTTGTACGCACACTTGTATAAAGTTATTCTGACTATTTCCAGAAATCTCCCTGTGTTGTTCCCAAGCTATCAGATCCTCAAAGCCGCTTCCATCCAATACTATGCTATTTTCTGAAAAGAACTTTCAATGTGACCGGATTGAGTTTTACAATATCTGGCAAGTTAAATAAAGAGGCATCAGGTTACGTACTTGTTCATATATCGGAGGTCTGTGTCTCAAATGATGGCAAATGGATTGTGCTCCCTATTTTTCTATCTCCAAATACAGTAACTTTAGATCAAGGGGGGATTTTACATTGAAGTTCAACGTATGTAAAAAAAATTAAGAGAAAAAAAAAACCTGTGCTTAGTGCTACTTGTATGAGTTCTGAAACATCATCTAGCCTCTACAATGATTATACTTCTTGTTTTATTTTTTTGTGTTCCATTTCTGTTTTGTTTTTTTCCAGTAAAAATAAAATGGTGTCGACACAAGATCTTTGGTACTCAAAGCAAATATCTGACATGGGTCCCTGTAAGGACCTCCTCACTTCCTTCGCCTACTCCCACTGCAAATCCTCCTCTCTCTGCCACTGATGATAAGTACATCAGAACTCAAGTATTATATGCAGTGCAGATCAAGGGATACAGAGAGGACCCATAAGAAGATCATGAACACTTGTTCATAAGACAAATATCTTTTCAGCTTACCTTCATTCCCCAAGCTCAATATTTTTTAGTGCCTCTCTTACTTTGGTAAATACACAGTACTAAAGGTGCCCATACACACATAGATATGTGCTAGATCACGGGTCCTCAAACTTTCTAAACAAGGGGCCAGTTCATGGTACCCGAGATTGTTGGGGGGCCGGACTATATTTACTGGCTTGCGTCCACTGCGCTTGTTGAAATCGTGGTAAATAACCTCACATCTGCAGTGCATCCCCCATTCAATGTCAATAGAAGTGCTGTGCGTTGTATGCGCATAGTAAATGCAGAGCACGTCCATTGGCAATGAAGGGGGAGCAAACACTGCTTTTTGGCAGATGTAGTGGATGCAAAGTCATATACACATATTGTATTGTTCCCCACAGCGCAGCCAAAATATATTTGACACACACACAAACCCCCTGTAATACACATCAATAGCAAACACACGACTCCCTAAAAATCACACACACCTCTCTCTCTCTCTCTATCTCTCTCTCTCAGTGCCTGTCTATCGGCTTTCCCCATTATTGACACACCCCTCCCCAATCAAGTTTCAGAGCCGGCAGCTTGTACTTCAGAGCCGACAGTTTCTGTCTACTCTCTGCCGCGGGTACCCACCATGCCCTCCCAGCATTGCAATGTGCTGCTGGATACTCATGGGGGCACCCATGAGGGACATGGTGGGTACGCGGGCTGTAGTTTGAGGACCCCTGTGCTAGATCGTTGGCAGATTTCAGCGCCGTGCGCACTCACTGACATCTATCTTGTGCATATCTAATGTGGCCATCCCTGTCTTCGAACAGGATCAATCAATCCTGCTCTAAGACAGGGTTATTGGACATGACTGTAAATCATGGTTGATGTCCATTGCTTTACATGAGGACCCTAACTATGAAATAGCAATTTATCAGCTACTTTAAGGGGACCTGGAGCTGAGCTATCTATTAGAATCAACGAACACTGATAATGCATACTTGTTGTGTTGATAATGCCAGGACTTTTCACAGTCAGATTTTCCTCCATGAACAGCTTTACATTAATTATGTTGAGCTCTTAATTTTCCATATAAACTTTAAGGGTTTTATTCACTATTAGGTAATTAGTCAGTTTTGCTTTGCATGCTGCTAATAGCAATGTTTATACAGCGTATGTGTGGAACGGCAATAATTATTTCTGCATTGCTCAGATTATATTTTAATATGATTTTTTATTTCTATTTATTTTTTACCTAGGAATAGAGAAATAAATACAAGCTCATATATGTAAAAGTTTATGTCACTGTAGAATAACAACATAAAGTAAAGGATGGTTAGGACTTGGAAACAATCAAAACTTGATATGATAGCTTTTGAATGGTCCATTGGGATCAATCATATCTTTGAATGAGCACATTTCCATTCACCATCCATACTTGGAATGGGCTTCTTTCTACTTAAAAAGTACCTTAACTTTGCAGCGTACCATGAAATAACATTGTTTTACATTGTGCAAATAAAAAGTGTTTAACTGTCTTTGTGAGGGAGCTTAGCTAGAGGCTTTGTTTGTAAAAATATTCCTAAGTACAGGTAATAAGCAGAACAATCATAACTGCTTGATTACGTATCATTTAGTCCTTTTTGCACTTATATAGTTAGTGATAGTTTACTTCATTATATAAACATTGTCATACAATTGCATCAAATTTGGTGAACCCCAAGACAACTTATGTTGCTTAAAAAAGGAAAAAAAAGATACTTTCCTTTACAGTAGTGAATTTTTTGTAATTCATATGAGCCTTTGAGATAAACAATTATGTGACGCAGGGGAAACAAGGATTTGTGTGCCCAGCTGATATCTTGCAAAAATAGGAGAAGCGGTAGATGGTATAGATACATATAATAGGGCCGTTTCTCCCGCTATGCAAAGTATGCGGGCCCTGCACATCAATAGTCTCAGGAATCATGTGTGCACATGAAGTGCTCACAAAAAATTTGCATAGGGCCCACCACAGTCTAGAAAAGGCCCTGACTTTTAATTACCCTTTATTGGTAGAAGTATTCTTTACATTCATAATACATTGTACACATTTCAAACCCTAAATAATTCACTTGATTAGAACCTCTCTTTATAGATGATTAGTGATGGCCGAACATCGGCCTGGACTGTCCGCGAACAGGCGAGTCGGACTTTTAAAGAAGTCCGCCGTCCGCCTGTTCGCGGACACATTCAAATATCCCGCCTGGAATTTGAATCGGAAAAACCGGATGTGACGTCAGTGACGTCACATCCGGTCCCTGGAACGCATCCTGGAACGCATAGTTCCTGGTTACGGGAACCGGATGTGACGTCACTAACGTCACTTCCTGTTCCGAGCCAGTATTTTCACTACAAGACCGGCTTCATGCCGGTCTTGTAGTGAAAAGATTCTTCCTCCGGCACGATCTTGCAGGTTCTGATCCTGCCGGAGGAAGAATATAGATCTTCTTCTCGCCGGCGAACGGGGCGGGTCGAACACCCGTACTGTCCGCCGGCGAGAGGATGGGCGAACATGCTTGTTCGTGGCCGAACTGTCCACCTTGCGGACAGTTCGGCCATCACTATAGATGATGAATTGTTTATTCAAAGGAAAGATGCTACCAAGCTATTAGAATTTAATTACAACAGATGTTTTTCCCGAAGTGGATCTGCATAAAAAAAAAAAAAGTAAACATAACATGTATACTTACCTGTCAGCTATGACTGTTGGATTGGAGTTGATGCCAGGCTTACACCTAGATAATATACATTTTGAATTGGGGGTACCTGTGTCTTAAAGTGCGAAGGCAGGACTACTTGTGGTTGTTTGCAGCCAAGCAATATGCTTAGCCGGGGAGGCGGAAGCTGTCAGATGGAACATCCACCCACAGGCAGATCAATACTGCTGGAGCTCCGCTGACAAAGGCTATGTTTTCACTGCATCAATTGACGCATCCAGTGTAAATCAATGGACTAGTACACACATACGTTGATTGCCTGCGTTGGGTTGTATTGCGTTAATGTCAACGCGAAGCCCAGCTTAATAATAAGAAATAAAAAAAAACGCGTCATGCATCCTTGACACATGCACCTGTGTTAAGGTAGATGAGTAAATGCAACACATACATTAACGCCATGGAAACATAGCCATAAACAGCAGTAGCAGAGACAGATAAAAGGCATGGAACTCTGCCATCTGCCCATGTATGAGCTCACGCTGCCAGCTCACATATACAGAGAGCCTGGAGCAGTTTGACTCCCGGCTTACAAACTTACTAAGATCTTTCCTCTGGCTCTGTGCTTTCTGTATGTGATCTGGGCAGCTTGAGCCCAACTCACATACACCACACTGCAGTGTATCTAAGCTGAGCTCAAGCTGCCCAGCTCACATACAGAAGCTCTCTTGGCCCAGACCTGGAGAAAGAAAAGCAGTCAGACACAGTTTGCCTGTCTCCTCTAACTAGTAACCCGAAGTATATTTTCAGGTATCAGGAGCTCCGATGTATAGGGTGCTTCTGAAAAATACAGCTCAATAAAGTTTTTTTTAAATCTAAAGTGTATTCATTGAGTTTAAAAAATATGATGAGTGATGGGGGTGACAGCAATTGTGTTGAGCAAGTCAGGGTCAAAAGTCAATAAAAATGTAATATTCTACTTGTTTCTTACGCTACTCTTTTTAGGTTTTATTAAGGCAAGGTGTGGTAAACCACAACACAGCGGCTTTTTAACCTCAGACACCAGCATAGAGAGGACATCAAAGTGAGCAGTAATAATGGTCTAGTTTTCAGGCACTGTGGTTGCTGTGTGTTCTTTTTGAGGCTCCAAGCTGGGTAGATAAACAACATCATGCTTAAAACATTAAGACATTCTACATATTTACCAATATTTTACCAATATTGCAACCACTGCCCAGATACCTTTAAAGTAAATGCTATACACACAAGAACATGCACTTATTTGATTTAATACTTTTTCTACGCTTTACCCCCAACAAATATGACATAAAACCCTTTAACAAAACTACATACCTTACAACCACTGGTTATTAATACTCTGCAAGAAAGGTCATTTATGCCAAGCCACTGAATGGCAATGATAGCTTATGAATTCTGTAGGTTAATTGGCTTTTTACCTGTTGATAAGGCTAATGTCATAGTCCTTCCAGATTCTAGCTTCATAGTATCCGCTCAAACTGTGTCCAGAGAGCCGATAACATTCCATAATTAAACCCTGACTAAATTATGTGTTTAATTCACAGCAGTCAGCACCCAATTATCTTAGTTTATATAATAAATGACATAAATTATGATTTCTCATTTTCAAACTCCTATTAAATTGAGGTTTTTTTCTTTTAACAATAAGCCATAACATGATTTTGGCTCCATGAATTAAACTTTATCTTTTTAAAATATCATTTATGATACAGCCAGGTCACAGGCATTAAATATATTAAGTTGTGTGGAGCTTTAAATTGCTATTTATTAAATATTTTATGAAATTATTAGTATATTTTATAACTTCTTAGTGCATTTAATAGACTACTATAGTAAAACTTCAATTCACAACTCTCCTGTTACATAATATATTGCATCCTCCAGTACCAAAAAAGCAAGCATACATACATATATTTTACTAAATATCTTCTTGGATACTGATACATCTGAACTAATAATGCAACTTTAAAATACTGCAGGACAAATACATATTTAAGTTATTTTTTATATACATTCTATTTGATTCACTCTCTGTATGTCCTGTGACCACCATTTTTTGGACTAGGATATCATAAAAAATCCATAATTTAATAAAACGGTCATTGGCTGGGAATACATAGGGTAACTTCTTATATGGTTTAAGATTTAATACAATTATTGGACTACTGAATATATCACCCAGGTTCCCAACCTGCAGCACTGGGGCCACATGCATCCCATTGGGTGTTCTTCAGTGCCCCCCCTTGGTCTTCCACTTTCAGCCGCATAAACCCCCTATGGTAGCTAGTCGCCCAGCCTGTGCATTTTGTTTTGCCCTTATTTGCCTGGCTGAAAATAAAGCCCCAGGTGGATGCCTGAGTTTGAGTTTAAGGACAGTGTTTTGCCTCTTGCTTCTGAACCACGATTCCTGCAGCCCACGAGCAATTCCCCAACTTGCCACATAGTATAGACATACAGGTGTGAAAAGTAAGTCCAAATACCCATAGTAAGTCACCAGAATTAAGTCTTTAACTTAAATCCCCAGTTGCCTAATCATATGAATTGCTTTGCAGTTCATTACTGTATTGTATGAGTACCCTTTGTACTGCCCTCCATGACCACATATACCTATTCTGCTTATTGCAAAGAACTATTTGCAAGTTACCTTTAGTGTTATTTGAAGCGTTCCGCATTCGGGGAGAATATCCATACAGCAACACAGGGATATAAGGCAGAAGGTTTCTGCCAAATGCTTGTGTTGGCCCCCATCTATACTAACCAGCATGATAAATGCCTTGACTGTCTCAATATCTAAAAATACACTACAATTGTTTCATGCTTCAAATGATTTTGGCAAAAAGGCAAAAATGGAAAGAACAGATGAGCAGAAATCTGGAAGATTGTAACCAATTCTCTCTCACTGCATAAGCCAGCTCGGCTTGTGGTTATCTGTGGAGAATTTGACTGATATAACCTGAGCATCGTATTGGCATGCTTAAAAGAAGGTTTCTTCCAAAGGTTTGAGTTATCCTAATGCACGTGCAGCCACTGTGTCCATGAGAACGCATACAAAGCTTCATTTGGGTTAAAAAAGAGAAAACATCTATTATGTCTACTCTGTATTATGTTTATTTCAAGTTAAAGCTTTGTCATGTTATTATGTATATATTTTTTAATATTGCAAATCCGTACAATACCAATAGGTTTCATTCATGGGCTTTACTATATAAGCTTCTAATATACTTGCCAGCATTCTCTGGATTTAATGTTCCATACCATAGGAATCCTACTTCTCTGAGCTGGCACACCTCACCATGCGTAGGTCTTGGATAAAGACAATGACCTGGCATGAAAGCAGCTAAAATAGATGGCATATTGAATTCTAATAGTTTCTGGAAGCCTTTACAAATTCATCTCCAACTGCAGGAGGAGGATTCCTCTCTAAGCAGCAATAAAAAAAGCAATCCATGACAAAATGCTGCTAAACAGAAAATAACCACCACCCAGGCTCATTGTTCAGGGATCTATACAATATACATGCCATTGGAAATACTCAATGCTTTTACATCTTTTATTATAGCCAATTGGGGAGTACATTATGGTTATAATATAATACATTTATCTTCCTTCCATGTAACCTTCTTTTCTTCTCTTATGCATCGCCGTCTCTGGAGTCCAATGTGTGTCTTATGTTATTTGCTTTATAGACATTATTCTTCTTTTCTTCCCATTATTTCCCTATCCATTTGGGAATTTACCTATCTTTTATTATTTAGTGTATAATTTCCATGGCTGTTCAGTTTTAGAAGAAGCACTATGTCTTTATGGGTCACAGTACTTATTATTCAGAAAGAGATATATACCAACTCTACCATGACACCATGAAGTATGCAGAAACCTTCAGGGTATTTAAAACTTTGCTACCTATTGCTCCTCACATAATGTGTTAGGTATATATAGATCTCACATTTTGTATGAAGAAATACTAATTCATTTCAGTTTTTGTGGTAATATAATGCAAATATGTACATTTCCTGGGCTATACTAGGCAAGTTTGTGGAACATGTTGTCCATATACTACCTTACCTAATTTTTCCACTAAATGTTTCTGAAAAAATGTGTTTGTTTAAAAAATACAACGCCAAAATGTTAGGTTTGAAAAGTAAAAGGATAATAAATTCTATACCACTCTTTTATGGCCAGTGATTATTTATCTCACTCCCGTACCTAAATTGGTTTTACCTATATTTGTAAATAAGAGCTGAATAATCCCCACCCATAGAAGAATATGCATACCAAGAATAGGCACCACATGCTTAAGAAATAACATGACCAGCAATGTTTGGATATGGTTTTAATATGATTGATAATGTCAGAAAGACGTATTTTCAGCATGAGACTTTTGATAGCCCTTTACCTCTGAGAAACCTAGTAAATATATATATTGGGTAAATTAACAACAGCAAAGAACCTTTGTGGTACGTTTTTACCCAAACATACTGTTTTCCTTGTTTTAGCATATAATCAGTCCATTGGGTTGTGAGTAGCTATCGCCTTGCCCCTTATGAAGTAAGAATGAGTAATGAGCACAATGAAGGTCAGCCTTTGATTGCTTCAGATTACACTACAATTTTTTACCCAAAGTCAACGCTTCCAATTCCAGTTGCTTAGGGAATACAAGCATGCACGTACTGAAATTATTTCAGTGTTTTAGCTGAACATCTAATAAAACAACCAATCCTTTTGCAGCCCATGGAGATTTGCAATCTAGAAATATCTAGAAAACTGTCAGATACTTGTACCACTACAGAAATTTGCTAATATCAGACCACTTTCCAACAGTTTTTATGTTCGATTTTAATAACTTTTGGTCGATTGGACCAGGTATGCGGGAATCTATTTCTGTTTCATTTATTTAGAAGAATCGATTTTTGAGTCAACCAAATGGAAAATTTTAGCCATGTATGGCCAAATTTAGCTTGGCTAGCATTTCCCTTTAGTTCCAGATGTTTGGCTTTCTCTTCTGATTTAGGTGTTTGAGGCATGTTAATCGTGACATTATAAGTGCAGATCTGATGAAAATTATAGTATATTATATGGCTATAGTATATGGCTAATTTTCCTTACATCTGAATAAACTGTAAAAACAAGTAATAGCTGAAAACACACTTCTTAAAATAAATAAATAACTGTGTAATAGGTGTGTGAGAGGACATCTGGATCAATGTATCTCCCAATTATTAATTAAACATGTCAACACAAAACTGTGTGCCATCATGAATAGGCCCATCTAAAAAACCACAATTATAGTATAAAAGCTAAACCAAAAAAACAAAAACATCTTTATATTTGTAGATTTAATAACTTTAAAACAACTTTGAAATAAATACTGAATAAACTCTGAATAAATTAGTATTTTCAGGTGAGATTTATTGCTGCATTGGCACAGTTTAACACTTACCCAAACACACTGTTTTCCTGGTTAGGGTTGGCATTAGGTTGTGAGTAGAGATGGTCAATTTTTTCGACTAGCTGACTTTGTGAGCTGATTGCAAAGCCTCTAAAAATGGTATCATCACCAAAATTGCTGGACATGTAGAAAAGAATTGTGGGAACATTTGAAAAACTAAAACTTTTGCTCTAGCACGTGTAGTTTTTACATAAATTAGGTTAAAAATCAAAGTTGAAATTTAAATTTTTGAAATTCTGACTTGACTTTGAACTTAATTTGTGCAAAAACTATTTGTGTTAGAGACATACTTTTATTTTGTAGTATACCCCGAACCCTTCTGTTCATCTCCAGCATGATGCCATGTTCAGGGGCTTTGCAATTACCTCAAAATCGTTGAAATGGTAAAAAATGTTAAACTAAATTTGACCATCTCTAGTTGTGAATAGCCATCTTCTTGCCCCTTTATGAAGGGCTGACTAATAAGCACAGTGAAGGTCAGTGTTGGACCTCTGTATGCTTCAGTTTATACTAAAAAAATTTGCCCAAAGTTGAATGCTTCCAATTGCAGTTGCTTAGGGAATACCAGTTTGCACATATTCTTGAAATTATTTAGTGTTTCAGCTGAAAATCTAATAAAACACCTTAAGATTGTAATGATATTTTATGATTGTTTGTAGGATAACAGCTAAAAACAACGGCCACTTGTGTATACGGAGCTGAAAATGTGCCCGGATCAATTTGTGTTTTGTTGTTGTTGGGTGAATATTTGGCATCTGCACTGTAAATTTGCCATGCCTTGTTCCTTACAGTGTATCAGGGTGGAGGCAGACCTGTTGGTAAAAACTTAGGACTACTTATGTGATGGCCTCCAGTGAAAACCACTATAACCAGCAAGGTGGTAACATCCTTAAATCTTATTCCAAATCTCCTGAGAATAGCAGTCATATGGAGTTATGCCCTAGAAGATCCCGCACTGCAGATGAGTCTGTAGCCACAGGTGTTCTTAGGCACCCTCTATTCCATAAAGAGAGTTTTTTTTACCATGCATTGTTCCTCACAGTGTATCAGGGTAGAGGCTGCCATGTTAGTAAAGGCTTAGCACTACTTCTGTTATGGCCTTCAGTAAAAAAAAAACACAGTAACTAACAAGATGGTAACATCCTTAAATCTTATTCCAAATTTCCTGAGAATAGCAGTCAGTAGTAGTGCCCTAGAAGAGCTCACTCTGCAGATGAGTCTGTAGCCACAGGTGTTCCTTGGCATCCTCTATTCCATAAAGAAAAGCTACAGATTCAAGAAGAAAAGTGACTGCATAGTTAACAATTAACATTAACATTTCAAAATATCTCCATTATCATAGCAAATCCTACCTTTCTGAGGTCTACTTTAATAGGGGGATGCGTTACTGAGAGTCTTGCTCAACTCCTCTATTTACATATAGAGCATAAATCGAGAAGGAAGGATTACAATATGTGATGTTAATTATTACAAAAAAACTTGAATCTCAAGGACATTCTAGCTATAAACAGCCACAAAACAGAGCATTCCAGGTTCCCATAGTGCTCAGCGATGGAATACATTTGGATTAAGCATAAAAAACAACATACTTCTAGAGTCTTAATTGTAGCCATAACAGCTGTTGACCCGTGTTTCAGAAAACACAAAGCAAACAGAACAAAAAAGAGAGAATGAAAAGATAATTGTCTGAATCGTTTAAACACAAATTGACAAGGAAGCCGCAGTAAGAGAAAACAAGTAAGATGGAAGAGGCACAAAAGATACTTAAAGTACTGTCACAACAAATCTCTCCATTTGCTTTGTCAACTAAAGTATTTGGGGTGAATAACCTGATCCACTGAAATCCCTTACACATAGCAAAGGATATTTATTATGACAGATTAAATGCTCAGCTTCTAAAATGACTTGAGTGGCTAATATTTATAAAGCAATAAACTTGGGAATTATGGTAATTAGTACAACATCACCAATTAATTTATTTTCTTCCATTTAAAACCATCGGAACAATGGAGAAGCATACTAAATAGGCTTGATCTGTTCTGTTGTAATTAATTCTAATGTATCGCTGCTGTGAAATGGAATGAGCTCTGAGGAGACAATGTGAATGGACGCTGAATGATGTACTGCTGCTTTTGTCATCCAGGTTCTACAAAGATTGTGTGCTTTATAGAAGATGTAATTCCAAATTTCAGAGAAATCCAAAGCCTTTACTATTGATTTTACAACTCCTGACATACTCTATAGATGTTAACTTATAAAATATTGAAGTATTTTTAAACCTGGATTTTCTCTTGTTTGCTAACTTTTTGTCTGTTCAAATATATATATTTTTATTATAATTCTGTAGACTAAAAAAATATTCTTTCCATGATAAGGAGTTTGGAAGCTTTTAGCCATGTCCTAGATCAGAAGTGCTCAAAATTGCACTGTGATATGTGTTGATTGTGAATTCTGATCTAATTTAATGCGAATATCGGCACTTTGAGAATTTGCAAAAATCTTGAATATAGTACTATATGTATTGTAATTGCGAATATTCAAGATGTTTTACATCAGTAACTGAAACTAATGTACATTGCGTTCACAATATGCCCATGTGCAAGTGTCGATTTGTGCAATGAAGATAATCTGTGTAAAGTACCATGCATTGTGTTTGCAATATGTGCATGTACAATAAATCGGAAGAAGCGGAGAAACGAGGAAAAAATAGGAAAAACAGGATTTAGGTAAATCCCTTAATCAAGTGGGTGGGAGCTTCAGAGTTGGGCTTATATTGGAATTTATGGTTGGATAGGGTTACTTACCCTTTCGGTTGCTGGAACACGAATATGTGCTCATGTGCCAACAACAATAGTAAAAGAAGGCCTTTCGTTAAGGATTTATGGAGGATGTTAAGGTCGCTCTCTGTAGCCTTTGGGGTTCCTGGGGATGGTCAGGTGGTAACACTTTCATTATCCTCTGTATCAATATATAGATGTGGTTGTGGGTTTTTCCCAAAAAAAGAACTTATGGAGGTGCCTGTTATTTGTATCTAATTACTTGCTATTTTATTATTAGGTAGAATAAAACAACAATTAAATAACATTTACAATAAACAAAATTTACAATAAAATTCACAATAAAAATTGTGATACAAATTGTAATATAAAGGTCTTTTTGATGCATTTCGTTCTCACCACTTCTTCAGGACAATAGTATGGTGGGGTCTGTTGATAGGAGAAATATATATATATACACATATTTGTATCAAAAAGACATTCATGCATCTATAGATAAATTGATTATTTGGGGCTATGTAGCATACTAAACAGATTTGGCAAGAAAGGTAATAATGACTACTTGCCGAAAATGTTGCTCGTCACTAATCATGATCTACTGCTTGATCACAAAGGCAATGGGACTTGATTACAGAACCCTTACATTTTTAATAACAGGAGGCCAAGAGGGCCAAAATCGTGCAGTATATTACATTTTTGTTGTTGGGTTATAGTTAGGTGTTGCATAATGCTCAAAGCATGTAAGTGAGGTCAGAAATCAATTAGGCAAAATCTTAGCATTTCAACCATAAGATGAAATAGTAGTTATGTGGTTAGAATACGGTTAATGTTACAATAAATATTGCAGAAATGTTCTTTAATGATTCCTGAATAGAGCTAGATGACGCTACCTTTTCTAAGGAAAATCTGTCATTGAAAATCTGCCATTCAATATACTTATCAAGGACTAGACAGAAGAGATTAAATACTGCAATAAGATTCATGTTATTTTTAACATATACCTGGGGTCATCTTTTTTATGTTTAAGTTTAATAGAGATACTTGAGAAAAGGTTGGATATTAACTCATACCACTTTACTAAATGATTCTACTTTATTTCAACTTAATGTATCGCATATTTGGCCAAGTCAAAATGAGCTTGTGAGTGAATAATCCATATTCAGAGGTGACTCGCTCAGATTTATGAAAAGCCAGAGGTATTGGTAGCTGAAGGCACATGCTCATCAAGAGTTTTCCTTTAAGTCGACCTTGGTCTCCACCTTCTTCAGGTACAATAGAACTCTTCATAACTTTTACAGAAAGATTTTGGATGTATTCTGGCTACTTCATACCAATGGGTCTATTAATCAACATGCTGTTTTCACTAAAGGTATCCTTTTCATGTCATTCCCCCCACCATCTTCTCATGTGAAACTACCCAGTTAAGAGTTTGCTTTCAGGAGACAAAAAAGTGAAATATATTCCACCAATTTCATTCACTGCTCCTTTTTATTTCTACATTAGAATTGACAAAATGTATACATTTAGAGGTATTTCTGCATCATTGTGTAAACAGAATGTAACTTTGCACAAAAAGTTAAAATATAGTCATTTGCTTTACTCAACTTCTTAAAGGTTACAAAAGCAATATTAGCCACATATGTAATTGGCAATTTATCTGGGACATGGTTTAGCTAAAATTATTTTCATTTTCACTCTAGTGTAAATTCTACTTAAAGGCCAGTTATGTTTTAGTTGCTGCAGCTATAAGCAGAGATTTTGCAGAGTGAATATGAAACACAATTCACTTTCTGTGTTTTCTGCCATTTTTCTTTCAAGCTCTGAACTCTATGAAACAGAATTCAGGCAGAGAGAGCCTGAATTGTGGAGAAGTGGAAGCCCATCATTTATATTTATATGGATGTAGAAGTCATTTGGTTCTTTTAATTCAATAAACATTAAAGAATGTGGAAGGGTTGTGAGGTGCAACCATCTAGTCGACATTCTTCAATGTCAGTTTTTCTCTGTATAAAGTCACAAAAATGTATTTAAATTTTAAACACTGCAATTATTCTGAAAATACTTAATTTTTTTAGCTTTTACCTGGATTATTCAAGTCAACAAGTTCTCAAGAGCATATGTAACTAGACATGGTCGATTTTTTTTAAAAAAATTCGACCATTTTGACGGTTTCGAGTTAATTTCAAAGCCACTGAACACAAACAGTTTTTGCACAAATTAAGTTCAAAGTCAAGTCAAAATTTCAAAAATGAAAAAAGACTTAATTTATGCAAAAACTACATGTGTTAGAGCAATAGTTTTTTTTTTTTCAAATATTTCCACAGCCCTTCTCTACATCTCCAGCAAGTTTGGTGATGATACCATGCTCAGGGGCTTTGCAATCAGCTCACAAAATTAGCAAGTCAAAAAATTCGACCATCTCTACATGTAACATGCTAACATGACTATGACCTTTCAAATAGTACCTGACCAGAGGACAGATCTTAAAAAAAGTAAATATAAAGCTACCATTCCTCCCTATTATTGGCTTCTTGTGCCATTCATGTAATGATTAGTTATGTTGTAGGTTCTCAGATAACAGTAAGAGTGTTCGACCCGCCCCCTGTATTTCATATTCATAAAGATCAAAGTGTAAGCCAATAAAAACTAACCCCCCCCCCCCCATAAAAGAAGCAGCTCCTGAGTCATTCAGCAGGAAAATATGTCACAACAAATCTGGTTTACAACAAATCTGAAAATAGCTCTATTTACAGTGCTGCTTGAAAGTATGTGAACCCCTCAAGTGGTGTAGATGTTTCTGTTG
>CM070032.1:180774647-180791704 GCA_036250615.1 Ptychadena robeensis
TGCACAAACAGTGACCATGTCTGGAGGGTTCACATACTTTCAAGCAGCACTGTATATCAATATCTGGCCTGTTTGTAGCCAGACTAAAGGTGGGTATCCCTACTTTACCTCCCTGCGGTATTCCTGAGTGTGGCTCAAGGGTAATTTTTATGACCAAAAGCATCACACCGAGCCACACTGAGGATTGTTTACCTGTTTTAGACAAGCCATTACTTCTAGCAATGTCCATCTGGCTCCTTCTTCCTGGATACATGTTGCCAGTCCCAATAATCATGCCTGGGACATGTGGAGTGGGCATGAGTGGTTTGGATATTTAAACAGATTACCGTATTTTTCGGAGCCTGCAGCTCGTCTGCTGCACTGTATAGGAGTTGGGCACAAACTGCCCAACGCACACAAAGTTCTGCCAGCCAGGCTAGAGGCAGGGAAACTTCTCCACCTCTTTAACTCCTGCTCTGCCGGTCGGAGCATGGAGCTCTGGCCAGCAGAGTAGGAGAAAGCTGTAGTCTATAATAGTCAAAAACATAGGATATATGGCACAAAATAAAAAATAAAGTGTCCCCAAAAACAGATTACCACATACAAGGTATTATATGTATGTGGTAATTCATGGCTAATGTTTTGGATATTATCAATATGTTTAAAAAAGAAAAGTTACTTTTTGTTTGAACTGCCCTAGTTTCTGTATATAATCTCTGTTATCTTTTCATAGCTACCCATCAGTGATCATAATAAATTTAAGCAAGCTTAAGGATAAGACTCTTCTGCACACCCTGCTCTTGTTTTACTAAACTCTAATCTGTGCTTTAATATGGCAACACGTCTGGTTCCTGACATAATTCTTGGAACGTCTCTTGCTACTTTCATTTTGTTGTAGCCTCAAGCGTATAGCTACTGTAGCCATTAGTGTTTTACACAATTAGCAGAGCAGTAAATGCTTGTAAAAGTAACATTTCAGTAACCACACACTCACTAACTTCCATGGAATCCTACTACTTGCTCTGGAGCCTGAAATACATAATGCTTGAAGGAAATCATTTCATATGGTAATACGACATAGTTTGTCTTCATAACATCTGTGTGTAGACATTCTCTGGAGTAATGATTATTTGTCGTTATTGTTGCTGCATTAATCATAACCTTAATGAAGATTCAGAAATGATCTGTATAATGATAAATTCCTATATTTTCTACACATGATAACATCATCGGTAAAACCTCCGGGTTTGGACTGTAAGAGGACCAAGAGGTACTTATAAGGCCCCCTAACACCAACTAGTTCATAATCTAGGGCACAAGGTTTTTCCTCTGGTGGTTTATACCACAGCTGGACACCAATGTTAGACAAAATTTACACTATTGTTTCTCAGGGAAACGAACTGTCGTTATGGCAGCAGCTAGGGAAACGACCTATAACGGGCGCTTGCAAACCTGTGCAGGTGCTCGGAGGCCGTTTAGATAATGTGTCAGTATCCGAACCCAGGGACATCAGCTCTATCCCCTGAACCACCGGAATTTTTGCTTCAGTACTTTGTCGGATACCTTGTACTAGACACTTACATACACTATAGTTACATAGTTCTCATGAACCCTTGGCCCCTCCCATGGACTTTTTAGGAAAGCCAGGTCCCAACTGGGATTCAATGCCAGATTATTGTGCTTTCAGACAGTGTCTTGCTTCCTGTTTATTCCTGCTTATGCCTTCATCATCTTCGTGTACTGGCCCTTGCATTGACAACCCGACTACTCTTTATCTTGCTCCTTTGTGACTTGACACCACCAGCTTTGGACCTACGCTTGTTTTGACCACGCTTCTGCTTGCTGCCTCTGACTACCTGTTGATCCTGCCATTAAAAAAACTGACTGGCCGACGCCTAATGTCGCGTTTTGTGAACGACAGTGTAAATTAAGCATAACCAAGGTTTGCCTCCGGCTGATTTGCAAATGTGTAAAGGCTAACTCACCCATTCTTTTTAGGGTGCTCCTGTGGTCCTCCTGTGTGCTTTCTGTTTCACATAACTTAATATTGTGTACAGCTGCTTTCTACCATAACAGCCATTCTTCTTTATATCTAAATTATTTAGTGTTTATTAAAAATTAAAAAGGGGAGAGGGATGTCACTTAATTGATAAAATAGATAAGACTAAGTAGCTGTGAAAAAAATCATGTTTGAAATAAATAGAAAACTGAATTGAAATTGAGTGTTGTGGAATAAACATAATATGTTGGCGCTATATAAATAAATAATTATAATAATAAAATAATAAGCTGTTTTACTGTTGGAGTTGTCAAACTATTTAGTGGTCTATAGCAAACTGACATCATGGGTGAATTAGCCAGGACATACCTCAGTCACACTGTAGCTCCTTGCATTTATACTGCATTTTTGTAATAGACATACATTTTATTGACATAAGAACATAGTATCTACCTTTGTTTTCACTTTTTGAAATTTTTTATTTACTATAAAGTTTGATGTTTTGACCTGTGACGACCCTTGTGAAACTCAAGCCATTTCCTAATAGTCAAAAAGTTCACAGATTTCAAGTAAAATAAAATGTAATCACCACTTTTATTTACTAAAAAATGCAGTTAACCATTTTCACCATGTAGGGTCTGCAAATGGGAGCAAAGTACAGTCTGAGCATAGCTAGCATCTGCAGAATGTACATATACTGGATTATACTGTGATAGGCCTGTCATGTGGTTCGGCAATTTTTTCAAAAAAGGAGATTTCTAGTATTCCCTATTCTTGTAATTCAATACACTGAGGACTTTGTCATACCAAAATTAAATCTAAAAAAAGGAAGCATGACGGTTAGAAAAATGGCTAGAGATCATATTCAGCTGACACGCAGTGTACATTTATGGCAACTGTTGTCATTGTCTACATAATAAGATGATTATCGCTCAACAGTATGAGTTTTAAGGAGACAAGGAAACTCGAGGGAAACAAAAGCATGGATTTAAATGTTACATTCCTGAGTGAAAGGAAAAGCTAAAGCAGGGCAAGTTCTAACCAAGTCTGTAGAGCAAATAAAAACGTTATTGTTACCTGCAACAATAAGTAATTCTCTCTTCATGAAACAACTTGTAAATGCAGTAAGGTAATCCAATAACTAGTAATTACTGTGTAGACTTTTGTCAAAGTGTACATCATTACCGTGAAATGTTAGGCAATGAATACATCACATTTGATAACCATGATGCTATACAATGCATATACTGAGAATAGAAAGTGTGGCTTTCTATTGGTTTCCGTTGTTGCTCTCCATGTCGCACAAGTTGAAAAAAGTGCTAAACTGCAGGACAGATGTTCTTAGCTTCTAAAAGTTGAGGTGCTAATGAGCACAAACTTTAATTTCTCATTCTTAAAACAGTTAAGCTGCTATATATTGCATTTTTGTGGCTTTAGATATGCTTTAGAGCCCAGGTGCCCAACCTGTGGCCCGTGGCTACATTCAGCCCTTTGGGGGTTGTTCGGCGCCCCCTCCCCCTTGGTCCACTTGTGTCCCCCAAAATCTAACTGTTAATGTATAGGGAGAGGGACTTGCTTAGGCTCCAGCTGAGCATGCTAATTGGTGTACGTGAAAGACAATCAGTGACCCAGACGGCGCCTAAGCACCTAGGCTTCCAATATACTACGTTGATTATATCTATGAGGCCCATAACTTTTGATGATACATATGGGGCATTCCATATATCACCATGTGTAGCGGTTACACGCTGACTTGGCATTCCTAATCCACTTTGGTGGTACTACATAAGTAAAACTTTCAATGTTGATAAAACCAGGTCTACATATGACCACTGCACCCAGGGGCAGGGGGAGTGGGTGCTGTTGGGTTTTGACTGCCAGCCAGGATCTGGTCCGCCGCCCTTGCAAGTCCCCTGCTGTCCTCTCTCCCCCTATTTGGGGTGCGCCACATTGAGCTCTATTTCCTGGATTGGTCCATAGATGCAGAATGTTGTTGGACAAACCATTAAAAAATCTCCTGATGTAGCCCAGTTAGGGCGGAAACTGTCAAGAAATGTCAACAAGTACCATGTCTTTATGTTATATGATGATTGGCATGTCAGCACTTTGTAACTTTGTAAATGTTATATATGCTGTAAAAGTCTGTAAATACACCAAATATATCTTTAAATTGTGAGAAAGCTTAATATGGCATTAAATGAATTTGTTGCCGTTAAAGTCCCCGTGTCCCACACCTCCTTTGTAAATGGTAAAAACTTGGGGCAGATTTGGGTCTGTGTCCCCTTTCCGCCTTTTTTTGTGTATTCCCTGAATAGATCCCTGACCCAACGTTACTTTCTTTCTTCTATTGCTTTTTTGCAATATATAATTTTTTTTCTGTTCTTAGGTTAGATACACATTAAGTTAAGCATTTGAATATTTGTAAATATTAAGCACCAACAACATTGTTTATAACTTCCAAACAAAATGCCTAAATAGGATGATAAATCAGCCATAGAAAGAATGGAATGTGCTAGAAATACTGAAGGACACATTTTAAAAGAATTAGCTTTTAGAGACAATAATATTCACATACAGGGCCAAAAATTCAGTTGTTTTTCTTTCTTTTTTTTTGCAAACAGCCTCCGTACATTACACATTGGAGGTTATGTAGTGTACACAATTTAAAAAAGAGGGGAAAAGAAAGAAAAACATACAGAAAACCGCTTTACAGATAGTTACCCACTCATAATAATAATAAAGACCTTGACAACCATTTAGCGGGTCTGAGGGCTTTGGAGGAATATTAACGTCCATTGTGGGAAATTCACTTAAGAGTGTAATTCTGAAATAAATAAAATCAAAGGGAAAAATGACTTCAAGCATTTACCGGTTCCTTATGCATGGTCAGTGTCGCTGACACACAACTTATGTATCACTACTGAAAATATGTTGTCCTTGAGCAGAACATAAAGTTATTTTGTAAAATGCATGTGCAAGAGTTTGTTGAGTGATAGAAATAAGAAAACCGGTTTCTGAAGGATTTTTTATGGCTTGATACTAGATGGTCTCCGTGGTGTTGGTATTAAACCTTCATGAATGCCTCTTTCTACCATAGTATGGGTAAGTATACCTTTGGTGCACTTATGCTTACATGTTTTGGCTTAAAATTATCCTATTCGCACTGTTATAGTTCCTGTAGAGAATTAGTCCCTGCTACAGGCTGATACACAAATTTTTCATGGGTGGGGGTTCCTGCTATATGAGTGTTATCAGTGGCGGTTTTATAAATGGGTAGTATGGCTGGTTGCCCAGGGCAGCATCGTGCGAGGGGCTGTCCATAAAACCGTCCATCTCCTCTGTGCACCGCCAACAGGGGGGAACATAGGGCAATTTTTGTTTAAGGGGGCCCTAGACCTAAAGATATATATATATATGGCACACCAGCTACTGAACAGACTGGTCCTCACTTACAATGCAGGGCTATGATAATGGAGGTAGGCTACAGTAATATTTTTACCCAACAAAGTTGATTGATGAGAGTAGAGCACAAGAACTGACAAACTTGCCCTATCTCTCTATAGATAAAATAATGACTATCTTTGCTGAGCCCATACACACCCCTCATCCATGTTCACTAGTAGTGTTAATGTATGTTAAGCTGGGAACACATGGCTTGATATAGGAGCCGTTGGAGGTTCCCTGCAGCAGCTCAATGACGTCATTGCGCTGCTGCCCGATATAGGAGGAGCTGAAGACACAGCACTGCTGTTTCTCCAGCTCCGACGATGCTTTGCATGGTCCCGTGGTCCCCATGCAAAACAATGTACATCAACCGTGGTTTGCGGTCATGTCTGATATCTCTGTTTTCAAACGGGATTGATTGGTTCTGGTCAAAAACCGGGATGGCCGCATTAGATGTGGGCATGGCACTCAAAGCAGCCATCGATCTGGCCCATATCTATACGTGTGCTTTACTGTTATAGGCTGCATATAGCTATTATGATCCTGAAAATTTTAAAAAATAATGCAATAAGTATACTATTGTAAAGATATGGGGTCCATATAGACCTACCATCAATCGGAGGTAATTGTAAAACCCGAAGTATAGGGGCATAAAATTGAATCCAACCTTTTTTGTATGTAACATTAATTGATTCATTGATATGTCTATTAGTATTTTCTAATTCCCATCAGGAATAATTCTCAATTGTCTCTAAATAGATACATGTAACCCGCAGCATGCTGAAGACCTCTTGTTTAAAATATACTGCCCTTGTTTCATATAACGAATACTGACTCTCCAAACTGATAAGATTAATCTTACTTGTAAATATTCCCCAGAAACAAGAAGCTTCAATCTGATGTGACTAACATCTCTGCCCGAGAAAAACCTCCACAACTGCCATACTAATTAAAGTCAATGTGCTTTATCAAGTAGATCTTCATCTCACTTTCATTATACTTTCTTATTACCACCCATTAGCTGGCAGTGATAAAGAATAGGTGTACGCCGAATACTTCTGTCTTGCTTTCTGTCCTGAGCTTTTTTGTCTTTTTTTTTCTTCCCTAGAGGAAGACATTGCATTAAACAAGTATCAGCGAGTAGGTCTTCAAAATCCCATTAAAACCTTCACTTTGTAAAAAATGTATTGTTTAGCACTTACTAAGCCATAGACTGATTCTAACTGCATGGACTAATGAGATCATGATTACACAATAAGCCTGAGAAACCATAGTAAAAAAATGGATCATAAAAACTTGTTATGTACTGCTCTGATATATTGTACTGTTAGGAGTGAGAGTGAAAATGTGCAACAAAAAGTTTTAACTTAATTGGCCAGTATACAAGACAATACTACAAAAGAAAAGTTTTCATGTGTGAGTGCAGCAAGGCTCATAATGTGTCGGTTTTCCTGACAAAATAGGACTCATTATTATTTAAAGTGACTCTGTCCTAAAAAAAATTTCTTTATTCATGAAATAGAGTCAAATGTCAAGTATAAACACAACCTCTATTCTCTCTCTGAATACATTTTATAATTGTTTTTAGGTATAACACTTATGTTTTTTAAATGTTTACAGGCTGGAAAGGTGACGCACAGGGTCTCTTCCTCCAGGGGGACCATTATCAGTATGATTGTTCTGTAAATGTATTGTAAAGATGGCCATACGCTGTATAGTTCTAAATCTAGTTTTGTCTGAAGTAAATGTTTAATTGATATATAAAACCACACTGAATCGAATGTCCATTATTTTTAGACAGTCAGTAGCCCATTAGATCACCCATTACAATTTATAGTAAATATGAAAATGATTCCATAGGGCAATGGTGTTCATGCATTTCACAATCCATATTATATTAGTTCTATTCTCTTCTGTGCTATTCAGTGCTATTCTCAACTAAATACCCAATGGATCAGCATATGGACAGTTTAGGTATAGGGTGGTCCCATGACTTTCTATGCTTCCAAAAAGTTGGTTTAGGACTTTAGGCATTCTTGATCCTGGAATGGAAGGACTGGTGCTGGAGCTTCTTGAGGTGTGACACTGTAGGGGACACTTTTGCTTTTTCTTAAAAACTGTGGAGGAACTAATTGAGAAAAAGATTGATACCTTTTAGTGAATGGTTCTTAAAATCATAAACTACAATCTAAATCTTAAAGTTCCAGTTGGTCTTTCAGTGTAATTGTACAAATGATAAGCTGAAAGTAAATAATATTTTATCCCAAACAAGTAACATTAATAAAGTAGGGTGCTTGGTGTGCTGTGCCACAAATAGCACCCCATCTTGAAGAGATTAAACTCTGACCCAGATCAGAGCCAGACAAGCCGAGACTCTGAAAACCTACACAAATCACCAAGTTAGCTGACATATCTATGAGCCACTTAATGATGTTTAGGTTTTATTGCATTACTGTGTATTAAGCATGACTTCTATGTATTACTGCTTAGAAGTCATAATCTGAAAGAGTGATCAGTGCAGAGAAAGATATCTATTGTGTTTCCCAAATGTTTACTGGAGAGCTCTTTGGTCTTTTCATCAGTCTGTCAAGTTAAACAGCCAGTATAGGAAAAATGCATATCATGTTTCCAAAAATGTAGTCTGGACTAAGTATTATGACTTACAATGCAGAATCAGCCTAGTGGATATATACTCAAAATATAAAACAAATATATGTAAAATTTAAGTTTGACTTACGTATGAGCTGTTATGATGGTGGCATCGCCCTTCACAATCCTAAAAAAATCTGCTTACCTGCTGTTCCCTGGAATCGTAGAGATTCCATTTTTATCTGCCAGGCTTCCAAAGGGTAACTCAGGGTGCAATATTGCCAGTGGCCACTGGGGGAATTTATGATGGTTTTCTATGGGAAAATACATTTTGTCCGTTTTAATGCAGAGCTGATATTGGAAATTTACCCATCTATCTCTGCAGTGAGTTCCGGGGGAGGGGTTGGATTTTGCGGCACAAGCCGTGGAGACAGGAGGGGCTGTGAGGGATCTTCTTAAATTACTCCTCAGATATTTTTTTTGTTACGCATTCCCCCCTATTTTCGGCACTTCTACTTTCATTAATGTAATGATGAATTATGGTGGTAGGTCCGCTTTAAACACAAAACATAGAAAAAGTTTGAACAATTTACTGCACTGCATACAATCCTTATGACAGTAAGTTCACAAGGACTCCCTCTATTGTGACACTTACCACTTTGTATTATGATTTTATGTTTGCTTCCTACTTTGAGCAGCGCCATAGAAGATGATAGCACTATACAAATCAATCATAATAATAAATCAAGCATTGACAAGAGATTAGCTTTTTAATGGATCTAGCTCATAGTTTTGCTCATTGCGGAGGATCATTTACATAATAGTGACATTTATACATGATAATAGGAACTTGCTGCTGACAGTTCTCACAAAAAAAAATGTTTGTGTGACAATAACCATACATTACCTTTCAGCTGCTACTCAGAATGTAGCATTAATGGTGGAAGGTTGAGTGTGGCAAGTTTCAGTCTAACAAATAGAAGGATGGTACTTAGATTTGCTGCGATTCAGCATAGCAAATTGCATATATATTAATACGGAAAAATAATTGGTACTTGGTACAAAGACATATTGTTACCACCTGCAAAAACACCATTTTGTTCTCATCCTCTACACTGTGTAAACTATGTTTCCTATACCCTTGTTTTCCATACCATTACCAAATATAAAAAATAAATCATCAGAAACGTGAGACATATCAACATTAATAAATAATGTTCCTGTTTCCCTTTTTTGTACTAAAGGCTGTCATGTGTAGTGGGGTAGGAATTGCAAGCTTATAACTCCAGTATCTGGACAATCCATCAAGTAGTGGAAGGGAATGGAGATTAGAGAATTGCTAAACGAATGCAGTATTTTGTTCTCTGTATTTATTGATAAAGTCTTTCTCTTATTTCATATTGCTAGTATATTAAAAACCACTGTGAATGTGACCTGTGGGAAAGCAAATGCAATAGGCTCCACAATGGACCCCCAACAAAAGAGAGAGGTACACATACAGTACAGTAGTCTTCTCTCTTGCAGTCATCACAGTCAACCTTAGAGGGTTGATTTACTTACCCAAAACCTCTTTTTTTCCTGGCATCATCCAACTCCCTAAAGCTCATTGTATTTTAGGGTATCTTGATGACTCATTATACACATCACCTAGTACTGCAGATTTATTGACGGTTACATTTTGGTATTTTTATTTAGGAATCCTTATAGTTTCCTCGCCCTCTTTTCTAATGTACACATACATTTTTAGGGGAGCAAAACACCTGTATAAAAGGGCATTAGCTTCTCTGTAGAAATAGACTGTAGGTAAAGGTATATACATCTTGATTTTTTAATTTGAAAAACAATTGTTTTAAGTCGATAGCTTGAAAAAATTAACAATCGATTTTACCAACACGCATTCAAAAGTGATCGATTTCTTCCTAAAGCCCTGTGTCCATAATACCATCAGATACAAATCCATCCGAATACCTAGAAAACCTGTCAGATACTTAAACGATCGACTGATGTTAACCAACATGTCCAATGGATTTTAGGTTTGATTCCAATTTCTTTTGGTCCATATACTCAGGTAAAAAGGATTTGCAAATGATCGACTTAAAATGATCCTCTAACAGTGTATGCCCACCTTAAATGGGGTTTACATGGCGATTGAAGATGAAAGGAAGCTAAGTGATAGTAAGGCATATAGAATAATAACCTCTTGGGGAAAAAATTCTGTAACTACCTAAAAAGTGGAGAATGGATGGCTGATTGTCATCTGGACCCTGTGCACTTGAATTTGAAGTTGTTACAAACTCAAGTGTAAATAATGATTATGATTATTTAGCTTTTTGAAATGGACTTACCAACTTTTGCCTTTATCTCCTGCCTGCAACTCTGGTGCCAATAATAGGGCAGATCGGAGTAAATAAAAAAATACTTACCCAGTTAAACTTCTTTCAAAATACAGCAACGCTCCACCTACTTCAACCTGACCCCGTGACGTACTGCGTGACAAGGGACCATTGGAGTTTAGACCTCACTTCCCATGTCATCATGTGCCCGCAGCCAGCCAGATCTGAATCTGGAGATGCAGAGGGTCCCTGGATTCAGATCCGGATTGGTGGAGTGAGCAAGACCGGAAGATTCTCATGCTTCCATCTTCCAGCCTGGAGTACCAGACGCTCCAGGCATTGTGGCGCAGGAGGGAGCAGGCAGCAAAGTAGGTGAGTTGTGTATGCATGTTTCTTGTCATGTTTTTTTTTAAGAGTTTACATCTGATTTAAGTTTGGAGCAAGAGGATGATTTAAGCGAATTATTAAATCCACACCTCGTGATTCACATAATGATTAACAATACTGTGCCACATAGCATACTTGCCATTCATCTTGATATTGCTGTGTATAGAGGCTTCTGTATGGTCTCTATTTCTAATGTCTCTAGTGATCACAGCAGCTGGTATAAGTGATTACTAAGAGGGATGGCTGTTTTATAAAGTTGATTTACTAAACCTTTTTGTTTTTGCTGTGACATAAGCAATAATGTTGAGCTCGAATATTCAAATTTCTAATATATTCGGTGAATATCGGCTATTCAAGAATTCGCTAATTTTGCGGATATGGCGGCGGATATTCGCAATTCCGAATATTCACATTGGGGTGCTTATGGGCATGGATTGTGGATATATATTCGAATTTAGAATCGAATATTAGTAGAATTATTCGCGAAATATCGCAAATTAAAATATTGCCTTTGCCGGTCATCACTACTAAGCAAATGAATACTAAATAACATACTATATACACTACACTAAACTTACATCTATACTTCTAGATGGAAATGCAAGGGTCATGGTGCAATAAAATGTATATAAAAGCAAATGGTTTCTTCTAAGGTTAGATCCAGTATTTTTCTGTCTGGATTTCTGATAGTAGAGGTACAGTCACTCCTCTATACCTATTACTCCTCTATTGTTAATTAGACAGAAAGTAAAGCAAAAGTCAATTTGAGTTGTCATCATAGCAAATGGCCAAGGTACTTTTTTTGTTGGGGACATCTGCCCATGACTACATTTTTAGGTGGGAATAAAACTTGGAGAAATTTCTTCACATTACTTGTTCTGTCTCCAGGATGGGAACTGAAGAGAGCTCTCATGAAAAGTACGTAGGCAGCAAAAAATACACAAGGTTTAACCATTTTCTACCATATCCAAAATGAAACAAAAGGGCTTTGGCTTTACTTAGACTTTACTGCTTCTGCTGGGTGTGTGTCCTCATAAACTATTTCCTTTTAATAATACTGTGTGTGAATGACACCAGAATCCTTTATGCAAAGTATTGCAGGAATGCAGACAGTTATTAGCTCTAACAAGCTTTAACCTACGTTTTGGATGTTTAATAATACTATGATGAATGTTTCCAAGACTCTGCACTTATTTTATTGCTGGCAAGCCTAGGACACAAATGTAGCAGAACTTTGTGTCATCCTCCGTATTATGGTAAGTAGGTATCATGATATATTATAGTACTAGGCATTATGACATTTGATGGTCAAGAAACACCATAGCTGAGAAGCTATATCACGCAACATCAAACTTATTCTACATCTGTAGTCTATTCACATCAGTTCATTTTTTTTTATTTTGGCTTTCACCCTCAAATATTTTCCATCTAGCCCTTAATCAATCAGCTTCTCTTTTTATGATTTTCATTACCCTTCCAAACCTCTGATTCAGCCACATTTTTATTCCTTATTCCTGTAATTTCCAAACTTGACTGCTTCAGCTGTTATTTTCCAGGTTACACTTTTATGTTTTTTTGTACAAACTGCGGGATGGTTGTTAGTCGACTTAGCTAAAAGTTCTCACTTGTAGAAATGTAATAGCAAACTGAACGGTATTTCTAACAAAGGAGACAGAAGGAAAGAGTTGCAGATTTAACTACAGTTAAAGGAAACCTGTAGCGAGAGAAATACCAGGACCTCTGCTGCCGAATTTCTTCTTCTTATATAAAGTGATTGCACTAAAAAGAGTCAACACTTTGGGTAGTATAATCTACCACTCCATTATAATGGACCAATCAGTATGCAGGTGCAATACGAAGCTGCCTTTTACCTGAACTATTAGTCTAATGGCTCTTTTGTGCAGCTTATATTTTATTAAATAGGTGGAACCAGGGCAGTCAAATAATAGGTACTCAATACCTATAATATTAAGTAGCTCCATAGAAAATATATACAATACATTGTATTTTTTGTTTATCTATTATTTTTGCCCATTGGCCCTTTCATACACTGCATGGACAGGAGGATGAGCAAGCAAATTTTTCGGCAAAAGTGATGACAACTGGACAGAAGTGATGATGTTGAATTACTATCCAATGGCAAGGGAAGCTCGTAATTGGAAGAGAGACATAAGATGGCCACAGCGGTTTCCAAAGTGACTAAATCTTAAGAGTAGCTGAAAAGAAGTATGAACACTTATACAAAGGTTTGTACTAAAAGGATTGGACAATTTTAGGTGTATAATTTGCAACTGCATTTTAATGGACCAATATGCAGGTGCAATAGGAAGCTGCCTCTTATCTGAACTATTAGCCTAATGACTAGTGCAGCGTGTATTTTATGAAATAGGTACCAGGGCAGGCAAATAATTGGTACAGAATAAAATAAAAAATAGGTAGCTCCTTAGAAAAACAACAATACATATGAAAACGGTCTTTTTGCTTGTCCATTATTGTGGACCATGGTCCCTTTGATACACTGTATAGACAGGAACATGAGCAGGCTAACCTTTGGACACAAGTGATGATCACTGGACAGAAGTGATAATGCTGAATGACAAGGGAAGCTAGTAATTAGAAAGAGATAAATAAGATGGCCACACCGGTTTCTGAGGTGAGTCTGTAAGTAGCTGAAAGTAGCTGAGAAGCGGTAAGTAGCTGAAAAGTAATAATAATGGACCAATCAGTATGTAGGTGCAAAAATAATCTGCCTTTTACCTGAACGGTAATAAGTCATATGCCTCTTCTGTGCAGCACCTACAGGATTTTATCAAAAAGGAAGTAAGGCAGTCAAGTAATAGGTACACAATAAAGCATAATATTAGGGAGTTCCATAGGAAAACAGCTACAATACATATACAAATTGTCTTTCTGTTCTTCCATTCTGGTGGCCCATAGTCCCCCATAGGAAAGTTTGTAATTGGAAGAGAGAAAAAAGATGACCACAGGGGTTTTATAGGTGAGCTGAACAGACTCATGAACACACTTGCTATGTAAACAGCCAGTGGTGGTTTTAAATAGGGGCAATAAGGTGGCAGCATATTGGCGGGCCCGCCTATCAAGTGCTTGGCTGCCCAGGGAGAGAGTAGCTCATGAAAGAGGTCTGGTGAGTCAGAGAGTCTATAAGTCTGTGACTCACCTGTACCCCCCCGGAGGGAGAGTTTTTTGCTCATCGATGGGGGGGGGGGGGGGGGGGGGGGGGGGGTGGCGCCAAAGCTCTCCCAGGCCATCGATCTGCCTAGGACCGACCCTGAAAATAGCTTACCTGTTAGTTGCGTACTTAGCTTTCCCTACTTACAGTTTTTCCCTACTCTCTAAAGCACACACATTTGGGTTAACATGGCCTTGGCAGGATTGATCCAATAACTTTTCTTACACCATTAAGTGTGCCATTTTCTGACATGACATTATAGATTAGCGGCAAGTTTGAAATTGCATTACACAATCATTGCTTTTAATTACCATCACCTTTTATTAAACCCTACCAATACAGTTGCACTAATGGATATACTTTTGATCTTAAGCACCAAGAGCCTTAAATAGCGATGATATACATGGAGACAATGGAATCAATACTCAGCAAACATTGTACAATAGGACAGCAACTCAGAATCCATTGCAAGTGTTTTGTCTGAGTGTGCCGGTTCGTAATAAAGTGTTTTCAGCGATTTCTTTAGTGTGTGTTTTTAGAAAGTCTTTTTATGTTCTCAGTAAATACTGAGGGATGCTTTAATAAAAAGCCTAAGTGCTTGCCATATCGTTGAATTGGTGCTCTTTTTTCTTTTTCTTTTTTATAACAAAAAGATTTTTTTCTCTATTTATTTTCTCTTTTCTTTACTTCCATTAAACAGTTTAAAGCAAACTTAGCAGTAAAATAATTTTTATCTATTAAGCTTTGTACCACTACCATCATTTTGTATTTCAAATTAAAATTTACCCAACTTTCCCTAAATAATTAAATATAAAAATTCCATGTGCCACATGGATAAGGTGTTCATGCTATCAGATACTTTCAATAGTTTTTACGTGTTCTTTAATGGCTGCAGGAAAGCAGTGTAGGCAAAATGAAAGGGGACCTATGTGTTGACTTTTGAAAAAACAATAATCTATCTCACACCTTTGTAATAATTGTGAACATAAAATCTCAGATAAATTTGTTTCTTGATCAATATTCAGCCAATGCATTTCAATATATATTTTTTTGAAACCATTTAAGTAATCTTCAATCACACAAAGCTTTGCAAATATATATAGTAAAGGTGCCCTTATATTTTTTTTATAAAAGTATTTTCTCTTTATCTAGTAGCTTCTTATATTGTGTAAAGATTTTTTAAACTGGACATTTCTGTAACTTTGAAGATGTAAAACTAAAAACATGATAGCCCAAGTAAGTGATTGGTGAAGGTAGACCTTCAAGCAATAAATGAATGGTGTGTATATGACACATGTAAGAACGTACCTTGTCTGGTATATTCATCTGCTTCTCTGTGAACCAGGTCTTTCACCCGGTTACCATAGAGCAGCCGTGAGGAATCATGATCAAAAGCTTTCAGGGTTTCGCTTGAGCTGTACGATTTTTGTGTAGGCACTCTACAGTCATCATTGTCCACCGAAGAATTTGTGTAACGTCTCTCTTTGTCTCGCCGACTCTTTGTCAGGGAACAATAAGGCCTACGTTCTTTTACATCCATATTAAGTTCATTCTGTGTCCACAAGAGTCCAGCTTACTTGAAAATCACTTCTCGCACTCGAATTGTCTATACAGGAGACACAAATGTAAACAGAGATTCACTACAATCACCAAACAAAGGGACAAAAGATCATGAATACCTCATACAAACACTTACAATGTTTTGGGTCTTTCTTAAAATCATCAACTACTCTATGCAAACTGACAGACACATGCCTTGCAATCATTACATAAAGGGAGGGTGTCAGCCTATGTTTAGTAAGGCAGAGAGCAGTAGTTACATTAGTTCCAACCATAGGAAACACTAATAGAGACATTACCTTCATTCTAAATTCTCTTACCTTAAACAAGTGAAATGTTTGCTATATGACCTTAGTACATGCATTAATGTGGTAATGGGCAAAAAAGGCAAACAAGAATATAGAAAAATGTATGCTCTTTTTTTGGTTAAGTTCCCATGCAATTTTGAATACTCTCCCTAGTTTTTTGAATTTCAGAATGCTAAGTATCACCTATTAAGGATTGACCCCTAAGATAGCATAAAAGGCATCTAGAGGATGTGTTAAGTTCAGTTCCAGCATGATAATAAGCATGCAGGCAATAGCACTTATTGGCTAACAGGGATTTATGTACATTTGATCAGTACAGTTTCAGGATATTCTGCTGCCCCTATGTGCTAACTAGAGATGGTCGAATTTTTCGACTTGCTAACTTTGTGAGCTTATTGCACAGCCTCTAAAAATGGTATCATCACAAAACTTTCTGGAGATGTAGAGAAGGGTTGTGGAAATATTTGAAAAAAAAAAAGAAGTTTGCTCTATCATATGAAATTTTTGCATAAATTAACTTCAAAGTCGAAATTCCGATTTCGTGCAAAAACTATTTGTGTTAGAGACATACTTCTTTTTTGTAGAATACCCCCAACCCTTCTCTACATCTTCAGCAAGTTTGGTGTTGATACCATGTTCAGAGTCTTTACAATTAACTCGAAATCGTCAAAATGGTCGAATTTTGGAAAGAAAATTCAACCATCTCTAGTGCTAACCCCTCCCCCTCAAAACCAATGTATAAGCCAACCTGATTATAAGTCAATGTTAGCTTATGAGGTTATTACGTTTTTGCATAAACATAGTTTACAATTAAGTAAAATTCCACTTGACTTTGAACCTAACTTATGCTAAAAACGGTATGTACTAGAGCAATATTATTTGTCCCAACAACCCTTCTCTACATCTCCAGAAAATTTGGGGATGTTCAGGGGCTTTGCTATTAACTCACAAATAACACATGCAAAATGCTGCAATTTTTATTTCTTGACTTGAGAATGAGAATTAAATTTTCACTACTTTTTTTGGTACTGAAAAATGTGGCATATATTGGAGTATAAATGGTGCCTTCTCCAGTATCTGTGCTGTAAAGTCCTATAGCAGAACTTGTGACAGAGATTTCAAATGACAAGTGCAAATTATTACAGCATCCTGCCATAAAGGTGCATCAAAAAACACCAAAGCTACTTATAATTATAATGATCTCTCTTTGTGTGTATATACAGTGCTGCTTGAAAGTATGTGAACCCCTCAAGTGGTGTAGATGTTTC
>CM070032.1:180799026-180811191 GCA_036250615.1 Ptychadena robeensis
ATCGTTTTTAAGTCGATTGATTGAAAATCTGACCTGTGTATGGGCTGCTTAAGTCTGTAAGGAAAGACAGTTGTAGGCCCTGAGAGATTGGGCATCTGCAGTGTACGCAATGTGAGGTTACACGATACATGTGGCTTCTTGGACATGAGTGAGATAAACCTGGAGGGTGGAAGTCTTAAGCTAGCCATACACAGCAGATTTCTGCCTGATTTTTTGGCTGATTGACCGCCGTGTGCCTTCCTGCTAATTGGCTGGCATTGACGTAATCACGCTGCAGTCTGTACCTCAAGAATCGAGGGAGAATCAGGCGTGTATGCCTATCTTTAGAGAAGGCAGTGCCAGATCATGAAGTGTACCAATTCTCATGACCTAGATAGCCCAGATGTACCCTTCAGTCCCCTATAAGTACCATTCATTTTTGATTCACCCCATTCATCACCATCACTAACCTTTACTAACACGACACACACCTTTGAGTGGATTTAAATGGGCATAGTGCTTTTTATTTAATACAAAACTTAAAAAAGAAACCATATTAATAACATTTTAATAACATACAGCATTAATGCTTCTAGGTCTTCAAAGGTCTAGTCTAATCAAATAAAATATACTTCACCAGTGCTTTGTGCTAAGTGCAGGGAGGGTGGGCGGCCATCTTTACTCCTCACTGGACCCTCTACAACTATTATTGAATGTTGATCAACACCTCATCTGACCACCTGCAGCCCTTCCTCCAATCTGGTAAGTCAAAACTACTCCACCCAGCGCACTATATATTTACAAAACAACTAATCTACACCCTCTACTTGTGGTCCCCTTTTCATCCCTATCATGTAGGCCTTACACCTTATTGCACTTCATTAGATATCACCTGTTCTGTCTTAAGAGATCTTCTTTGGAAGATAAAAATAAACTAAAATATATCACAGAGCTGACCAACCAGGATAAGTATTACTATTTTCAAACAAAAATTAACCATTAACATTTCATGTTAATTGCAAAGCCCCTGAGGATGGTATCATCACCAAATTTGCTGGAGATGTAGAGAAGGCTTGGGGGCATAAAAAAAAGAATTGAAATGTTCCCACAGCCCTTCTTTATATCTCCAGCAATTTTAGTGATACCATGTTCAGGGGCTTTGCCATCAGATCAGTTAGCTAGTTGAAAAATTCGACCATCTCTAGACAGAATGTGTCCGATAGAAACTAGGTCCCGAGCGCCAGGGCAAGTGTACAAGTGCCTGCACACAGAAGTACATATACTGATTTTTTTCATATATTTATTCACATCCACATTGTGTGAGGCTTTAACTCAACAAGTATGTAGGCTCTACGTTCTATATTCACAGCTTGACCCTCATTTTGCTGGAACACCCATTTATATATGAAACAGACAATACCCTTGTATGGTTATTGAACTAGGTCTAATATAATAAAACTATCATCATAAATTCTAGCACTGAGGAATTTGCTAGGTAATATCCAGTAAGTGATGAAAAACTAACAAAGAAATTACTTATGTCACATTTTGTGATGATCTGTGGCTTTTTACTTAGTGATGACACCAATATGTATATTGGAACATATATCAAAGGAGAAGTTACAGTTCTCTTGTCTTCTTCTTTCCTTCTAAACCCGCTTTCCTCTATGTATACTCTGCAGAACTTGTAATGGATTAATTCTATAACACATTACTGTCTACATAATGATAGCTGTGCTGCCAGCTGGAGAAAGGTCCTGAACTCCCTAGAACCTTGTACAGCACATAAGGTCACAAAACATTTTTGCTCATTGTCTTCTGTCCGTAGAGAGAAAAGAGACTTTCTGAAGAATGCTGCAGTCTTTATTGGCTGATATTGTTTATGACCATTTTTTTTTTATTATTGCTAAAAGCAGCCATGAGTAGTTTTCGTTGCCACATTTAGCAATATTACAAGGGTTTTTAGAACTCTTGCTTTACATCACATGTCAACACTATCAATGATTGCTAGAAACCTCAATACCTGATTATTGATCTCTCTTATTTGGAGAAGGTTTAGGTGCCTCAAGATAATTTTGTGGTAAATGCACTAGTTTAAGGGTTAGACATGCTGGTAACAAATAAAAAGATGGCTCTTCAAAGCTCCCAAAGTACCTACAATGGCACCTGAACATTGACTGCTGAGCAGTGCAAGAAAGTGATCACTTGGTTGGCTTTGGGGGCACCATTTAGCTAATAACAATAATAAAAGCTATAATAAATAATACAGATAATAAAAGCTAATAATAATGCTAGAAAAGCATGCCGTAACTTCTGCTCCTATATATACCATATAAACAAATAGCTAGTATAGGTACATTTCTATTTCTATAAGAAGGAAAGACTGTGCATGCCATTCGGTGGTACAATATTATGCATTGAGCTGTTCAAACATATGTGCTGCTTAAATTGGAAATATATTCGGAACAGCATTAGGCTCCTCATAACTGGGTTTACAACACGTGAGGGCCCTATATCCCAGTCTGACTTTACAAAAAGTATAAATATTTAAAATATACGATAGCTTCTATTGAAGATTTGTCTAGATTCTGTAATAGAATATACATAAAATAAAATGTAGCACCAGATGTTCTCTAGATAAGTCTTTTATATTTGCAGTGGTGCAGAAAGCAGATTCAATAGAATTTTTTCAAGCATATGAAAAAATGGAAGCGAGAATAGCATGATGTTGAGTAAACTGCGGGGCTTGCAGCGGCAGGAGGCCTGGACCATGTCATAAGTATCGGCGTGTTTATGATGCTGCCAGAAGTGCTAGTAAACAGGTGGCTACAAAGACCCCCTAGATTAATACTGAAGCCACAAGCCATTGACTTTTTTGGCAATGGAAAGTAAATAAAAAGGAATTACATTTATTGTGTTTGTAAAACCAAAACTGAGTTCAATGATATAGCTCCCTTATTAACTACTGAATATAACAGACCAAGCTCTTTTTTACATTGGTAGTTGTAAAGCAGTGATAATTGCCTGTTAATACATCTTTAGCAGTTTGGTCTTTTGGGATTGGATGACACCATAAGTCACAGGCTCCCTATTTGGTTTTATTATCACCCATACATGGACGTCTGCTTGACAACTGTAGGCAGTTTTGCCATACACATAATGTTTAATAGCATGTCCACCCTGAGCTGCCCCCCAAAAGAAGGTAAGGGGGTTTTAAGTTTAACTATAGGGACATTTTTTATTTCTCTTGCAAGGGTTCCATGACTGCACTGAAATAGTTGTGAAGAAAAATTTACATCTGGGGAGTTACGCATTCCACATTTTCTGTTCCCAAAGCATTACAGGAAATATAAACAGATTACTATATAATTTCTCTTTATTCCCTGTCCACTGTCCTTTCCTGCACACTGTAAGGCCTTGGGACCCCCCACCTCCCCATCAGGGACCAAGGACACCATGCTGCAGGAAGGGGGGGGGGGTTCACTTAAAGCAGGTAAGCTTTCATGAGTTAAGCCCCCCATACACGCATAGATCTGCAGGCGATTTTGCGATCAAGGCGATCGTTCATCGGTCAATCGTTCATGAATCAAAAGCTGTCCCAATTTGAACAAACAATCCCAAACTATTGAAATTGACCCTAGCAAGGATCGAACAGGGATTTTCCTGGTCAAGTGATCAGTGCATGTTCGTTCGGCGTGGTGGCGTAACCACGTTAGGATTGTTTGTTCGTTGATCGAAGGGGAATCAATACGTGTATGTGGGGGCTTTACAGATATTGGTAATTTAAATCTACCCTTATTACTTAGAAGGTTAATCACCTGTTGCCTCCTCTTTTGCAAAAGATCCCTTATAATGTCTAAGATCTAATGTCTCCATTATCTCTAATCATTATCATTACCTGTAAAGGTTATTGATCTGCATTCTATGGAAGGGGCACTGATGTTCCTTCGCTAGGTCAGAATACAGGGATAGAAGACAGGACTGGAAGTGAAATTGTTTTCCCTAATGTCCCAATGTTTAGGGTTTTCATGGTTGTAACTTAATAACTGTTGCAACCATTATGGAGATTAGGATTTCCTATTCTGATACATATATATATATATATATATATATATATATATATATATATTAATCCATAGAACCATAACCATAACCATAGAACTTATTCCTGTAAAAACAGGAATTGAATGTAGTGGAGTCACTGTGAGCTGTAGTAAAATATAAATCAAATCTTTTTTATTATGGAAGAAATGTAACATGTTCACAACATTCAACTCAATTTTCTTCTTCTCTTTACCTGTTTAATATACACATTTATTGGTCATCCAAAACTAAAAGTACTTCATAGAGCTTTCTTTTAGACCCCAAGATAAAGTCGTTCCTACTTTCCAAATTGTTTACACGGTGATATAGCACTTACGATGTCCTTCTTTTGTTCTTTGTTATTGTATGCTGAACTCATGCATTTTATTTTGCCATATTTACCATTATTGCTATAAGAAAGCTACATTAAGCTAATTGGTTTCATACACATATCTCTGCCGAGACAAATTCCATTCATATAGGAAAATTATAGCACAATTATACATCTCATTTTACTTGGTCTGATTCATCACCATAGCTTTGCTAAATAATGCAGAGGTTCTTTAAATGAGTGTATTCATCCTAATCCGGCACATTTTACCTCATTTACGTAGAATAGAACTATGTAGTACTTTGAGAAGCAGCACACAAAGTGAATCAGTTATTTTTATGTTTACGTTTTGCTATCTATTGCATATGAAATTGATAGAAAGACATTTTAGAAGTAGAGAATTTTAAAGTCATAAGGAATATCTGCATCTGTCAGTGGAGGGAGTGGGCAGGGGTAGTGCATTGTCATTTCTCAAGGGTTATGAGGATCAAACTGCATTTTCCAAATGTTCATTCACATGGAAGTGCCCTGCAGCTATACCCTGATGTGGGAAAATGCCTTCCAGCACGTTTGATTCCTCATTGTATGGGTCACTTGTAGAAGAAAATTTGGACAGTATAAAAGCATAACTTTCTGTTTGCTATCCTGACATGTTTTGAGCATAAAATCTAAAAATACAGAATGCATCGGTGACCATATTGGCTGGGTGTGGCCAGAGACAGTGCCAGTTAACTCAGTTCATTTACTATACAGTAGATGGTAAATGCATGTTTGACCTCATCAGTAATGGTCAGTAGCCACAGTACTGACAAAAAATTAAGTCTCAGAGCAAGAGTGCCAAATTTTAATTGAACTTTTCCCCTGTACGAATTAATACATTTTGATTTTAACAGTGAGGCAGCTTTTTAAAAGACTTTAAAATGTTTTTAAACACTATTTACTCATTTGGTATCGGCTTGACATCCTTTGACGTGCCTTTTTATGCATTTTCCTGTGAATATGCCCAATGTATATAATAGGAACCTTTTCAGCATGCATTGCCAAAATTATGTAAAAAGCCTGAATTAAAAAAAGCTAAGGCCAGGTTAACACTTATCTGTCCACAAAGTGCATATTATATCACATGAAAGATTAATAAAAGGCATGTTAACAAAAATAAAACAAATAGTTGTGAGACCAGTCTTGAAGATTTTGGCTTAGGCCATGTGTCCTCTGCTTACCTAAAAGACACGTGGCGTCGGATTTTGCGGATTCTCGGCAACTTGCAGGCAGGTGGCCTGTGGCTTAGGGCACGTTCCCATCACAGTGGTGGAAGTGCATCCCAATTATTTCGCATAACAAAGACGCAAAAAAAGCAGTGCCCGAACAGCATTGGTCATTGCTTTTCTGGGTCTTGCTGACAGGCCAATTGATCTTCAATGGACCTGTGTCTGGTGGCACCTCAATAAATACAGTATTACGCAATTTAAAAACAGTTTCCACCACTGGCGGTAATGAAGCAATGGACACAAGCCCTTACTCTTCCCTCTCTAGTACTGAAATACAGAAGTGTAAAATCTGTTAGGCCTGATTTATACCTATTATCTTGACATGTTTTCCATGTAAATAGCCCAGTTGGATATAATGTGTACTTTTAACATTTGTTATTTTACATTGCCCAATATGTTTAAAATAGGTGGGAACTGGGCCTTAGTCATAGGGACAGTAGGGTGTGCTCGTATGATGTTAGTGCTCTGCCACTGAACCTTAAGGCACTTTAATCTCCCTGGTGGTACAATTTCAATTTTTTTTGTTTACAATAGTACAAAAAATTCCCTCTGACTCGCATAATTAGTGACGCCAGGTATGTAAAGACTTGGGATACCTTTTTCAGGCAATACAGGCAAACAGAGCGGGCAGCCCCTGCATGGATCCAGGAAGAAAACCCTTGGAAGAAGCCTCACATGTAATTAAAATCTAACCCAAGCCACACTGGTGATTACCTCAGTGGTGGATAAAGGGCCAATACTAAAAGCCCTCCTTTAGCCATACACATAACTACAACTATTTTTAAGACTCTGTGGTAATCAAGAAATACATGACCAAACAGTTAGGTAGACATACTACTACATAAAATTTAAACTTAATAATGAGATAATGCTAATGTTTATGTTATGAGTCTAAAAGAACTCCTCTTTAGGGTCCTTTTCTTACTTCTGCTATACTTTGTTGGAAAATAAACATCTTTTTTTTTTTTAAACAATAAGATTTTATTGAGAAAGTAATACAACGTATCATCAGTACAAACATGAAAAGTGAGAATCTCAAATATAAACATCTTGAGTTAGATTATCACGTAATACAAAACACACATCAACTAGCTATGTTGTTCCTTGCATTAAAAGTAGTGCAAATATAGTGTGGTGGTTTAACTGGATTTGTAGCGAGTGATTATTACTGCTGCCAATACTGAGATCAGTGTGCTAAATGCTAATTGCTTTGATACAGAACTAAGATACTGTAGTTTCAGCATAAACCAAGCTTACAGCTAAATGTAGGACAAGGTGTGTCCAATTAGCTGAATGTCTGAGTTGTATACTCATTTTAGGTCAGTGATTAAGAAAGTATTACCTAGGGCAGCATTATGTCTAAATAAAGCATTGACTTTATCTGTAATCAAATAACTCCTAATTGCTTGTAAATTGGAACCCTAAAAACTCTTAGATTACAAAATTGAAGAAAGTTTGTGCGTCAACCTCCATTTTCCGTGTGATACAGCGTTCCTTAACATTTTGGTGAGCTGACTTTAACTTTAAGTGTAAAACTGAGAAGCAGAGAATGAGGACTAATGACAAGGTCACCCGGGAAAGTGTCTACAAACTTTGCAAAGTCCCATCTCACATAATAGGGCACTATCATTTTTAATGGTAAGCTCCTGAAATGTGGTGTTATCTCTGATGGTATTATGAGGTGGCAACATGAACCTTCAAAACATATTCTCAACAGTCCAAAAGTATTTTTGGGGAAATTAGTATCCGTAGAGAAATACAATACATCAAACGCTAGGTAACTTGAATCACTTCTACAAGATATTTCTTTCATGTTGGCAACTTTCACCTTTTAGGGCATACAATCTACAGTGCACCGAAGGGTGTGCTCATTTAGGAAAAGTTATACGTTCTCTCTGAAATGTTCTTACTTTATTCCACTGAAAATTCTTCACTTGTATTTTTGTGCATTTTTATATTTTGCTTTGACTTTAGCTTTAGAATAGTAATTGGAAGTTCAGGCTCTTCCATAGTATTTTGTAAGCATATTGCTGTAAAAAGTCTATTTTAAAAAAAATACAAAATCTTTACATATACAAGATTTAAAACATACATTTAACAAGAATATGTAAAGCCTAAAACTGTTTATAACCACAGCTAATATTTTCATTTGTTAAAGTTCTCTTCACCCCTGGTCACATTACCACCTATAGCAACCCCAACTAACCAAATAGGCCCAATAAGCAAATACTTTTGCTCTGCACGCACTTGGGCATTAGGTAATCACAACTGCAATACTGCCAGCCATCTCTACCAAGGAGATTCACTATGAATCTCAACCCAATATACTGCCAGCCTCCACTGGAGGGAGACTAAAATCTAGCTGGGGATGCACTAAACCCTTACTTTATTAAGAGTGAACTTAATTTTTTCCCTTCCAAAGGTGACTTGCCCTAACCTATCTGGCCCAAATGCAAAGCTATACTTAGAGAAAGCGAGAGCACTATATACAATGTTCTGTTTAAATACCAGAGCTGAGCACATGCCATATGCTCAAGTCTGTACACTAAAAAAACATAGACTTGTACTCAAGTCTGTTTGTCTCAGAGACTGAAAAAGGACTGCAAAGCAAGTCTATAGATATTGAGTGCAGAAACCAATGCAGGCTATTTGGGAAAAAAAACACTCGTGGTGGAACCTGTATCTCAGCAGTATAGCTCCCCAGGAAGGCGGGTTAGGGAAGGTAAGTATAGGGAGATGAAAGTATAAGTTCTTGCCTATATTTCACAAGACTATAACATTGAGGACAATAATGCTGCCCCCTGTGCTTCTCTGGCACCATCGGTGACATGGAAAATGTGGACCCGGCAAAGATCGGCGGGTCCACTGATACTCAGATCCACCGCAGTTCACCGGGGATAGGTGATGGACGATAACAATATCCAACAAGGCACAGTAGGCCATCTGGAATAGTGTGAATAGTCTGGATAAATAAGAACCTTTACCAAGAGGAAAGTTAATGTATACACTTTAAACATGCAAATGAGTGCATAGAATAGATTCATTGTTTAGGTCAGATTTATTTTTTTAGTTTCTATAACACTATCAGTGTAACAATATGATTTTGATTCATCACACTTCACAGTTTAGTGAACTAAGTCCAATGTACACCTGTCTCTTCTGCGATGATAAGCCTGCCTGCTTAAGTTTCCTTCTATAAAATATTTTCACTTTAAAGTCAGCCGACATAATTATAGTTATTTATATTATTATAGTTATTTATTATTATATATAATATTATATAGTTATTTATTATTATAGTTAATTATATAACTGCATAAAGTGGTTAATAAGCTGGTTATGGACTAAATCCTATGTAAATTAATCCCTGTATACACCACAATAACGGACCAGGAAGGCATTTGTATGAATTCTACTCTTTCTAGGAAACCCACAGCAGAGTAAACAGACAATTTAGCTTTAAGACTCATCACTACCTCAATGCTTAAAGCAATGGGTTAAACACTGTTGTGACCTTAGTGTCTCATGATTCCTTCTCTTTGTTCCCTTAGCGCGCTTTGGCTTGATGATTAGTTGGAGCAGGTGTACACAAGCAATACGGAGTCAGCACAAACATATCTATTTGGGGAATACAATAAATGGCCATGGTGGCTGAGTTTCAATAAGCACATACCCAGAGAATTCCAGGGAGAGGGTGATTTGCACATGGACTAGAAGAAAAAATACCCCCTGTCTCCCCAAAGTGGGGCCTCTCATATGCTTCAAGCGGAGTTCTCATGGTGAATTGCAATAAAATTAGCAGATTGTCCTGATTTTAATGCCAGCTGCTACCTGACAGTAACAACCTAGGGAAAGTGCTGATTAACTTGCACTCCACATCCTCCATCTCTGCTTAATTCTTAGCAAATCTAAATAAACCACAATTACTATTAATTCAACATTAATAGACTTTGACTTATAAAGGTAAATAAAAAAAGTTAAAGTTTCTATGCATTTGAATAGATCAGCTGTTTTCCTATTTACAATCACTGAGGGTAATAAGAGCAATAAAAGAGATATGTTTTTTTCAGAAAAACAACTGACCAACTAAGATGTTTTTTATTGGGCACCTGATCTGTGTATTCAAAATGTTAGTCTAAAATGATAACTTTCTGAAAACCATGAGAGCAAAGCTGTCCCTACACAGACAGGCTGTTCTGTATAATTTGACATTTAATTTTCGTAAATTGTTTGAAAATTCATACTTTTTCTGAATTTGATCGACCAAAATTGGCCAATATTAGATTGACAGTCGATATTTGAATTGCATAAGTTGATTGAATTGAAAATGGTCCAACAAAAGATGATGAATGTATAGAGCCATTCTTTATTTTTTACATAGGGAAGAATTTTCTTTTGTTATTTCTGAATTTTCTTTTTTAACAAATTTTATAGAAGACACTACACTTTCATGACCTTTAAAATAGTGAAGGCCATAGCTTTCATAATAACAAAAGATATCACATAAAATATTATGATAAAAAAAATAGGTCCCAGGCAGCTATATATGTAAGTCATGCTCATCTAACCATGCTCATCTAACCATACCAGCCACAAACTGTCCTTAAAATGAGCTTGGTGGGTAGTGTTGAGCTTGAATATTCAAATTGCAAATATATTCAGCAAATTTCAGGTATTTAAAAATGTGCAAATTTCACGCATATGACGATAGATATTCGCAATGTCGAATTTTCACATTAATATGCACTAGGAAGCTTATGGCCATGCATTGCGATTTTACTTCATATTTGTGACTTTTACCCAATAACCAACATGTCAACCTAGATAGCCATTTCTTTACTGGCACTGTTATGGACCCCCACATAAGGAAAACAAAGAAGAACCTGCCAAATAAAAAAAAAACAATGCATAAGATTTGAAAACACAGCTTCAACAAGAAAAGAAGTCCATTTCACCTCACCTTCACACAGACTTCCAAGGACTTCACCTATGTATCTTCCTACCCACTCCTCCCTTTGATATTTACCAATCAATGTATTCAAAAAATGATGTGATGTTTTGCCCTCCCAAGCAGCCCACAGACGTCAAGTCTCCCTTCTCTTATACATGGTAGGTGCCAGGAGAGGTACATTCACTAAGGTAAGAGATAAAGTAAAAAATATATACATGAATACAACGGGAATCACTTTGCGAATTATACAATGCTGTTCTGACTTTCCTCCTGGTTGTCCAAACATTTGCAAGCAAAATATTTTTTTTTTACTTGTGTGTACATGATTTAGTATATTTGGAGCATATCCTATTTGCCAGCGTCAATAAAGGTGTGAATAAAATCCACTCTACAGAAAATTAAGTAAAGTTGGTCTTCAACTCAAAAGCCCTTTTCCAAACTATGTTCCAAATTCCATATACACAAGGTCTATTCGCTTAGGTCATGCTTTACTTGTATTTCTAGGTATAATCTCTACAGTTCAGTTTCATTAAATGGGTAGGCCAATTTTTTTGCCATTGCTTTGAAGATATAGAGAATAGTTATGATGAGGAAGTGTGAGTCGGTGGTAAGTTTTAGAATGCAAGATATTCTGTGTAGCAGCTCATTACACCTCATTATACAATTTACAACCAGCACTGTGACCAATCTTACATGTTACTGTTTGTAAACTACGGGTTAATGTATCTGTAAAACTTTATAAAATTTTTAAGTAAAAAAAGGAGACTTTGTGGCACTTGAAGTTGTTTAAAAATGTGTAAAGAATGATAGAAGTCAACGGATTATTTTAAATTTCCTAGAAATAAGAAATGTCAGTGTGGTTCTAGTCTGACTGTCCTTTGTCCTGTGAAATGTTCACCTATATGAAATCTTACTTAATAAGGTCTAGGGAAAGGTTTGACTGAGAAGCTGTGGATAAGTTATCTGTGCAAAAGGAAAGGAACACATGTTGAAATGTATCATTTAATATCAAGTACCAGCTAAAGTGACCTGGTCATTGCTCAGCATGAATTTGAAACACCTTATATTGGGAAAGGATCATGCTCGCTCTATGAATTTTGAGGGATGGGATGAAAAGGTCAGGAGGCAATGTGGCCTGCTGCGTATTGAGGATTTCATAGCATTACCTTCCTAATTTTAGACACTATCTGAATGGTAAGTGAGGATGATATAGACTATCAGTAAAATAGGTGATTTTTATCATTTTAAATCTATGCATAATGGGGCTTTGAGCATTTCTTGCCAACTGAATTGTTTTTAATTATAAGCCTAGGGTGGGAAATGCATCAGCTAAGGTACAGAAACACGATTCTTAAAAGAGTTAAGATGTTCTAAAGAGATTAGTAAAATTGTTAGAGATGTAGGGGAGGATTTTAAGAACATTAAAAATAAAACTATTGTTTTATTTTTGCATAAATTAAATTCTATGTTAACTTCTCAGTTAAATTTCAACTCAATTTATTTTGATCTTTGTCTAGAAATTGTTTGTGACATAGAAATTAACTTTGACATTT
>CM070032.1:180811291-180823020 GCA_036250615.1 Ptychadena robeensis
GTCCCTTTGTTTTTTAAAATTCGCCTCCCATTGAAGTCAATGGCGGTTCGCGAACTTTTGAGCTAGTTCGCGTTCAGGGTTCGCGAATGGCAAAATCCGGGTTCGCGCCATCACTACTCTTACTTATATACACCAAGAACTATCTATAATCATGAATGTACTCTGAATTTCAATATATATTATACTCTTTTTTATATGTCTTATGTTGGAGATTGTACAGTATTTCATGTAAGCAGGTCATTAGATATATGATGATCAACTTTTGCTTACGCCATTCATTTTAAATTTTACTTAAACAAATTAGGATTTAGTGATGGCCGAACTGCCCGCAAGGCGGACAGTTTGGCCGCGAACAAGCATGTTCGCCCTCCTTCTCGCCGGTGGACAGTACGGGTGTTCGACCCGCCGTGTCCGCCGACGAGAAGGAGCCCTCTATTCTTCCTCCGGTGGGATCATAAGCAGCGAGATCCCGCCGCAGGAAGAATCTTTCACTGAAGACCGGGTAGAGAACCCGGTCTATCAGTGAAAATCCGGCTCGTAAACCCGGATGTGACGTCAGTGACGTCACATCCGGGCAGCACAACCAGGAACTATGCGTTCCAGGTGCCGGATGTGACGTCGGGTGTACGAGCCGGATTTTCACTGATAGACCGGGTTCTCTACCCGGTCTTCAGTGAAAGATTTGGGGAATTTGAATATGTCCGCGAACGGGCAGACGGCTGACTTTTTTAAAAGTCCGCTCCGCCTGTTCGCGGACGGACACGGCACTTGTTCGGCCATCACTATTAGGATTGCAATTTGGTTTGAGGGTCCAGACACAGGAGGTGCGGACGCACAGGGCTGCTTGCTATGCAGCTTGTTGGATCTCCCCAGCCATCTTACCTGGTGCCCAGACGTGGACCAGGGACAGACACTGGTTTGTCTCCCTGGTCCGGGAGATTTGATGGGTGGAGTGCGTGCTGACGCACTGGCCACGGCTGCACCTGCATCTGTAGGTGCTTTGCTCGGGCCAATGCATTGGGTTCTGCCTCCCCTCTCCCTCCGGCATCCGCGTCTTGGGTGGGATGGGTTTTTTGCTGTGTTGACATCCAGGTGCGTCTACGTGTTGCGTGGTTGATCCTTTTGCCGACGTTGTTTACACCGCCGGCGTGGATCACCATGACGACGGCGGGGGCTAAAAAGACCCGCCTAGCATAACACCGGATCCACTATCCTTGAGATACACTTTGGCGGTAACACACGAGAGCAGGGTAAGACTTTCTTTCCACAAACCTCTTTTAAGCCCCTTCACTATACTTCTTATAATTATGGACATTTACTTGATCTTACAGTATACCCCAATTTTTGATTTGAGCCTATCGAACTACTCATCTTTACCGGATTTGCTGCCTTGAGTTTACTATCTTTCACCTCATGGAGGCAATTACCCCCTTGTACGTTTCTTACTTGAATAGCACCTCGTTGGCAGCTATCCCCTAGATTAATACCCTAAGTTGGAGGCTTTGGACATACTTCATGGTGGTTTATTCTACTAATTTTAAATCATGTGATGCGAATATATAATGACTTTATAAGGCACTCTATATTTACATTCATTATAGTTTCTCTGCTTCTCTCAGTTCCATTCAACCAAGGGAACACAGATTGATGTCAGGTGAGATAAACATGCGTTTCCCCCGTTTCTCTGGTTGTCTCTAACCCAAACCTTAGTTGCTGCTATATCCTTTAAACCCTCAAAACGGATACTTTGAATCAGATACAGTGTACGGTGTAAGTAGATATTGATTCAATATTACTTAGTTAATATATTTTCAAACAGTTTTTTGGTTTGATTTTCTTCTCTTTAACTCTATATAGTGACTCCATCTTGCACAAACTAACCCCTGAGGAAGCGGTCATCCGAGAAACACGTCGGGCGTGCAATAGTGTCTATGTTTACATTATATGTATCTGGATATCCATATATATTTGGATGCTTTTGTATCAATTCTTTGTTACTATGTACCTGTTTGACCACTCTTTTATTAATCATGACATTGTTTATCATGTAATGGCTGTTCCAAACATAATAAAATAAAATTTGATGTACTTTTATATTGTTGCCATTAAAGTCCCCCCTCGCCCATTGGGAAACCTCATTTGAGGTCTTTCTGTCTTTTTTCTACATTTATCTGTAATCTATCAATCCCCATGGGTGCCAGATAGTGGGGCATGTACTGAATAAGTATGTGTGGGTAAGAAGTAGTGATGGCCGAACAAGTGCCGCGTCCGTCCGCAAACGGGCGGAGCGGACTTTTAAAAAAGTCCGCGGTCCGCCCGTTCGCGGACATATTCAAATTCCCCAAATCTTTCACTGAAGACCGGGTAGAGAACCCGGTCTATCAGTGAAAATCCGGCTCGTACACCCTGGAACGCATAGTTCCTGGTTGTGCTACCTGGATGTGACGTCACTGACGTCACATCCGGGTTTGCGAGCCGGATTTTCACTGATAGACCGGGTTCTATACCCGGTCTTCAGTGAAAGATTCTTCCTGCGGCGGGATCTCGCTGCTAATGATCCCACCGCAGGAAGAATAGAGGGCTCCTTCTCGTCGGCGGACATGGCGGGTCGAACACCCGTACTGTCCACCGGCGAGAAGGAGGGCGAACATGCTTGTTCGCGGCCGAACTGTCCGCCTTGCGGGCAGTTCGACCATCACTAGTAAGAAGCTTAGTAGATGTAATTTGCCTTTAACAGGCCATGTGGCATCAGAATTTTGTGATGAAAGGTCTATGCGAGGTTCTATGATGTTGCTCATCTTTTTTTTAACATATGCAGAATAGTGTGAATGTTTTTAATCTCCTGAGGACCTGAGTGCAAATAGGCTGATCACCGTAAGATTCTTCTATCCTTAAATAATAAAATATTAGAATGGTCTTGTATGCATAAGACAATTCAACATTTAGGTTTAGTAGTCCTTAAAAATTATTTAAAAGTATTAAGCATACTTATCATAATGATGATGTTTATCCAGAACATTTCTAAAAGTAGTTTTTGTTGTATAAAAAGCATCTAAATTTTGCATTGAATTCACTGAAGGAACTTCTGTTAAAGTTTTGCGTGAACCTAACCGAACCTGTTCCATCGTATTTCCATGGGCTATCCTTATGTAACCTTTGTTAGCCATGAACTCCTCAAACTCTGCATACGTTAACGGTTTGATTGCTGGAAGACCCAAGAGAGAATCCGAGCAAGAAAACGAGCTGTGTACACAAGCACTGACGTAGTGTTTGGTAAAAAAAAGAAGCAATTTAGCACATTTCTCGTGGATGCTGTCACTGCGTTATGTTACGTTGCAAATGATTCCTTTCAACTTTTGAAATCCTCAGCACGTCCAGGTGACCTGTCGGTCACCCAATCTCCAAAGTGTTTTACATTTCTCCCAATTTTCATCCTTAACATGAGAGCGACGTCCCACAGGGACTTACCAGAGGGCACCGCTGAACACACAGTGTCCTTTTCCCTCCACTACGCCTTGTAAAAGCTCACACGAAATAACAAGTACAACACAAAGACCCAGAGGGAAAGTAGTGACTCATTTGACACATGAGTAGCTTCCTTGACAAATCACATAAAACATTTACACATAATAGAATTAGGACCCTTAATGCAATATTACATAAACATGGCTACCCTAAAAAACCTTCTGGAAATAATGAAACTTTTAGCTGTACCCTGGAATGTGTTAAAAGGTGCTATAAAAAAAGAAGTCGTCATTCTCTGGAAATATTTTCATCATGGCCAGAGAAGAGGTTTGATTTAAACTGGCTGGGAAAAGCTGCGTTCTGCAATAGTGATGGATGGAGCGGTTGAAAGGTAATGTGTCCTCAAGAAGGAATCTAAAACAAAATGTATTCACAGTTTTAGACAATAATTTTGCTGCTGACCTTTTTACAGTCTAGCAGGACTCAGAAGGATTTGTCGAAGTATGTTAGATATTGCATTTTATTTTACTTTGCCATTCTGGTCATTTGTTTCTGCGTATATCAAACACACACAGCCACTGCCTGCCAGTCTGCAGGTTATATAGATTCTTGCACATTATACAAACATTTTTTATGTGTACTGCGCTCAAATTGGTTTATTTACTTCCACGTTCACACAAATCCATGTAACTGTCAAAAAGATAAACTGGTTGTTTTAAAATCACCTCATGTAAAGGAATCTAAACCCTAACTGAAATCTGTTTCCAGTTAGGTTTCCAGGCTGGTCTAGTGACAATATAGCACCATCTTTTTTTAACATGGTGGTAGCAGTTTATGGGCCATTTCCAGGACAATGCATTACTCATGTAATGTCCACTCTCAAGTGTGTGGCTGTGGTGGTCTGCTGAGGGGTGGGCAGATCTTTTGGCCTGTGAGAAGGAGCGGGCTGAGTGCGATGAGTTCATAAAAAGTGAAGGAGTCACAAGGCTGACCATTTTAGTGAAGAAGCTTCAATCAGTCCAGCCTGGGACTTTGGTTCTGTTCATTTCTATCATAGAGGGGCAGATTTTTGATAGTGCTTAAATAAAGCATAACAATTGGAAGTTGGGTTACATCAGAATCACATATGACATAAGTTAAAAAAAAAAGGATTATGGTGTTACTGGTAATTGTATGGTACTCTTCTGATTGAAGAGTGTTAAGTGGTTGGAAAAGGAGGACTGAATTGTATAGCCATCGAGGCAGTAATTTGTGACTGTTGTCTAGTATGAAAGGATCGGGAACTGGGAGCAACCCCTTGGTCCACATAATCTGTGAGATCAGCGTATGTGTGATCTTCCCACAAAGAGTTGGCTCCATGGCAGCCAAAGATCAGAGGAAGTTGTTTAAATATCACTGGCTGTCATTTAATTGAAATTTTCTAGGTACACTTAGTAGAAGACTATAAATGACTATGGACGCAGAGCTGTATATAATGTGAGTAGTGTAGCTAATTTTGTACAGGTATACAGCATATGAATGGGCCATTATAGTTTGCAATACAACAAAGTGCCAAAATGTGAAGCACATTTTTTTTTCACATTTCGTTTCACATTCAGAATGTGAATGTGAAACGAAATGTTAAAGGTGGAGACAAATTGCACCTTTACTTACATTACATTTTGCGTTTAGTTCTGCATCAAAATGTATTTTTACACATAAATCGACCAGTTAATTCAGCATAGAAAATGTAAACTCTTAGCAATCTATGGTTGCCAGCGATATGCCAGAAATATATTTCTAATAAAAAATATCAGCTGTATTATGTGCTGATTAAAAATTAAAAAAACTATATATAACAAAATGAAATATGTGAATGTTCTCACAAAGCTCCCACATGAAACATACTTCAGCTTTAAATCCTACCTCATGTATGAGACTCAGGATGGGAGTCCCCCGAAGACGTCTGTGCCTATAAAATATTTGTGTGGACTGTTTCCTCCTATAATTCTTTCGAACACATGTAATAAATAAAATCTAGTATGATTACACCAAGCCTTTATGCTGGAGTGGTGAACAATATCAATTCATAAAATCACATAAATCCTTTCAAGACAAGGAGGAGAGTTCATTTAATAACGTGCTGTAAGCGCAATAGCAAGGTCATTAAGGGCAAGTTCAACCCTAGTTTTATTTACTGCAGATCGTGCTACACTACATTCATACATTTACCTGTTCCATGCCTGGAAGTGGATAAAGATACAATGTATGTTATAACACAAATAAAATGATTATATTGCAGCATTTTGTTTTATTTTTTACAAGAATTAAACGCCATTGCAAATAGAAGTAGGAAACATTACAGTAAACGTAACATTTTTTGAAGGCACAAGTTATCCAGAATATTATTAAAAGGTCTTTATTTATCTAGTTTCAAAACCATATATCCAAAAAATAATAATAAAAACATCAAAACATAATACATAGCTCATCTTATACACTGGTTGTCCAAAGAACCATCCAGTGTGTTTTACAATAATAGATGTGTTTACAAGTCGATGTTTTCAATTGTTGATCTTATTTTGCCCAACACGTCAGCCCAACACGTTTCGCCCACATGGGCTTACTCAGGTGGAAATTGTTTCTCTATAAGAATATACAACATCAAAATAACACATATATACACACATAAATTGTTTATCATTTTAATGCTATTATGTACGGGTCTATGTTCTACATCTACAACGTATATGGGTGTATGTATGTGTCATTTTGATGTTATGGGCCTAACATCGGAAGACGAGGACAAACCCAGTCAGCCCGGATGTAAGGAAGTTCCCCCTGAAAGAATCAGGGGCAAGGGGACTTGGCCAGTCCAGCCAAGCCCCTGGAAGGACGGGACCCCTGTTACCTCAATTAAATGATCTGCTCAGAGCCATACTTGTACCTGAAGACTACCTAAATACCCACAACCTACAGTACGCACTCTGGCAGGTCACCTGATACTCCTAGGGCCCCCCGTTCCTGGACAGGACCTGGCCCCAACCCGGTGGTCACAATCAATCGGCCGTCCAGGCCTATGTTGGTTTTATGATTGCTTTTCCCTGAATACCCCTGATGAAGTTTTAAACGAAATGGGTTGGAAATAATGACATCTGCAAACTGATAGAACCACCACCGTCTTCGATGTACTTGATGTATAAATTTGTGTGTACAGCTGTAACCAGATGTTGACCCATTTGTTGTTTTTAGGGCCTGTGGCCCATGCTTTGTAAATAAATCTGTTATAATTTATCTATATACCTGTTGACCTAACAATACCTTCTTGGAGCCTTTAAAGTCCCCTTGCCCCTGATTCTTTCAGAGGGAACTTCCTTACATCCGGGCTGACTGGGTTTGTCCTCGTCTCCCGATGTTAGGCCCCTTTGTACTATAATATTTGGGATGCTGGCTCAACTGTCTTTAGAATAGTAGTTTACTTTGGTCCTATATCCTTATAGAGAAAGTTTCCCCCTGAGGAAGCCTAGTTGAAACAAATAAGTCGGGTTGGCAAAATAAGATCAACAATTGAAAACATTGATTATTGTAAAAAACACTGGATGGACCTTTGGACAACCAGTGTATAGCATGAACTGTGTATTATGTTTGAATGCTTTTATTAACTACCTAGCTACCACTGAATCATGTATGGTTGAACTTCTTGTGCCATAGAAACCCTCTTAGTAGAACTGCAGGGACAATTGGCCAACACCAGGGTATTTGAAATAGTGTATTATTCGGGGTGTGGAACATATGTGACTAACCAACAAGCCCGACCTCATATTAAGGTGTGGTAATACTCTAAGATATCCCATATAGACACAGGAAACCCATACAAACTCCTTGCAATAGTGTCCTAGACAAGATTTAACTCCAAACCCAGAAGTGTGTGTAATTGATGTCAGTGATGACAATTAGCAAAGATTGAATCTTAAAATTAATAAAAGGAAAAAAGACACAAAAAGTAAAATAATTGCCTACAATTTTTTTTTTTAAGTAACACGACTACAAATGAATTGTTCTCATTACAAACTTGTACAACAGTTGTGTAGAGAGAAATCTATACATACACTTTGCACATAAGTGTATAAAAATTCAATTGTGCCATGGCCAGTCATGGTGAAGGGGGAGATTATCTCTGTGGAATAAATTGTATGAATTGTACTTGGATGCATCTACCCAGAAAGAATGTATATATGAATGCAGTACTTAAATATTAGAATGTATTCCTTTTAATAGGCTTAACTTTTAAGTTTAGCTATATTTGAAGGTCTTGAAATGGTGCGAAATGAATACAGTACAAAAGCACAAGAACACTTTACTGACGTCCTTTTTATTATTAGGTCAAAGACAAGCATTTGCTGAACATTCCATCTGCGAAATAAGGACACCACAAAGGGTATTTATTTTCATTCAGATACAAGTTTACAGAGTTTTGTTATCTTACTCTAGAACTTTTGGTATTTTAGCAAACTATTCAATAAACACAGAAAAGTATGAACTCATGCATAGCTCATACAGCACAAAGTCACAGGTTCATTTGAATGGAGACCTGTGCACATATACTCACCTTTCTTTGGCCTTCACTGCTTCTTGATACAGCCATCAGAGATGAACAAAGGCCCCATGGAAGAAAGAATTTGTCATAGCTACAGGCCTATGAGATCCTTGTGACTGTAGTGAATGACCCAAAGTTGTGACATGGACTAAGGCAAAGAAAAGGCCTAACTAAACTGTCTAAATGAAAAACAGAGGTTTTAATGTTATATATTTGCAGAAATGTGTTGCAGTCATAAAAAGCTATATATTTCTGGCTGTAAAAATACTTTAAAAGACGATTCAACTTTCAAACATATGTGCATGTATCATTTAACATTCCCTTGCCCATCCTTCCCCTCTGCAGATACATACTTACTGAGATCCAAAGCCCTCAGTCACAGAGGGAGACAGACATATTTTAGTCCACTGAGATGTATTGCACAGTAACAGTAGAGATGCTCAATGAGAACCTGAAATGTAACAATGCAAAATATATGAAGGGCCAAAACTGAGCCAATCAAGAATAAAGGTAACCATACAAGAGTTGATTTTCTCACTATAACCGCGCGTTCGTGACAATCAATAAAATTCTGCCCACCACGAATGATCTACCCCAAAAAATCGTAATCGACCAAAAATCCTAGCAAACCTTGATCCAACATGTTTTTTTTTGGTCTATCATTTGTCAATCGAAGTACGTTTGTGGACAAAATTGATCATTTCCTGTGCGATTGCCCCAATGCTGCAGCATTTCGATTTTGAGGAATCAACCTTTTTGGTGACCAGCTGGAGAAATGGCACAGGAGTAGTGATGGGTGAACATTGGCTGTGTCCGTCCGTGAACAGGCAGATCGGAAATGACACCGCATCCTCACTTTCGGTATATGGAGCTTTGTTCCTAAACCGGAAGTGACATTAGTTGGACGGCACTTTCGGGCCGTACCCGGTTTAGCACTAGAGATCGGGTGTCTCTAGTGAAAATAATTCTTCATCTGGCCAGATTATTTCCATGCCTGGTCTGGTCAGAGAAGAATCATAGACTTCTTCTCGCCGGTGAAGGGGATGGGTCGAACACCTGTACTGTTCGCCAGTGAGAAGAAGAGCCAGGATCAGGGGAACAGAGTTCAGATTACAGAGTCCAGATGAAGTACAGGGGACCAAAGTTCAGACTGCCCAGAGTAGAGAGTGACCAGATAATGCTCAGGAAAGTGTGGAAGGGTGAGGCACACCTATATAGGTCTCAGGCTAACAAGACAGGTGTACCCAACCCAGCTTACAGATGCAGGTGACTAGGGAAACTACCCAGAGTAAGCCAAAGCACAGTGCCACCAGCAGGTGGTACCCAGGATAGCAACGGTGCTCACACTATTTGTGTTAGAACAATATTTTCTTGTTTGTGGTATACCCTCAACTCTTTTTTACATTTTCAGCAAGATTGGTACTAGTCCACTACTGTCTGGTACTGCCGATAATATCAATCAGAGGCATGCTGTAATGGAAAAAGCAGACCGATCTGTGTAGCGAGTGGGCTCTGCCGTGTGGGAAGGAGAAAAGAAAGCTGTTTCTGTGCAGGCACAAAGAGATGAAAGTGGCCCCTACATATCTCCATGGCTCTGTGTGTAGAGGAGTACTTTCTCCACAATAACAGGGCAGATCTATGAACACGGAGCACTGTGTAAAAAAATTATATTGTATTAAAAACTTGCTGCAAATCAAACTAATTCATTGGTTCCATATTTTGAATGTCTAGTACCTAGTAAATTTTAATTTTATTTTCAGACACCCCATTGCGGATTTTGTTGAGGGATGGAGACTCCAACATTCTGTTGTCATTGATTATGCACCCATAAAAGAATTAAGATTTTTTTTCCTTAACCTCCTTGGAGTTCTCCCCGAGTTAACTCAGGTTGAGTTTCATCCATCATAAAATTCAATTGATTGCAAGGAAACTTACTTGTCCGCCGGATTACCTTGGCGATTCTTTCGGGTCATGTCACCAGTGACGCAAAAGTGGCGGGGGTAGGTGGTGCCATAAACCTCCATGTATATGGAGGGACATTGCTTTTCCCAGCATGATTCTGGTGTCACCGGTGACGCCAGAATCATGCTGGGCACCTCCAAGTGGGCTACTTAGCATTTTAAATGTCTCGGGGCGATCGCCCATAGCACGTTAAAAAAAAAAGCGGGCCACATGCGTAACGACTAGAAGGTTAATGGAGGAATGGGTGGAACTTTTAGAAAAGCTAAGTTTGTATATGGTGAACATATATCTGCTGCACAACTACAGTGTGAACCACAATAGATATAATTTTAAATTTATTTTTATTCATGCCCAAAGTAAAAAATAAAGCTGTGTTGTAGTCTTCATTAGTTCAACAATACATTATTAATTATTGTAGAATTGTTATGTAAAAAGAGCTTTGCATGGGAAACATAATACTAAACAATGTAACTAACCAGTTGCCATAATGTCAGTATATGGGCCAGATGTGCTTCCTTTTATTAGAATATGCAGCATTGAAAAGTTCTCCCTGGAAAATATTTTCATTGCAGGAATGTAAATGAGAACTTCGGGTCAAGCAGCAAAGTGTTAAATATAACATCCTGCAAAGAATTTAGCATGCCTGCAGGCCCTTTAAATTGTGATGAAAATATCGTAGCTGCATTTAATTCAGTAACTTCTTACTCGGAGATCCCCCAAGGCTTATTGCAGGCCGGCAATCTGGTGTCAACTATAACTAATATGAAGACTGCATTAAAATAAAGTTTATATTCTTTAGTAGTTTAGAATATTAGAATAGGAAAATAAACTTAGTTGTGGCAGCCAGGTCACCCACTGTGGCAGTGTGAGATTAGCACCAAACTAAACAAAAATACAACAGAGAATTGACAGGTTGGATGAACTATTTCTTAGTTCCTTAAAAACATCATAATAATTGTAGAAAAGCATTTTTTTGTATTTGCCCTAATGTCCCAGTGTTGTATCATGTGCAGAAAACTGCTGTGCTGGCCACAGGTTCACTGTAGGTTGTTTTGGTTTCTTTCAGCTTACCTACCCTTCCCATGACCTGTTTCATCAGACCATAACACCTTTTCCCACATGCTTTTAGGAGACTTTAGATGTGTGTGTGTTTTGCAAAATTTAGCTTGGGTTGGAAGTTTTTCTTCATAAGAAAAGGCTTTCACCTTGCCACTCTACTCCACAGCCCAGACATGTGAAGAATATGGGAGATTGTTGTCACATGTACCACACAGCCAGTACTTGCCAGATATTCCTGCAGCTCCTTTAATGTTTCTGTAGGCCTCTTAGTAGCCTCCCTGATCAGTTTTCTTCTGGTCTTTTCACCAATTTTGTAGTGGGGTCCAGTTCTTGGTAATGTCACTGTTTCTCCACTTGATGATGACTTCACTGTGTTCCATGGCATATCTAATGCCTACGTGCCCAACCTTTGAGTGTTCTTCGGTGGCCCCCCCCCTTGGTCCTCCACACATGGCCCCCAAAAACTGCATGGAGCATAGCAATTCACATCTGAAGTGGTCACATGCTGACCCACCTTTCCTAATTAACTTTGGCAGTCCTACATCAGTAAAATTGTCAGTGTTGATCGGGGAAACCAAGTCTACATATGTGCGCTGCACCTGTCGGGTTTTGACTGCCTATCAGGATCTGGTCCACTGCCTGCTGATATATGTGGAGGGGGGGGGGG
>CM070032.1:180823120-180847959 GCA_036250615.1 Ptychadena robeensis
TCTGATCTGAAGGAAATCTGACAGAGAATCCTGCAGGTGTATGGCCAGCTTTAGTGATGACAAGGGCTGCACTTGTGGCCCTCCATATCAACTCTGATCTAATGCCTCAGAAACTGACTGACTTTTAACAATGAGATCCCTCCGATGATTCGGAAGCTCTCTGTGGATCATGGCTTTTCACTGTGAGATGTGACTAAAAAATTTAAAATTGCATGATTTTGAATATGATTGCTTAATTAGGAACACAGCTACTTCCCCAGTTAAAAGAGGGCGTGCACACTTATGCAATCACATTTTTTTTTCTTCCCTCCACCTAAAGATTAAATTTTTTTTTTAATTGTGTGGTACAGTTTATAGGTCACATTAAAGGTGGAAAAAGTTCTGAAATGATTTATCTTTGTCTCATTTTTGTACAGCACAGGAATTTGACATTTTACCAGGGGTGTGTAGACTTTTTATATCTACTGTATATAGAATTATGTTAAGCATGAAAACCTATCTGCTGCTTGATATAATTTTACAGCTATGTTTTGAACCTCATCTGTTACTGACCACCAGATTCATATACCTTTATGCCAACTAGGTGTTATTCCAAAAGGTTGGAACAAAAAGCTGCATTAACAATCCAAGCCTCTAGGTAGGAATGAATCACTTATTACTGGTTACCATTACTAAAAAATGTGATGTGTGGTGCAAGTGATGTCAAATTAGACAACATTGACCATCAATGCAATAAGGCTAGATGTCTTATATTAATGGGCTTTGGGCTTATGTCCATGATGTTCAGCAGTGGAATGGTGAAATTAACCTAAAAACCTGAAGTTGGGTTTCTGCTGACCCCCAAGTGACCTGCTTCAGTCATTGAAGACTTCTTTGAAAATGCAAAACCCACTTGAATGAACAAAGTTGACATCATTTCTTTCTTGGCTTGTGTGGATTACAAATTCCTAAAAGGGTTCAGAGAACATAAAATAAGGAGAGAGATTGCTTCTGAACCTGAATATTTTAAGTGAACATTTACTAATGTGAAAAATACTGTTATTGTCAATAAGTTCCCAAAGTAAAGGAACAGAAGGAGTATTTGAGGAGCACATACATAAAACCAACAAGATCCAGTGTGATTTTTAGAATAAAGCCAGAATGCATGAATCAATGGGAAGGAAATTATAACAGAAGAAAGTCTGACAGACTAAAATATGTCTGGAAATGACGACTCAAGGGAGAGATCTGACTGTGCAGCCAGACCATGTCTGGCAATCCAGCGTCTCTGGCATTGTTATAAGGGTTAATGTGTATAAGTGTTGCTGTGGGATGCTATGAACTCTCATGAGCTTTACAGGTTGTAGTGCTGTGTGGTGTACTTGTGGTATATGGTATGCAGACAGGCAAACCACATAGGGCCACATGAGCACATAGGATGCAAACACAACTGGTTTTTCATCCATTTTTCCTATTCTTTTGTCAACATGGTTTTTGTTATTCAAGAAGTTAAAACATTTGACACGGTAAGCACACGCGCGGCCTACAACGAGACGCTCGCAGGGCAGAGCGCAAATGGAGAAGTCTGGTCAGAACAGCGACTTTCTTGATACAAGGCCCAAACTTCAGAATTCAATGGGTGGCTACTGCTGCCAAAAAACCCTCTCCTAATCATTATCACAAGCAGCAACCTCATGCTTTCTCCATCTTCAACTCTCTCCGCAATCCTACACTCTCCTCCACTGCACCTTCTAGCCAAGACTGGCCATATTTCAGACAAAATGAAGCCATCCGATTGATTTTTTCCAACCGCACCCACCCTCTCTCCAATCCCACCTCCTGTAACTTTACCCTCACCCCCTTGCCCAAGCACCCGCCTGTCTCTTCCCTCACCCCATTCCTCCAATCCATCCTCCGGTAAATCTTCCTCCCTCAGCTTTCCCTGCGCCAGTCTGGAGGAAGTCACCCTCTACTTGCTGCTCTCCTCCACACCTGCCCACTCGACCTATAGCCGCTTGACTGACTAAAGCCCATTCCACCACCCTGCCCCGGGACTGACTGAACTATCAACTCTCCCTCTCTCTGGGATCTTCCCATATCTTTCAAACAACCAAATCTCCCATATGAAGAGCCGAGTACTTGACCCCTTCTCCCTCCAACTAGCCGCCGATTCTCTTCGTCTTTTGCTTCCAAGTGTGTGAACGCATGTATACACAAGACTCACGATGGATCGGACGGTGTGAATTCCCTCCTTGAGGCCCTCCAATCGGCTTCTGGCCTTCTCATTCCACTGAGCAGCCATCACAAAGTTGCCAATGACTGCTCATGCCAAGGCCAAAGGCAACTTTTCTTTGTTGGTTGTGGGACTTCTCTGCCTTGGACACTGTTGCACCCTCTTTTCTAGAGCCCTGACTCTATTGGTATTGTAACTGCACTCTGCTGGTTCTGCCTCCTACTTGGATGACCGTCCTTCCAACCCTTCAATGGCTCCTCTTCTTCACCACCCCCTCCCTGTGGGTCCCACAAGGCCCGGTCCTTGGCCCGGTCTTTTCTCCTCTACACCTCTCCCTGGCAAACTATCTCATCCTTGGTCTGCATCCATCTATATGCTGATGCACCCAAATCTAGGTCTACCGGCCTGAACTCCTCGTGCCTGGGACAATATCGCTCACTGCCTATGGCCATATTCATGGATGGCTGACCGATTCCTTAAACTCAATCGGAGCAAAACGAACATAATCTTTCCCCTCACCTTCAAGCTCCTCCCCCAACATCTCACTACGTTAATAACACCGTATTTCCCCCATTCACAAGGCTCGTGCTTGGTGTCACCTTCGACTTGTGCTTCCTTTATCCCCAAGTCAGAACACGCTAGATCCTGCCACTTCATCTCCGCAATATCTCCAAATCCGCCCTTCCGACCAGAGACCACAAAGTCTGGGTACAGCTCTCATCATCTTCGTCGGACTCTGTAAATCATCCTCTGGTCTCCTCTCATAGAACTTTCGCGTCTTCAGTCCTTCGAATGGTGCTGGCTAGGGGACTATTACTCCTCTAACGCTCCTCTCTGTGCTCTCTCGGCAAATCTCTCACTGGGCTTCCAATGTACAGGGAATTAATGTAAAGTCGTGTGCCTTGCTTTTAAATCACTCCACACCTATGTCTCCGTACAGCTCCACCTGGTAACAAATACACCCCTAACGCCTCTCCGCTCCTCCAGTGGGATTACGAATGCATCCCACTAAACGCATGAATGCCGGCTCCAAGACTCTCTGGGCGCGGCTTCTACTCTCTGGAACCCTCCCTCGCCCCATCAGGACTTGCTCCTCCTTTGACACCTCAAAAAAGTCTCTAAAACCCACCTCTTCGCTTCCTACCATCTTCTTGCCTAACCTCACCACCACGCCAGCCCATCCCCTCCACTATTGATACCGTTGTTCCCCAACCTATTAGAGTGTAAGCCAGGTCCAGGCAGGGTCCTCTACTCCTCTGGTGTCATACCTGTACTGTGTGTTATACGGTGTTGTATCTCAACCGCGTAATGTATTGGCGCTGCGTAATATGCTGGCGCTATATAAATAAATGTTAATAATAATAATAATAATGTAGAACAGATCAATTTGTGTTAAGAATTTGAGAGGGATCCACCACTGGGATGTGTCGTGCAAACTGATAAAGATCCCCATAAAAGCACATGGATTGTGTGGCATGAATTTCACCCTTCAAAAAAAAAAATGAACATTTATTTTACATTACGACTCCCCCTCCGAGTTAACAGCCTGCAACAGGATCGGGCAGAAAAAGAACCAGCAGGACGGATCTGTGTGCGATCCGACCTGCCGCCTTTTTTTGTCAGATACTCAAGGTGGGCTCCCTTATAGTTGCAGCCGACCAACCTTTATGTGCTCGGCGGGAGCGAGCACGCTGGTTGGTCGGCTGCAACTATGGCCGGGAATCGGCCTGTCTATTGGGGGCTTTACTCTCGTCCCTAGCCGCACTCCACCGGCTCGGAGACAGCACCGCAATTAAACATTTATTTATTTATTGGGACCAATGCCAAGTTATACCACAGACACTATACTGGGTGAGCACCATAACACCAAATGGGACCTCCCAGACCCATTTTGCCACCACAGCTTCTATGACAAAATATATAAACAGCAAAGAAAAAATACAAAACAAAAGACAAAGCAATGGTAAATTGGTAAATGTAAGGGTAATTAGGAGGGACAACCTTCTTCTTTGTGGACCTTCTTGAAAGAAGTCGCAGAAGCCCTGTGGCTCCTCCTGTCACCTGCCCTTGAGCTCCAATCCTGTATAGTGATAAGCAGCATAGGCAATATTCATATTTGCAAAATATTGCAAATTTTTTAGCTCATTATTGCCTTCATTGCGCTAACGCAATGCATGGTATTTACTGGTTTTGATGTAATAAATCTTGAATATTCCTAATTAGGAAGAAATAGCACAATATTCAAGATTTTTGTGAATTTTTGAAGTGCCGATATTCACAAAAAATATTGCTACTGAAATACTCACAATCAACACTAATTCTGTAAGCCAATATCCCCCCTGCAAACGTAAACCCCTTCATTGCTTGGGGGACTATTTCTCTTGTAGTTCTCACTTCCTTCCTGTCCTGCAGGGGGACTATTTCTCCTGTAGACCTCACTTCCTTCCTGTCCTGCAGGTCTGTCTTTAGTTTAACACTTTTCTCTAAAACAAGGAAAAGGGTTTTGACTTACTGTTATAGATGGCTTCCAAAATGAAATGTTATACAAAATATAAACAGGGCCTGCTCATTCGCCATACATATGTAGGCTAGAGGATTTTATAATACCAAACGAGCTGTTTACTTCTAGGCCAGAAGTGCATGGAAATGATCTTCTGCAAAAATGCTCTGCACAGCAGCTGGGCTTATAAAATACCTCCTTAAACCAGCTAATATTTAATGTAGATATCCAGCATTTCGTTCACAGTTGCATAGCCCATTTCCCATCTGAAAGTTCCCTGCCTCAATGCAAAACGGGAGTCAAAGTCCTGCCAGCCATGTAATTTATCAAGCTTTCCAGGTGCTAACTACGAGGGCAATGTGGCGCCAAACAAAAGCAGATAAGTGACAACCCAATTTATAACGCACACTGCACTGTGTTACCTTGGCTTATTTCACTGCTAATTCACTGTCGGCATGAAAACTGAATGCCAGAAATGAACTTGGGGATGTCCTGGACATTATTTCAGTATTTTACAGCGGCAGGAAAATAACAGGCACTTTATTATCGAAGAAGACATTTATACAGAAAAATAAAAATATCAGTGCAGTTAATTTTATATACTCACTTTCTGTGCGCCAAATACATGTATAAGAAAATAAAAGCCAAGCGTCGCTGTAGTGCACAGGTTTTACGAGACAGGATCCGTAAAGCCAAGACGATTTTATTCTTGATAGGTTACATGACTGTAAAATGAGCACATCATCCTAATCCGTGTGTTACCATTGTATGGTTTATATAACTCCTGCAATCCGAAAATGTTTTCTGTTGCCCGTCATAATATTTACAGTTACTTCTCTAAATTTAGTTTTTTATTGCTCTTGTTACAGAAGAACGCTTCGTTAAATCTCCTTCAAATGAGAACGTGCCATAAAAGTGACCTTACAGACAGAGCAATCCTGTCGAGCTCTCAGACATTCTCCTATTGCTTCTAATTAAAAATTAATTAATGCAATAATTCAAAATGTAACTAATGCTAATTATGAATAATGTAGATTTATTGTCCAGCTGTTGAACCAGAAAGAAAAGTAATTTGCGCTAGTGATTGTTAACTCTCCGGCTACTTGATAGAATGGCGATGCCACACTTACTCCAGATGTTACAAGAAAATAAAACAAACAAAAGAGCGAAATCTTCTATAAACTTAACAGTAAGACATAAATTCTGTGCTAAATCAAGATGCCAAGTGTGTACCTACAGGGGGCACCGCTCACCAGCAGAGATGGTCCAATTGTTTTGTTTTTTTATTTCAAATAGCTGACTTTGTGAGTTAATTGCAAAGCTCCAGAGCATGGTATCATCACTAGAATAGCCGGAGATGTAGAGAAGAGTTTTGGGAACATTACAAAAAAAACTATTGATCTAGCCCATTTAGTTAATTTTTGCATAAATAAAGTTCAAATTCAAGTCTTAATTTATCAACTTACATTGGAATAGAGGTGGCTGCACTGTTCTATTTTCTTCTTGCTAGCCAACAGTATGGGTGTTCGACCTGCCCCCTTCGCCAGCAAGAAGAAGTGTGGGTATTCTTCCGCCGGGCCAGATCAGGCATGCAGGGATTTTGACCTGCCCCCTTCGTCGGCAAGAAGAAGTGTGGGTACTCTTCCGTTGGCCCAGATCAGGCATGCAGGGATTTTGACCTGCCCCCTTCGCCGGCAAGAAGAAGTGTGGGTATTCTTCCGCCAGCCGGATCAGTTGCACAGGGATTTTTTTGATCCCTGCACAGTTCCCCACTATCTGCATATCACACGGAGTGAGTGCACATGCCTGATACTGGTATTCTGGTATTTGGAATGAGGAACTGTGTGTTCCAAAAACCGTATTAGAGACCAGAACAGTTATATTCAAGATCGTTTCACCAAGTAGTCCGCCTGTTCACCGATGTTTGGCCATCAAACTTAACTTAATTTAACTTAATTTATGTAAAAACTACATGAGCTATAACAATACTTTCTTATTGTGTAATGTTCTCACAAACCCTGCATCTCCAGCTATTCTGGTGAGGATACTATGTTTAGGGGCTTTGCTAATAAACTAGTTGAAATCTCTCAAGCATCCAAAAGATCTCATCAGTTCCAAGACGGCAACGATGGCTACTACATTATACTTTTGTTGGAACAAGGAAATGATGCTCACAAATCTCACCAATTTGCAGCAATCTATAACTAAGGGCCCCCATATCCGCAGGCGATTTTGATGACAATTGTCGTACATATTGCGCTGCTCGCTCAGGGGTTCAATTGTCCGCAAAATGTAGGTGCCCACTTGCAGCAATAGACCAGAATAGCCCTGCTAGTCAGTAGAATTGACTTGAAGGTTCTTTTTTGGTCAATCGCTATACTTTGGTATCATACGCAGACATCACGATTCCCATAAGTTCGGTGGACGACTCAATTTCCCCGTGTATCTGAGAGACAATGCATGGATAGGTCAAAGCATCTACAAAATGGTGGGTTTTTGGGGTGTTCCTAGTATGTAGTAGTTAGTGTCTACATAAAGTGGTCAAAGGAAAGACAACCAGTGATAGGCCATGGTGCCATGTTTGTTAAGGGGATATATGAGAGAGGCATATTTTAGCTTGTTTTGTTTAAAGTGGCAAGACTGAAAAATAGAATGCTGACTATTAGAGATGTCAGAACACAGCACAGTGCAGATTGGTACATGTAGGGCTGAGTAGCTATAGAGCAGTATGAATTCTTGCCAATTCTTACCCTTTCTAGCACCTATAATGGATTATGTAAATCTCTGGACCATGGAGCAGTGGTAGAAGGTGTCTTAGTCTTATTAAATTTGGACAATTGTCTTAGACAATTTCTTTCAGATTAACTGGATGGTTGCTAGAAAAATAAGTCTAATTAATGGACACTGAACCTACCTTTGGTAAAAGATTCCATAGGACACTTCCAAAGGTCTTCTGAAGACCACACCTTGAAGATCACAGTTGTTTTAGGGGCACAAGAGTCACTTACTAATAATTATCAGAGTTTTTTATGTTGTGACTGATCTGTGCATATTATTTTAATATTTGGAGGTATTAATGGTGGAAGCAATAGTTGGCTTAGAAACTAATTGTATTTTTTTCCAGCTGCTTTGATCCTTTACACTTTTTATTTACCTGAAGCATCTGTTTAGTAGCACATAAAAATTGGATTGTGCTAATGATGTTGGAAATATGGATAGACTTCTAAAAATAATTCCTTTAAAGTTTTAGAAGATGCAGTATAAGCTAAAACACAGTAAAAATACCCTAAAACAAGCTGACAAGTGGTGGAGTTTCCACGTCACTGGCTGATGAAGTGAGACACATCAGAAGACAACTGAGCTGGAAAAATGACACTTTACGAAGAGGTGCTTTGGATGATCTGCAACTCTGATTTATTACAATTCACAAAGAATGGCTTCATATATGTGATTTTAGGTCATCTTCTAGAGAAAATGACTTTTTCTTGATGTACACTGGCATTTTGGAAAGTGTATTAGCAGCCTTAAAAAAAAAAAAAATGATAAAAAAGCTACCTGTTAAGTATTTAGAAGGTTAAAGAAGCAGAATGAACCAATTAAAACATCAATTTGTGTTCAGGGCTAACAGCTTGTTAATAGACTCCGCAAGGCAATGAAGTAGAAGGTTTTGAAGAGAGAACAACGCTTGCTGCTGAACATGCTTAATTATTGGAAGCGGAAGTTGGCTTTAATACATAAGCTGAGCATTTGCAGACAGAAATATTTAATATTAATAACGTGATAAATCATGGGAATGCTAAGTGTTGTAAATAGACTTTTGGCCTGATACAAGTAAGACAAGTGTTTCAGATCCACAGGCCTCTTGACACAATATATTATCTATTAAAGCTTCGGCACTTCGCTGCAGCTAAATGTACATTTTCATCAATATCTTTCATTATATATATAACATTTGTATTTGCATTTTTTGAAACAGAAAATACTTGATGTATATATAATATTTTCTATACACCTCACTTGTGCTGTGTTATCCATGATTATTCACTTAATGTCTTAATTAGTGATGGCCGAACTGTCCGCAAGGATGTTCGCCCATCTTCTCGCCGGCGAGCAGTGCGGGTGTTCGACCCGCTTCGTTCGCCAGTGAGAAGATTATCTCTATTCTTCCTCCGGCAGGATCACAACCTGTGTGATCGTGCCGGAGGAAGAATCTTTTTACTAGAAGACCGGGCATAAAGCCGGTCTCCTACTGAAAAAAACGGGTCAGAGCAGGAAGTGACGTCAGTGACGTCACATCCGGCTCACGGAACCAGGAACTATGCGTTCCAGTATGCGTTCCAGGGACCGGATGTGACGTCACTGACGTCACATCCGGTTTTTCCGATTCAAATTCCCCGCCTAGAGGCGGGGAATTTGAATGTGTCCGCGAACAGGTGGACGGCGGACGTCTTTAGAAGTCCGACCCGCCCATTCGCGGACAGTCCTGGCCGATGTTTGGCCATCACTGGTCTTAATATTACAATAGTGTTGTACTGTGTTAGCCATTGATTGGAGTTTAACCTCCACTGCTGAGGTTCACATTCCCGTACCAAAAGTGCACCATAGGTTTCAATGGTAAATTTTTCTTTATGTTGTAGGCCTGTAACTTCCCAAAATATGTCCATACAAGGGTCTAATAGACATCCTGAATATAATAATGTTTGAAACAAACAATAATGTAAAATATATATATATTTTTTTATAAAATTAATGAGAAAACACAAAAATCAGGGCAAAATGCTATGCTGCTATGTACTAAATCTCGCCCACATAAAGTCTCTGGTGCCCCAGATGTGCCCATTTGCAGTAACCCTCTCTAACCTGGTATGATGGATGTGGTAAAATCACACCAGGGAAGAGAGGGTTACTGCAAATGGGCACATGTGGGTCACCAGAGACTTTTTATTCTGGCGAGATTTCTTACATAGCAGCACGTAATTTACCTAAAAATTTCCCGCCGCCTCCCCGATGTGACATCATCACGTCACTCGGAGGGGTGGTGGAGAAGAGACAGAGGAGCTGGCAGCATGTCACATCGGGGACACCAGGACAGCGAAAAACAGTAAGTATGCGCTGCCGGAGCCCCGATGTGTACTGGACGGCACCATCTCGTCCAGTGCTATAGTAGCAGTAGCAGTGCTGGACGAGATGGTGCCGTCCCGACTGCTAGGGCGGTTAACCAATACTCTTTGTTAGCTTACTGAAGTCAGTAAAGAAGCAAGGTTATAGATGTCTCAGAACCCTTCTTAAAGTGAACCTACCACCTCCGCATCCGAAAGTCACAAGTGAAAGAAAAAAAAAATGCTTACCCAAAAAAAACTTTCAAAATACCGCGACGCTCCGACTCCCCAGTGAAGTACCACTGCGGTGGTTGCAAGGGGCCATGGGAGATTAGACATTAGTTCTGTTGTCTGCCTTCCCATGTCCCCATGCACACATGGCCAGCCAGATCTGAATTGGGTGTGGAGGGGGAAGCGTCACTGGATTCCTCCTTCTTACAGCCTGGAGGATCGGACACTCCAGTTATGGGAGCGAGCAGGCAGGAAAGGTGATTATTGTGTAAACATGTTATATGGTGAGTTGTGCATACTTATTTATTTTTTAGAGTTTACATCCCCCTTAATTGTGCTCCTTGTGCTTAATTGTGCTTAATTGTGTATAAAAGTGATACAATACAAACCAGAAAGGGTTCTGAGACATAAGATGAAACTCCAAACTTTCTATACTACTATTACATTGAAAAAGTATCTATTACTAACAATAGTTTAATAACAATAAAATAGTATAAACAAGTATAGTATACTTAAGCGCTGCGTAATATGTTGACGCTATACAAATAAATGATAATAATAATAGTTAGGTGGTCAAGCTCCCCCTCTACCTTCCAGTATGCTTCCATTTTTAATTATTAAAATTTTTAATATACCTGTTGAAATTACCATAGATTCACCAATTTAAAAAAAGTTACATGCAGCCTACTTTTAAAACCCCTATGCGAAAGCTTCTCTATGTGCAGAGAATGTACGTACGAAGAAAATATTTTCAGCTAGCATTCCTTACAAATTATAATTATATATGTGTGTGTATATAATGCCTAATTATGCAAACATAGCAGTATACCTATTGGGCATGTTTGTTTTTACATAGGAAAAATAGATAGACCGTGTCAGGTTGGGTGAAAGCATGGAGTAGATATATACAGATTTTGTCTTCTGTTTCTTTATTATTTATTCTGACCAGTAGCATGCCGTCAGTTCAGTAACACAGCCAAGTGTAGCGGCTAGGTATTCATATTTCTCACGGTATATGAAAAAGTCTTCATCCTGTTATTTTATTATATGGAAACATTTATCCCTCTCATATAACGAGGATTTGTCTAGAGTAGCAGTGTGCGTCAGTAGATAGTGACTTCCCCAGTTTAGATAGTTACAGATGATTTTCTACAGTGACTGCGGGCAGTGAAAGGGCACATTGTTACCACCTGCATGACAGCGCTGTATATTCCAGGCTATGAACCTTCTTAGACTTACACCTCACACACTTGTGATCTCTGGCATAACCAAGCTGCAGGCTATATGTTTTCTTATTTATTTTCATGGGCTCATTGGAAAGAGAATATAAACTTGTCTTCCTACAAATGTGTCAACATACAACTGCCCTCGAAAACAGATTTCTTTCCTCCTAAAAGATGTTTGACATGTTAGTTTTTTTTAATTAAAAATTAAAACCTATGTGGTGTTTTCATCATTTTATGTAATAAGAAAAAAAATTATGCACGATGCATTGATGCAGAAGTATATATTCCAGCTCTTCTAATAATTGACAGTCCAACTGCCTCTGTTATGTCTTCTATTTCAAACAAAGTATTAGGGGGAAACTGGAGATTTGAATATTTTCAATTAGATACTCCCTCAGCTGTGTGTGTGTCAGAGGCTGCCCATGGCTAACATCACAGCTAAGATAAACTCTCTATTGTGAGTGGTGGGGGGAAGCTGTCAGAGTCTGCCTGGCTGACATACACAGCGATGACAAAACCTCTACTGTGTGCGGCGCAGGCAAGCTGTTCGAGGCTGCCTGGCTTGCATACACAGCGGAGACAAACCCTCAGCTGTGTATATGTCACAGGCTGCCTGGCTGGCATTCACAGAGGAGACAACCCCTCTACTGTGTGTGGTGTGGGGAAGCTGTCAGAGGCTGCCTGGCTCACATACACAGCAGAGACGAAGCCTCAGCTGTATGTCACAGGCTGTCTGTGGCTGAAGTTCACAGAGGAAACAAATCCTCTACTGTGTGTGGTGCGGGGAAGCTGTCAGAGGCTGTCTGGCTGACATACACAGTAGTGACAAACCCTCTACTGTGTGTGGCGCGGGCAAACTGTCAAGGCTGCCTGGCTGACATACACAGTAGTGACAAACCCTCTACTGTGTGCGGCGCGGGCAAGCTGTCAAAGGTTGCCTGGCTCACATGCGCAGTGGAGACAAACCCTCAACTGTGTGTGTCACAGGCTGCCTGTGGCTGACATTCACAGTGAAGACAAACCCTCCACTGTGTGTGGTGCAGGGAAGCTGTTAGAGGCTACCCGGCTGACATATACAGCAAAGGCGAATTGTGACTTTGGAGTGATAATATGGTAGTTAACCTCCCTAGCGAAAGGCACACTGCAACTATCGATACGCCCGAACTGGGTTCGGGCACATCGTGGGAGCTCACCTGCTCCGTCGCCGCCATCTTCCCCGTCCATCGCCGTCTTCTTCCGGGTCCCGGAGTGACGTGTGATGTCACGGAGGCGGGACCCGGTCGCCGGTCTTTTTTAAAATCTTTTTTTTTTAACTTTTGAGCTGGATTATAGAAATGTCTTTCTATAATGCAGCTCAAAGTGGTCCCCGCTATCAGAAACGCTCGCGCTGAGCGTTCCTGATAGTGGGAGCATCTTCGGCTGCACACGAGCCGTTCCGGAAATAGCCGAGGTCTCCGGCTATCTCCGTGAACAGCTCTCGTCTGCCGATGACGTCATCCGGCGGCGGGAGATTTAAAGGTACAGAAACGTTTTTTTTTTCTAAGATTTTTTTTCTTAGATTTTTTTTTCATTTTTTTTTTTGATTGGATTGGATAAATGTTTTATCCAATCCAAATCAAAAGAAAACAAGTGTAAACCTCTAAAAAAAAAAAAATTTTTTTTTTCTGTACCTCTAAAGCTGGCCATAGCGCTTTATTCTGTGGCCGATTTTGCGAATGATCACCATGCGCATTCGGGGTAATCGCTTGGTGATCAATTGCAAAATGAACGCGCCCACCTGGAGCAAGTTCTGGCGCAGTCTGATCGTAAATCAAACTGCGCCCGTGCCGGAATCAGGCGCAACCGCTGGCTCTCTGTGTGCATTTCTACAAAGCTGCAGGCACACAAAGCCTTTCCGCCCCCATCGGCGTCACCGGTGATGCCGATGGGGGCGGAAAGGCAAAACACTGTATCACTTTTGGTACAGAAATCTGCACCTCAGTGAACCGCCAGGGAGGTTAAACTTAACTGTGTAAACTGTATAAGAGTAAGAGAGGTAGCAAAGGTTTGTCATCATCATTGCTTGTGGTTTTGCTTGTGGTGTCTTACTACATTACTGACTTACCCCTATAGAGCAAGATGGCCAACTTGAGACAGTGTTTTGCTTCCTCATGGCAATGTCTCCAATAAGGAGGGCGGCTCACAGTACAGCAGTTATATTACCAACTTGTGTGAGACTAGCAGGAGTGCCATTAAAAAAACTGCAATTTGTAAGATAAGGTAAATATTATATGGTGCTGCTTCATTTAAGATTAGTTACCTATTCCATAGCAAAGCCACACTTTTCGTTTTTAGGTCCACTTAAAAGATTGCGAACTAAGCAAACTATAATGACTCCTAAAAAAAAATATTCTTATATATTTTAAGTTTACCTTTTATTAAATGAGCAAATCTACCTACAACAATAAGACAACAATGAGAAACAGAAAACTTCTTTCCCCATGCTTCATATTTTCAAAGTAACTCCTCCTCCCATATGGCTGTGGTACAGATACTTCAAAGTACATATGTAAATGCTTCTACATGGCGCTAGACATATAGGTTGTCAATGAATACAATAAACAATCAAAGGAATATATAAAAAAATATAAAAACTGTATCTATTTTAATCAGGGTCACATTATTGATTCCATTCTTCTCTGACTGCGTGGCCCTGATGTGTTGGCAGTGCAGTGTAGGTCTGACAGAGCACTGTACTTTGAGTGGGGATTTCTGTGCATTTCTGGTAAAGAAAAACATTATCTTTCCATTATCAGATGCAGATCTGTTGCACTACAGTGTCCAGATAAAGAAAGATAATTATTTCACTAACCATGGCTGCACCAGCAATCACCCACGCTACTGGCAGTATTACCAGAGCAGCTATCAGTTAAAAAAAGTGGTTAAAAATTACAAAAGTTCCATAATAGAAATGGTTTCTTTAATTGATTAAAAAAAGCATTTACTGCTATGTGGCTTTACTGTACTTGTCTAAATGTAAAGGTCCCCATACACTTTACAATCTTACCATACATTTTCTGTACAATCCACTTTTCTTCTACCAAAACCATGTAATATGAAGACATTTCTAAACCTTCCAATCACAATGTATTTTATCAGAGAGGACCTCGTGTTCCGACAGATGAAGCCCCCCATCGAAATGGGCTTCCCATGCCGCCGGATCTACTTTCTGCTAAGCAATTCCTCCATCCTCCACCAGGGGAGCATAGCAGGGAAGGGGACCCATTGAGATATGCCTCCCTGTGTCACTGACAGTACATTCAACTAAGGGGAAAATGTAGTAGTGTCACTCCGAACTACTTTTAAAAATAGCACAGAAGCATAGTATAGAACAGGGGACACCAATATATGCCTCCCCTGTGTCACTCCGATCTACTTTTAAGCATAGAACAGGGGACACATCGAGATATGTCTTCCCTGTGTTTCTCCAATCTACTGACACAGGGGAGGCATATCGTGATGTGTCCCCTGCTATACTTAAAAGTAGATCGGAGTGACACAAGGGAGACATATCTCGGTGTCCCCTGTTCTATGCTCTGCTTCTGTGCTATGTTTAAAAGTAGATCGGAGTGACACTACTACATAATCCCCATAGTTGAAAGTACTGTCAGTGAAATGGGATGCATATCTCGACGGGTGGAGAATAAATAAGTGTCCACTGCTGTGCTATGCTGCTATGCTGCTATGCTTATACTGATCAGAGATCACTGTGCCTGCACAGTACCAGGGGAGGCTGTATTCGATAGAACACTGGTACTACATTGTTGTTGGTAGATCTAATAGGAAATTGTATGGAGTGATCTACAGGTAAATGGGGGGTTAAGGTTATCTGGAATTGCAATTCTATCACATGTATTTGAAAAAAGAGGGGGAAAATATCACCTAACTGCAGAAAAAAAAGTATTTTGTGTTACATGATATACCCAAATAGAAGTTAAAATTTGCAACATCAAATTGGTGCTGAAAAATTACATTTGGCCCATGCTAGAGTCAATCATAAATATTTTACAGATGGAATTTGTGAATTAATTGCAGAGCCCCTGAACAAAGTATCATCATCAAAATTGCTGGATATACGAAAGAGTTGTAGGATTTTATTTTAATATTACTTGCTTCAGCTCATATAGTTTTTTGCATAAAATGTTCATGTCAAAAATATTCAAGTACCTTTTCTTTTAATGTTTCCACAACCCATTCCTACATCTTCAGCGGTTTTGGTGATGATATCATGTTCAGGGGTTTTGCAATTAATTCACAAATCAGCTATGAGGATATAATAAAATTTCAAAACAACATTTGCTTTGTGTTTCTGTGCCTTAGCTTCTATATTTTCCACCCTAGGCTTATACTCCAGTATATATATATTATATATATATATATACACACATTTTTTTCTTTATTTGTTGCATGTTTGTCTTATATTTGTGATATAGTGAACTGTACTGACATTTTTCTTTAGCAGCCACTCCTTGCCACTGCAAAGCAAATGAACTCCTGAACTGAACGTTAAAGCCTTCAATTAGTACCAGCTCTTGGTTTACCTATACATTCTAGGCATTAGGGCAAAGATATTATTTCAGCCTTAAATTGGAAGGAAATAACAGCAGTATGGATGAGAAAGTCCACTTGTGGACAGACATTTGATCACGCTGCCTTGGAAGGGGGCAGTTTGGTCATCCCGGGCAAGACATTGCAGAAAAAAAGCACAGTGTTCTGAGAAGGAATTTCCTGCAACTAAATCCGCAATCATAGGCGACTATATGATGGTCTAGTGCCTAAAACAGATCTAATCAAAATCAGCATATGGGACACATTTAACTAAAAACCGACACGCTGAATGAACGTTTATTAATCTAAACAAAAAAAGTCTGAAAAATTAGCTGCTGCTAAATTTAATTAACTTTAGTCACCAGCATGCGTCTCCGCTATGCTACTTGTCAGAACAATTTTTCTAGCTGCCGTCTAACATTGTGAGGTTTACAATTCCAGACAGCTCGTACAAGCATTCTCAAAGGCATGTTTGACAATACTCAGACCTCATCAAATCCAGAAGTTACTGGCTGAGGAATTACAAAAACACTCCACCACCAAACGGCCTCTTCAAACTGATTATAGACTACAATCTCAAGTAGAAACACTGAGAACTTACACATATAAACAACTTCTCAGACTGTCCCATCATTACATCATTAGACTGACTTTACTCTTTGTAAGGGCTCATGATTGGTGAATCAGTACATAGGAACTGGGTTATGACCCTGTTTGGATAAATTCATTACTTAATTCATTGCATCAAATAAACTGATAAAGAGGTCCTTTGGATCCATTCTCAGTGCTCAAACACACATGTATGAACCAGAAGGAACATTTAAAGGAACCTTTTACTGACAAAAATATGGGGTCATTTAATGTGGACATTTTTCTAGTACATTGCCTCAGGCCCCCCATACACGTTTCATGGCCGAACATTGGTCACGTCCATTTGCGAACAGAAGGATCCGTCTTTTATAAAAGTCAGACGTCCGCCTGTTCATGGGGAATTTGAAAAAACTAAAGTGACGTCACTGACCTCACTTCCGGTACACGTAACACACAGTTCCTTATTCCAATTACTGAAAGTGACGTCAGTAAAAACGAGTTCACACTAGAGACTGGGGTCTCTAGTGAAAAAATTCTTCCTCTGGCCGGATCTTTCTGCAGCTGATCTGGCCGGTGGAAGAATAATAATTTTCTTCTAGCCGGCGAAAGGGGCAGGTCGAACACTATACTGTTCGCCGGGAGAAGAAAACAACATTCCATGTTCGCAGCCATTCGGCCATCACTATGTTTTATTTTTCCCCTTCGATCCACTTAAACCAAGTGATTTTGAAGTCCACATGGTTAAATTGACCTAAATCGAGATTTACCAAAAAAAAAGCTATCGATAAGTGATCAAACTTGTTAGAAATTTTTGATCGATTGAGTATACATCATATCTATATTGAATATTACTTTGTTGTGCCCGATTTAAATAATTAGCATACTTATACATCCGGTAGCAGACATTTTGGTGTGTTGACTTCCTTTTTATGCTTTTGATCAATCAAACCAGCATCTATAAAATACCATGTATTTTGATTGCCATTTAATCAATCAAACCAACATGGATCATAAATTCCGATTTAATCTGACATCAATCATAGGAGGATTGAAAACTGTATGGGGGCCTTAATATTTTGACTAGAAATTGTTGATTTTTTTTTTCCAGAAATTTGACCATGATTTCGAGTTAATTGCAAAGCCCCTGAACATTGTATCATCACCAAACTTGCTGGAGATGTAGAGAAGTTTTGGGGGTATACTACAAAAAAAGTATGGCTCTAACATAAATAAGTTTTTACATAAATAAGGTTCAAAGTCACTTGACTTTAAATTAAAATGTATGCAAAAACTACATGTGCTAGAGCAAAACTTTTTTTTCCATTATGCTCCCACAACCTTCTCTACATCTTCAGCAATTTTGGCGACGATACCATGTTCAGGGGCTTTGCAATGAGCTCACAAATTCAGCTAATCGAAAAATTTGACCATCTCTAATGTTGACGCTGTGGCAGAAATACATCCTGATCTAACAACTTGAAAGGAATAGTATAGTGAAGCAGGGGGGTCAACATGACAAACTCTATACAACACAAACAGCAGGAATATGAAATATGATATGTGACCAATGGTTATGTCTCCGATAGAAAAGGCTTCCCTAAATTGAATCACTAGTATTACTAGCATTCACTATTGCTTGTTTCATTAAGTATAATGCCTATGCAAGTAACTTGATACATTAATTAAAACCATATGGTAGCTGTTCCACATTTGGGTTCCTACTGCTGTCCCAGTCCTAACTCATCAAACGGCATACCTAGGCGGTGTCTTGATTTTTTTCTAATAGGGTTAACAACAGGGTCACCTTCTTGCTCTTGACCTTGGTTCTTAAAGTAAGGGCTGACTGGTGCACCGCAACCCTGTCATATGATGATGTCATATGTCATATGATGATGATATGATTAGATTTTCCAAACATTAACAATATTATTTACATAAAATGTTCTTTTTAAAGGAAATGGCAGCTGAGCATGTCCTACTTTCTCCTTTTGCAATTTGGCTATGTGAACTGAATCTATAGGACAAATTAACTTGTTGTTGCATTGGGAAGGTTTAACTTGGAGCATTTCCCCTGCATTCATTTACCTAGCTGGGGTAAGAATTTTTTAGCTTCCTGCGTGGCTCCCCCACTCACTCCTTCCTGCCTGGCTCCCCCACTCACTCCTCCTCTGATAGGCTAAAAATATGTATCTCTGATAGGCTAAAAATATGTATCTCTGATAGGCTAAAAATATGTGAAATGCGGAACTGTGTGTTCCAAATACAGGAAGTGACGTCATGGATTTCACTTCTGGTATTTTTACCGTATTAGAAATGATTTTGACGCAAAAAAGGCAAACGTCTAAATTTTCCTAAAGTCTGATCCGCCTGTTCGCAAATGCACACGGCCAATGTTCTGCCATCACTAGTATTAATCAACAGAGCCCATATCGGAGAAGTAGCAGCCTCAAAATTCAGAGTTCAGCTTTACCTATCCAAATTCTCTGATACTCATTACAGGCTTTCCTTTTTGCTTTTCAACAGGAAGTATACAGTCAGACTAGTAAAAGTAATATTTACTCCAAAGTTAAATATGTTTTCAGGTTTCTCAACCTGGCAGTTATAGATGACTTCATAGAACTACGTTATTTTGCTGTCAGGTAATCAGACTTCATGGAGGATGAGAGAAGTAAACTTGGTATGATTCTGGTGCACAAAGTGAGTTCTCAATATAAACTCTCACTTGTAAATTAACTTTGTGCAAGACCAGTCACCCATGACTGTAATCAGTTTGTTGTCCATGAGATACATTTAAAAACAACATTCAACATGTTTCATTAAATATCAAAATAACATTAATAACAATGATCATCTGATAAAAGCATATCATTGGGGCCGCTTCTGCTTAGGCTTTAAGCATATGGCAAATGTACGATGCAGCAAGTTTTCAAACGGATAAGCACTGAGCATCTGCCGAGAGGCTTCTCCAAGCAACATCAAAACTAGTTTAGAACCCCATGTGTCTCCTTTGCCACTGGCTGAGGACCACTGCATTAGGCTATCCTTCTAACTGGATGACTAACAGAGCTCATCATAATATATTCACAATGCTAGCCAGCTCTGTGTGCTATCAGAGGAAACCAGTAAGACTTCCCTTGCATAGTATTTTACAATATGCCAACATGAAGAGTGTTGTTTAGTTTTTTTTTTTATTTGCAATGGGTAATCATTTTGAGACAAATGTTCTTGACAAAAGCCAAACTATTTTTGCAGCAGGAAAGTGAAAAGATTTTAATGCTGCAGCTAACCTAACCCTGTTGCTCCCTAAAGCACAGTAGCACTTACAGAGCTCTATCAGTCATTCAAGTGAATAACTCAGTTCAAGTGCATGTCGTAAGCACACACGCATTAGGTTAAGTGAACAAGGTTGATAAAGACAAGTGAGGACAATCCTGTGACATGACTTATGTGTACACAGTGTGGTTCTGTTTGTGATACATTTCATTTGGATGTCCAAGCTGCCTCTAAGTCCACTATCTCTGGCCAGTAGAAGCCTCGGTGATAAGAACACCTTCATACTTCTATTGACATCATCTTTGACAACTCAGATGACCCGGAATAACAGTACTACCGAGCAGCAGAGGGAAAAGAGCTGCTGGCGATCTATTCTGCAAGGCTATGCGCTAGCCTAGAGCTGCATTATGCAATTATCAAGGGCAGATAAGGCTTAATAAAACATTAACAGTTCATTTCACTTAAAGAAGCCTGTTTCTGTTATATACAATTCTACAATAAAAGGCAAATGTATGCAATTATGAAGATCAATAATAAGGGCAATCTCCAACTAGTATCATTTTTTGCTTCAGATTTTTACATGCCCCTTGCAATGTCACCAATAAGGATATGGATGTAGGTCTCATATAATACTTAGGGTAAACATGATGTATTTGTACATATCTTTTTAAAGCTAAAGATAATCAAAGCATTTTGTATTAACCTTCCTGGCAGGGTTCCAGAGTGTAGCTCAACATAAATTTACAATGAGTTGTAGCTTACTATGGCGCCCTACAGCAGTGGATTGAGGATTGGAACACTTCTGCCTGGGGACTCCCTTGGACTGCTATGTCTATGTCACATAATACAGGCAGAAGCACAGGCAGCCACATGTCCCAGATGTCATGAATAGAGATGGTCGAATTTTTTTTTTTTTATTCGACCATTTCGATGATTTCGAGTTAATTGCAAAGCCCCTAAACATGGTATAATCACCAAACTTGCTGGAGATGTAGAGAAGGGTTGGAGGTATATTACAAAAAAAAGAAGTATGTCTCTAACACAAACAGTTTTTGCACAAATTAAGTTCAAAGTCAAGTCACAATTTCGAAAATCGGAATTTCAACTTTAACTTTGGACTTAATTTATGCAAAAACTCCATGTGCTAGAGCAATACTTTTTTTCTAGATGTTCCCACAACCCTTCTCCACATCTCTAGCAATGTTGGTGATGATACCATGTTCAGGGGTTTGCAATCAGCTCACAAAGTTAGGAAGTCGAAAAATTTGGCGATATGCGCCTGCATCTATGCTGGTATTCTCTGACAGTCAAAGGGTCCAAGTGCTTTATTCATTCAGATCTAGGATGTCTTATTTTTGTGTTCCCTTTATTTTTTCTATATATATATATATATATATATATATACACACATACAAACACATACATTTCAGGCTTGTATAACAATGTACAACAAACCTGAAAGAAAATAATAAGATGGCAAGTCCTCTACCCATCAAAGTAACAGCTCTACATTTACTGGTAACTCTCGATAATGCATCAGCCTGAACTGATTGGTCTCATCAGCACATCACAACTGTAGTTATAAAAATAGGTCATACTATTCATGTAGTCACAAATTGATTTCCACAAGAAGGCAAAGCTTTAAAAATAAAGAAAGTTTTCACCTTTGCTTGCAATGACTACTCTGCATGTTTTGTCAGTACTGCATTTTAAAGGTTTATAGTGCTATGCATAAAAAAAAGAAACATCTTACAAAACAGATCTCCACATTCCATCTTGTTTTTAAAAGAAACACTATTTGTGTAAAGGGTTAAGTGGTCTTTAACTAAAGTAAAAAACACTTATCCTTGGGGCCTAGTGGGATGAGTGGGTGCCACCCCTTCCTGTCCTTCCAGGCTTGTCAAAAGGGGTCTAGTTTGGTCTGAGAAGGACTGCACGTTGTTCGGGTTCCCCCTTTCCCTGTTAGCATAGGGTCTGGCATGCTCTGGGACGAGGGACCCCACAACCTTTTTTTTGTTAACCCTTTCATTGCTATAAAAACCATTGATAAAACACCATACTTTTTTGTGAAGCTTAACCATTGATCCCCCTCTGGCATAACACTGTCCAGGTGGCTGCACCCTCTTGACACTTTTTTATTGGTATTGTGGCTACAATTATAACTTGAAGGTTTAAGAATTGTGCCCTCCATTGAAGTCAATGGCAGTTTAGCACAAACATGTAAACGGCAGAGACGGAGCTCTCGATTGTCCGAAACATAGATGCCACATCCCAACTTGAAATAGAACCAAAAGAAGACCAAATTTTTGTTCTGCCGAGCCCTACCACAGTAGGTACTACGGGCAGCTTGGGGATTTTCAAGGCATTCCACATCACTCAAATAAAGCGTATACTTTATTTAAAGTGTATACGTTACTTATACGCTTATTTTGAGTGATGTTGAATGCCTTGAAAATCCCCAAGCTGCCGTAGAACCTACTGTTTGGTCTTCTTTTGGTATGCATGTAAACGGCAGGTATTTGCAGAAGTTTGGTCTGCCGGTTCGCCCTAAACTGATGTTTGTTCATCACTTACCATAGCTTTCTTGCATCAACCAAGTTTACCGTATTTTTCGGACCATAAGACGCAATTTTTCACCCCCAAAATTGGAGGCAAAAAGTGCCTGCATCTTATGGTCCGAATGTGCGACCCCCGCGGCCACCCGGCCACCCGGCCACCAGTGGTCGCACCTTGGCTTCCTGCCAGCTCTCCCAGCACGGAGATTAGCCGGGGAGCTGGAGAAGCTGTCAGTTGAGAGATGCCGGCTGGTGTCCAGCTCTCCCAGCTGTACTGTATAATTGCCTATGTCAGCAGAGCTTTACTGGCATAGGCAATGGAGAGAGAGATGAACTGTCATCTTTCCCTCTCTCAGTGTCCGTGGGAACTGCAATCATTCTGCAGTTCCCAGGGACACAGTAACAGCTGATCAGAGGAGAGGGAGAAGACTGCAGATTTCTGCCCCCCCTCCTCCTCCTGCCGATCAGTGTGAAGTAGAACGCTGGGCTGAGAATGTACTGCTGCTAGTGACCCCTACTGGCTGAATTGAATTCATTGCATTAACCCAATTGATGTAAAAACGTATTAAATCTTTTTTTTAAAACTGTGTGGGTCTTATGGTCCGGTGCCTCTTTCGGACTCCCGGTAGTCCGAAAAATACAGTATTTCCTTCCATTCCAAAGATATAGCTCTTTTGTTAACCTTCTAAGCATTACGCCCGAAGCCAGTATGGGTGCAGTTTGATCATGAATAAAACTGCTCCCATGCCAGTATCGGGCACAGGCACACTGAGCATTTCTGGCCCCGTGTCTTTGGTGTCATTGGTGATGCAGAAGAGGGCGGCGCCATAGACCTCCACCTTAATGGAGGGGGCGACGATTTTCTCCCAACACACCGCCAGGGGGAGAGCCGGCAATAGCGGCAGACTATGTGTACAGTGCTTTTTGTGCCATAAAAATTACATAGATAAATTGTTTTAAATAACTGTAAAGCCTCTTACTCTGTGTCTGGACACAAAGTTCCATTTCTGAGGGATATCTAGAGGTGGTTTAGGAATTTCTTTTCACCTGCATGATGTTATTACCTGAAAATAATCCAATCATCCCAGGCACAGTAAATGACTGGGGCTCAAGGACATCTTCTTAATCATAAAGGATAACAGAATTGTCAAGAAGCAAAAATGGCCGCCTCTCTGTAGACATAAACACAAGCTATATCGAAAAAACTGGAATTTACATTTTATGGTTTATAGGTATATTTATAAAGGCTTATATCACCATGGCTGTTCTAAAGCCAGCTTTAAATATCTTATTTATTTTCAAACTCCACAGAGCTTTCGTAGGATAACCTCCAAGAAAAAAAAGAAACAATCGGTTCTCACCATTGGCCTTTCGTTTAGAGGAAATGATGTCTGTCTAAAAGAAAGATTTCAGAAGACAAAATGTGTAAATTATTAAATAGTTTAGTTGTTGTCTATTAACAATTCCAGACACACTAATGGCAAATTTAAGGGATGACAGCACTTCTGGCACGGGGGAATGCTGCATTTATACAAGCACTTTGTCTAATTAGATAAATATTCTTTGCAGTTCATTTTGACCTGGCTGCTTGTTAAAATCGCACTTGCTGTATACATTAATACTATCCACTGTCAGAATTTTAGCTTAAATAACAAATAGTTGGAATTGAAGAACAGGTCAGTGTCTGATATAAATTCTGAACCAACTAAATTCACTAAACATCAGATTTCATATCAAGGTCCTCCAGCTGAATCAGAGTTATCTGCTTGCTGTAATACTTAGAATTCTTCAGACGTGACAGTCTCAATAAGTTCAGTCCAAACATATATGTAATGAAGTGACTAGACCGTGCAATGTTTGCTGGTCGTATGGCCTTAGATGAGCCTTGCCTATAGAACTGGGTTACTGCTACTTATCTTTGGGAGATAAATAGAATGTCACATTAAATTTTCAATCCCCTTTGCTAGTGTACTGGTCACACTATACCATTATGATTATTAACACACACAGAGATCACACCAACACATTCTGTATTTTATATCTTGACACACACTAAGTTACCCTTTAAGATGCTGTCTAATTTACTGAGCAATAGAAGGTCTCTGCAAAATGTTCTTATTTACATCAGGAACTAGGTCTGTATTATAATGGGAACCATGCATGGAGAGATAGGCACTGTGCCCTTTAGGATTCTGTCTCATGATCTACCCAGGGGCAGGGAGTATAAAAAACAAGCTCCTCCTCTTGGGTGCCAACTCAAATCGGACTGGTGTGATTAGACAGGAATAGTGGACAAGCCACCTGTATCCAGGCCTGTGATGCTTCCCAGAAGGTGAGCCAAATAGAACGCAGCTTCGCTGAAAGACCCAGCAACAGCCCCTGAGGCGCTGTTCCTGTACTAATGTTCTAGTGGGGTGATGCAACTGCAACATCACCAGTCTTAAAATAAGAGACTGCACCATCCCAGTAGTGATGGACCGAACTGTTCGCCGGCGAACTATCTGTGGCGAACATCGCATGTTCGCGTTCGCGCATTTTCCCGAACATATGGCGAGTTCGACCCGC
>CM070032.1:180858319-180897422 GCA_036250615.1 Ptychadena robeensis
GTCTACCTGTGTTCAAATGCAGAGGATGCGGCACTACATAGTTGTTGGTAGATCTAAAGGATATCTGACAGAGAGATGTGTATGGCCAGCTTTAGGGTGCAATCAATCAATGAATACATACTTTTTTCTATTAGATTGTAAGCCTGATCAGGCAGGGTCCTCTACCCCTCCTGTGTCATAACCTGTGTGTTATCTTGTATTGTCTCAACTCTTATTTATTGTACAGTGCTGCGTAATATGTTGGCGCTATATAAATAAATGATGAATAAATAATTGTTCTAATGCCTCAATAGGCCTCGATTTATATGTAATCTAATGAAGACAAATACACTGAAAATGAAAGTTGTTCTTGTGTATTGAAGATTGTTTTGCTTTTGAAATAAAGTAAAGTAAATTTAAGAAATCAGGTTATGCTTTCATTTTTACTGAAACAAATTAGCAAAGATACATATACACTTGTATGTTTTGCTTAGAAAAGACATTGTGCTTACAATTTTTATGCCTAATTATTTTCATTGTTTGTAATGTATTTAAATGTGTTTTTATCTGTCCACTAATCACTCCAGTATACAAAGAATGCACATAAAGGTCTGTTAATGCATTCCTAATATCAGGGATTTGTTGGATATCTTTGGAAGGAAGTCATACATGCCAGGGATCAGGACCATGCTGTCCTGATGATATGTACAGTCACCAGTTTACTGTACATCATTATACAATGTTTACAGTGGAAACAGTAGTAGTAGATCCAGTTATGACTGTACATATCATCATCATTTTAAGATTTGTATTACATTACAATGATAACATTTTAGGTCCATTATTGAATAAAGACTTTTTTTAAGGATACACATTTACTGCTGGAGATGTAGAATGGGTTGTAGGAAAATTTTTTTTTGTTCTAGCTCTAGCACATGCAGTTTTTGCCTAAATTAAGTTCAAAATTAAAGTTGAAATTTGGATTTATGCAAAAACTATTTGTGTTAGAGCAATAAATTTGCAGTATACCCCCAATTCTTCTCTACATCTCCAGCAAGTGATGATACCATGTTCAAGAGCTTTGCAATTAACTCAAAACCATCTCTACTTATGAGAAGCAAAGCATTTGAAACACAGGTCCTTATTGGACTTTTAGGTTTGTATTTGTCAGCCTTGCAATTAGGATGAACTGATTGTTTGCTTTATAATATTCATAGTCAAGTTAAAAATGATTATCACATTTAAACAAAATGACCAAAATTTGACCAATCAAGGTGTTTTATAACAATATTTAAACTGTTGTGTTAGTTTCTTCTAAAATATTACAAGTTGCAAAATCCATATTTATTCCCACATCTGGGATTCAATATACTTAGCTGACTTACTTGTCTTGGTTAACGCCTTCCTCCTTTTATTCTGTGTTGCATGCAATGCAGGTCATGTGTTTGGTTTATGGATGCTCATATGTGATCCTATAAAACAAAATGGAAACACTCACAAAATGCATAAACAACATAATTGTGCAATGTACATAGTAAAGGACACACACATATTGTGCAATTTACCTATTAAATGCTCTTTTGTCTTTTACAGAAATGGAACGGTATTGGAGGTCTTGGGCTGGCTTAATACATCCTTGGCCACTATATACTGTACATATGTTACATATCCTGGCAAAGTGCCCCTAATGGCTCAATGTCTTTTTTTCCTTCATAGATTTGTTGTGTTTAAAAGTTATTGCCCTTAACCCGGGAACAAATAGATTTTTCTATTTTGTCAGGTGTTTTCCCATCTCCTTTTTCTCTGTTTAATTGAAATGGTTAGATTAAATCACAATGAAACATCCGAGCTACAGACCATTTATATGATGGATTTAAAAAAGCAAAGGTTGGCTTATTTCAATTTTAGTAGAATCTCTTTTCCTATGTTTATTATTACAAAATCCTTGTTTTCTTGAAAGGAGCGCACAAGGTGATCGATATTACACTTAATCACTTTTAACTGCGAAATAAGAGATGCTATTTGACATCCATAGTGTCTGTCACTGCATTATCTTGTAAAGGAAAAGTAAAATGCATTTTGGTGAAATAAACAGCTAGGTCTATAAGCAATAGGAGAGGTTAGGAACTGTTAGCCATACAAAGCTGTGAAAGGATGATTCTTGGCATGTCATGCCAGCTTGACATGGTGCCACTTTCTTATCAAAGTGTCCATCACAAACTTTAACAACCAGTTATTAACAGATAATTCAGTGTGAAATGGTGAGGAACTTTTAGGAATCACAGCCTCGCACCTCTAAAGATGAGTATTCATATCATGACAGATCACAGCTTTTCAAGGAAGTTGAAAAATGTTTTCAATAAAACTTTTTACTCTTAAACTGGCTGAAAAAGAAGATGGTTTATACTTAAACCTCCCTGGCAGTATGAGTATTCCAAATGTTTCTGTTTCAAAAGCGGATCGCAAATATATCTGTTCAAATTTCCTGTGTCCCCCCCCCACCACCTTTTCCCAGCATCATCAATGATGGAAAGGATTTTGAGACCTGTACATTTACAACAATACAGGCATATGGCAAGGGCACCCACACCTACCCCACATCATCACTGATGTCAAGGACATGGAACCAGAAAGAAGAGCTATGAATGCCATTGCTGGAAGATGGTGCAGGCTTGCCTGGAGCAGGTAAGCTATCCCGAGTGTAGCTTAAGGCTGCCATACACACCCCGACGGGTGCAGACAGACCAGTCCCGATATGCACCGGGATGCAAATGTGATGACATCATCACGTTTGCACCCTGGTGCATTATGGGGCCCCTTCAGTCGGCCGGCACCCTTTGTGTGCCGGCCATTAGCTTCAATGAAGAAGCCGGTCTTTATTGAAGCTAATGCCATCGGCTTCAATCAGCCAGAGATTATCGGACATGTCCGTTCTGTGGCCGGCTGAGCAGTGGGCGACAGGGATCTGTCGCCCCATGTGGGCACATGCCGATTGGCGGCCGATTTTTCTGCTGACCGACGGCGCGAGCGCGCACGCCCGTCTGTCAGGTGAAAAATCAGCCGCTTATCGGCATGTGTATGGCAGGCTTTAGGGTTACCAATTTTAGTTTTTAAAATCTTCGAGGGAGGCTTATATCCATGCGTTCAGTCCATATCTTGCTGTGTTAGATGGCCATTGCTGGCTACAGTCAGTAAACATGGTTTCTCCCAAGAAAAGTTCTGGAAGAAAACTCATGGAGAAACATATGGTACTAAATTATATGTATTTTTGTGATTGGCTGATCCCTTTTAGCCCACACAAATGCACATCTGAGACATGATAACATGATCCTAACAAGTGAATAATGGAAAATCAACCCCAACTGATCATCTTCTTCTCTCTATATAAAAAATAATATACCCGGTTACCAATCTTTTGTGAAAACACAGAATCAGCAATATGGATACAGGAAGTAATTTTCATTTAGATTTTCTACAACAGAATGGCATATGTGCAATGTAATGGTTTTTAGCGAATGTGAAGTGAATGTGACATTTGCTGCATTATAAATAGAATGACTAGTACAGTAAGCCATATCTTTTCTACAAGGACAGTTGCTAGTGATGAAGGTCGCCAAATGTTGCTTGATGCTCTTAATGTGCAGGTCAATGAACCAAATTTATCTATTTTTTTTATAAATATCATTATTAAAAAAGACACATAAATAAATCAATTAATATATGCTTTAAAATATTTATTAAATATTTAAAATAATATGGCAACTTCGAATAACGTGCCATATTCACATGTGTTGTTTATGTTGAGTGGTCCTTTATGTATAAAAAAGTATTATAGTTATTTCTTATAGAAAATAAAAATTTTAATGAAAGTGAAACAAAGGGAATAACCCTAACGGCGAAGAAATTACCAGAACAATTGACAATATCTTTAGGCCCCCATACAACTTCCAATCTTACCATACAATCAACTTTGGTTCTACCAAAACCATGTAATATGAGGACCTTTCTAAACCTTCCAATCACTATGTATTCTATCAGGGAGGACCTAGCACTACATAGTTGTTGTTAGATCTAAAGGGGGGTGCATATGTCTAAAGGAAATTGTATGGAGTGATCTTAAGGTGTATAGGGGGATTTTCACATCCTGTTGAATATAGTAACAGGAAATGTATATATGATTGTATCTTTTGATACAACAAAGGGTCCCCATACACCTTTAGATTTCCTTTAGATCTCCTTTTGTTTTACCAAAACCATGAGGGACTTTCTAAACAATCAATCTACCAGTGTTCAATTGCAAAGGACCCTATACTACATAGTTGTTGGTAGATCTAAAGGATATCTGACAAAGAGATCTAAAGGTGTATGGCCAGCTAATGAAATAACAATGTTTTAATAAAGGCACCACTTTCTTCAATCATGCAAAAAAGCATGAAAACTAAAATGTGATTGATGTGAATAAATATAATAACAACCCTTGGTATCATATCACTAAATGAAGCCTCTCAATAGTATTTCCTCCCATACAAAAATGTTAACAATCAGTATGCATTTAATTTCTACTAAAGTATATGTTGTTGTAGGCTCTTTTGCAGACTTGTGGTAAGAACTTTTTCCTAAGGAAAATACTAAAAGAATAAAAAGTGCACTTCCAACATAATAGACATGGGAAGTAATTTTAAAAGTTGCAGTGCTAAGCAGGAGTCTACTCCAAAAAATGACCGCACATCATGCATTTTACAGTGGAGGCATTATTAGTGCTTTGATGGCATAATTATCTTTAAGATAATCCCTCTGTTCACTAACCATAACATTTCTACAAACGCCTTACTTCCGAAATTCACCATGTGACTGCACAAGCTGCACATTAACCTCTTGAATGTCACAGTGGTGTGTATGTAAAAATAATGAATGGAAAGTGGCCACATGCTGGCCATTACCATCAGAGTAGAGCAATCATCAGCTGGCCTGCGGCATTGTTCTAGAGAACCTAGCGGTCTGCTTTTACTACATAGGCAAACTAGGTAAGTGCACAGGTAAGCACAGCCTGTGGTGGGATGAAAGGTAGAAGGAAAATGTACGTGATAATTTAATTCACTTTCAAGAAATGACTCACAGAATTAAAGGAACATGTATAATTAGAATGCTTGTTCTATCAACTGGCAGTCACTGTCAGAAGCAGAAGAAACATAGTGAGAACAGAGGGTTGGAAAAAGTCATGCCACATCTTAAGATTTCTCAGATTGTAAGGTCTACACTACTTAAAAGTTATATTTTCAATTCTTTCTATTTTTATTACAAACAGCAAAATACAGAAAAACAGCCAGCCAAAAAAATTGATCATGTGCTGTTGCATTAGTTCTCTTGCAAGAATACAATAGGTTCCATTTTCCAATAACAACCTGATGACTAGGCAATTAAAGATAAGTCGTCAACTGTTGAGGTCAACTCACTTCTCATTCTCCTTCTGTCAGAATATTCCTTGCAAGCACCTTTGCAGTCAGCACTACTTATTGAATTAAAGTCTTCCATTCCATCTCCCAATCTTTGCAGATGATTAACAAAATCACATTTAATACCTGACACCATTAAAATACATTAAATACTTTATTGCCTAATGTATGGATGAATGAGAAAACTGAACACTGTATTTAATGATAACTTTGTACTATGTTCCTTGGTGCCATGGACATATCAGTATTATGCTTCCATGGCACTGAATAGGTGGCGTGGGCACATTTGGCCTATGCTTAGGGTGCTTTAATTATAACATGGAAGACAGGCACATGGAGACAGGAACATTTGAACACAGTGGAGACATAATTTGTTACTATGTCGGCCCTCACCAATTACGTTTGGGGTGTTTACACCCCTCAAAAACAACAAAAATCACAAGATTATTGAATAATATAAAGGTTTAGTGACTGGAAATGATGAATCAAATCAATAAGTCTCTTCCTTAACTCGTGGGTGCAGTTTGCTTTCAAAAAGAAGCCAAAAATAGCTACTTATGGGAAGATTAAAAAAAAAACAAATATATTTTCTGTGATGTTGATTTAAACTTTTGACCTGATCCACTAGGAAAAGAAGACGCTACAGTGTCACATTAAATATGTAATGTAAATCTGGACAGAGTGCATAAACCCAGTTGTTGGCAAGAAAAAACAACAACATAAATCAGCTTTTAGCTGACTTTCTATTGTTTTAAGACCAAGAGTAAAAGGTAAGTTCCCCAATGCCAGTTCTTAATTTACCGTTGTCCAACAGTAAAGCTAGCCATACGCGTGTCGGATTCCATGGCCAGTCGATCACCCATCCAATCGATTCCGGCGATTCTGCCGGGAATCGCAGGTGTGATCAATCGGCCAATTAAGAGTATCCATCGCTGCATACCACCTTGTCCAACGGATTTTGGGACGATTCCGTGTCCGATTGTCCACCTCACAAATGGCAACTCCCCCTGATCTGTGCAGAATCGGATCATAAAGACCAACATGTTGGTTCTCTGTCGGATCCGATTCTGGGCCCCTGAACGATCGGACCTGATCGATCGGACAAGGTGGGCTGCATGCGATTCTGGCACGATCGTTTCGCGTGCACGCGCCCGGAATCGATCGTGCCGGAATCTGGTGGGAATCCGACACGTGTATGGGGGCCTTAAGTGTGTATATATATATATATATATATATATATCTGTCTTGTCAGACTTTGATCTGACTTTCTGCTGATTTAGTTCATATAGTTAACATCTTCAAACACATTCTAAGTAAAAAAATTACATATTATATACAGCCAGTAGCTCTAGCAGCTGTTTTCTTATAGAGGCATATTTCTGTTCTCTAATCATAATGCAGTCTAATAGACATTGCATACAAGTCTCAATAATTAACCTGGACAAACCTATGCCCTATTCAGCTATGTCAACACAAACAAGTTTAGTTAGAGTTTAAGGCAAAGTATTTTGCCAAGTGGTGTTTTCATCATATTTGCACTGAACAAATGCCAACAAAAAATGTATCCCAAACAATAATTGGTGTACCACTTTAAAATAATACTCTGATCATGAAGGTAAACACTTCTGAGGTCACTTCTCAAGGATAAAAGAGCAGATGGATATTTGCTGATCCTCCAACTTCTACTTTTACCATTTCAGATCCCTGAGTTATAGCCAGACCCATAATGTTCCCATATAGAGCACTATAGATGCTCGAATTTTTTTTTTTTTAATTCAACCATTTTGACGATTTAGAGTTCATTGCAAAGCCCTTGAACATGGTATCATCCTCAACCTTGCTGAATATATAGAGAAGGGTTGGGGGTATACTACAAAAAAAGTATTGCTCTAACACAAATTGTGTTCAAAGTCAAGTCCACATTTTGAAAGTTGAAATTTCGATTTTGAATTTAAACTTAATTTATGCAAAAACTACACATGCTAGAGCAAAACTTTTTTCCCCAATGTTTCCACAGTCCTCCTATACATCTCCAAAAACGTTGGTGATGATATAAATTTCAGAGGCTTTGCAATCAGCTCACAAAGTCAGCTAGTTGAAAAATTCAACCATCTCTAGAGAGTACCTACTATATAAACCATTATACTAGTGATGGCCAAACTGTCCGCCGTGTTAAATGTTTACAGGCGAACAGTACGGGTGTTCAACTTGTCCCCTTCGCCGGCAAGAAGAATTCTACAATTCTTCTTCTGGCCTGACCTTTCCACGCCTGGTCCGGCCGGAGAAAGAGTTAAGAACAGGAACTGTATGTTTCATATACCAGAAGTAACGTTGCAACGTCATTTCCGGTATAGTAGTTCCTATTCAAACTGCCTGCCAACAGGGGACAGCAGACTTTTTTAAAAGTCTGATACACCTGTTCACGGATTGACACGGATGTTGTTCGGCCATCACTACGTAATACTAAACCACAAAAAAAAGAAGAAATAATATTAAGTTGAATCAACACATTGTTTGTGCAAGCTAAAGTCAGAGTAATAATTGTAAATTTTTTATAATGATTTCTAGACTAATGAGATGTTAAGGTCTTTACAGCATATTCTATGAATATTTCAAGGCTTGGTATAACTAAATACTAGTGTATGCAATTGTAAGTGTATTATATTGTGTTGTCTGCAATTCCTTTCCATGTTCCCTTACTAAAAATATAGGTTTTAGAAAACATTATTATCATCCAGTTTGCAGCTACCAGCTTTTATAATATAGTTTCTTTGCCTGCTACCTGACCATAGATTTATGATATGTAACATTGTTTGTAGACATTCTAATTCTAAGGAATTTAAATATTAAAGATGTTATTTACTAGCTGTTTACTGTACCTTTCACCTTGTGTTCATCTTCACCTCTCTCCCGGAAATCGCTTTGTGTGGTAGCGGCTGTCTCCTCATACTCTGATTCCCAGTCAGCGGCTGCCACCACTTAGTGCCTCCGTTTTTGTCATGCTACAGTTTTACCCGTGGCAGGCGTGAATAAAAACGTAAATTCCATTGCATCTTCTTTTGTTTACACCGTATACATTTTATGTGAAATCAAATTAGTGTTTGTGTGACAGGCTTTTCTCCACATTCCAGTTTGATGTGGGCAATGGTATTCTTTTAAATGTGGGCAATGGTATTCTATTAGCAGCAACCTACTGTAAAGGTTTCCTTGAACTAACAACTGAACTCATCTAGCGATGGAAAACAAGTATGCAAAGATTATTTCATTCTCTGAAGGTAATGCTGATAAACATGGAAATGTTACATTCCCTGTTTTCGCTGAGTATATTTACTGGTTTTGCGGCCTAGTCTACAGTAAATATGGGGAATTCGTAAGTGCAGCCCTCGAACGAGATCAAATACCAAGCCTATACATTATGTTACACACATATACACATCCTCTATATAGTATTTACAGGTTGCATGTTAATTATCCTGTGTAAACATTCCGCTGAGAACCCTCTTCTGTTCTGGGTGAGATTTCTCTGTCTGAAAGAATGACAGTTATTGTGGCCATACTCAGTTAGATTTACCAAAAATGGAATCAAAATAAAATCCAAAGAGCTGTGATCGGTCATTTTGTAAAATTACAGTTGATCATACAAGCATCTGATGGGTTTACTAGTTTTGTATCCAATTGTACTATGGAGCCTGCACACAGGCTTATGGAAAGGGATCAATCATTGGTCACAGCATGTGGTAGCACTATCAATCAATGTTAGACTGACTGTCAATAGTTAAATTGCAAGTCGATTGAATTGGAGATCAATCATGAAAAAGTTAATGTGTGTATTGCTACCTTTAGGCTTGAGCTTCAGTATGCACTTGGTCACGCTCCCCCCCCCCCCCCCCCCCCCCCCACCCCAAGTTAGGGCTTTATATGACCACGGTATCAGCCATGCTACAGTGCAAAGCCAAAAATGCTGCCTCTTTAAACCAGTGGGTTTATGTATAACATAAACGCAACAAAGGCTTAAACTGACATATTGGGGGCTATGGAGACATAGTGACAGACTATAGCAATGAGCTTGAATATTCGAATTGCGAATATTTTTGACGAATATTCGAGAATTTGCGAATATGGAGGCGATATAGCTTATGGTGATGTATTGTGATAATATAACCGCAATGTTCCCAGCAGCAGCATGATAACATCATGCTGCTGCCCAATATCGAAGGAGCTGAAGGCGCAGCACTGCTGTGTCTCCAGCTCCGATGATGCTTTGCAAGGAGACCCCGCGGTCCCCATGCAAAGAAATGGACATCAACCGTGGTTTACGGTCATGTGTGATATCCCTGTTTTCGAGCTGGATTGATTGGTCCTGCTCAAAAACAGAGATGGCAGCATGGGCCAAATAGATGGCCGTGAGAGCACACGGCGTTCGAATCGGCCATCGATGTGGCCCATATCTATACGTGTGTTCCCTGCTTTACACTTGTATTGCTTTCATTGGTTTCTTTGCACATGTTTTAAAATGCAGCCTTCACATTTCAACCAAACACTTTCTGTTTGTGGTGGATACCTTAGCCCCATATGTGACCACCACTGCATACCTATCCCCAAATTACTGTTTCAAGTGTGCATGTGCAGCATGTTACTCACACAAGTGATCTTAGAACATTGAATCTCTGGGAAGGAGGAGTTTTGGGTCCCACAGGAAGACAGTTTTTGTTCAAAGAAATGCACCTTTGTTGTTAAGTATTTATTGTAGTGTGGAATAGTTCATTTCACACTAAGGATTAATAACTCTTTAAATAAAGTCAATAATGAACCCCCAGTACAGACAGATCAAAGGATGACCCTTGGATAGGGGTAAAGTGGCAAGCGTCCCAACACCATGTATTAAAAGCATCGGAATTACATTAATTCACAATACAAGAGTTATAAGAAGTTTGTGACTGTTGCAAATAAACAACAACTACATTAAAAGGTACAAATCAGTTGTCTATCTTGCACTGGAAATTCATGAGTTGTCTATTGCTTATTGGACACCTGAAATCAAGGGAACACTTCTTCATGTGCAATATATAGCACATCAGTGTCCTCAGGGAGCTTTGGTGGCTTGTCAGGGTCAGTAGAGCGCATCATATGAAATGCCAGCTGTCTTGCCTTAAACGCTGGAGGCAAGGGACTTGCATCATACAGATGAGATGTGTTTTGTGTTTGCGAGAGGGGCAGAAAGGTCTTGCCTGAAGACAGGATAAGAGAGAGAGAAACATGTCACAAACAGAGCAGGACATCAACACGGAAATCAACAAATGGCTTTCAACCACTTTGTCAAGAAGTCCACCAAAATGTGAGGCTGCTGCAGAAACTTCATTTTCTTACATTAAACTGACCATCGTTTTCCTTCAATCCATGTCTTACTGCACATAATTAAAGCCTATTTCTAGTATTTAAAAATGTTTCTCAATATTTAATATTTTCAGCTCCAGGGTGTGTTTTTCCATTGAGGGTGCTTTGAAAATTCTGCAGACTTTTAGATTTAATGTGTGCAAATTACACCATCTAAAGGACAAATATCCTGTGGTTATTAAAGAATGAAATGAAGAAAAATCATTAATGTTTCTACAATTCAATACATTTTTTTTCAACAAAAGTTGGGCTGAGCTTGACCTCTGCTGCTTTCTGAGTCTTTTGTTGGTCAGTCGAGTTGCTCCTCTCCTTGGGGGAACAATATGGAGGCTTGGAAAGTCTTGAGTAAGTCAAATTTGTAGAAGGAATGCCCTGATTTCAGCTGCCTATATCTTTTTCTGATGGTAAATTCCACGTTTGAAACACCCAAGTTTGCATACGGTTTACTTTAAATGCTATGGAAAACTTTCAATAGCTTTTAAGTAGCGTGGTTTTCTTTTCTGTTCTTTTGAGCTTATTACACGCTTTATGTGCAGAGCCATTAATGTGAAAGATACTGTACAAGATGTTGCTTGCAACACCTTTTAGAAAAAAAAAAAAGACCAAACACTGAGAGCATATTGGAGTAGTCCTATGCTATAATGTAACGCATTTGTAAAAAGAAAAAGCAACAATTTTAAATCAAAATGATGGAAAAGCAGCAAACTGATATCGCCCTCACTTATTATGAAGAAGGAGGCATTGAAGTGGATGCTATTAAATAAATAGGGAAACTATTTCCAGTGACAGCTTGCCACTTGTAAAACTATATAAGAGTATACTAATACATTATACGTGGCTTATGTGCCAAAAGCACTCCATAGCATAGTGTTGAGAACTCTTACATGCATTCATTTACATGTTCAGAAGATCAAATAATCACAATCATTTAAATAGGCATGTAGCTACTTAAACATCCCCAACCAATATAAATTTAGGGGCGACAGGGCACTTTCATGAAATGCAAACAGCTTCTTAGACATAAATCTTGGCATTAATGTAACTTCCAGACTTTCATCTGCATTCTCATTATGCAAACAGAGAAGAAAAACAATGGTCTAGCGAGAGTAAACTGCTGGAAACAAAGTCTCAAGAAAGATGCTTTAATTGATTTGTGATTGTTTGCAGAGAAACTTATTTATATCTACATCGAAGTAATTGATGTATCTGTAAGTGGTCCTGACCGGAGGATATTCATTTCACAGCTTCTAAACTTTTGATGGCAACAGCTAAATGTTCTTATGATATAATTTGACTGATGATAGCTGTGATAACAATCACGTCAAATTAACAGAAAATAAATCACTGTAAAACTTGCTTAAAAAGCACTTATCTCAGCCTTGAGCCCTATTTCACCATTAAATGCTTCTCAGCAGGAGAAACAGCTGCCTAAAGCTCGGCTTACATCAACAAATACTTTCAAACACAATTCAAAGGTGACCCCCTCCTCTTTAATTTATATAGGACAGTGATGAATATTAGCTCTATGTCATTTTTTAAATATTATTTAATTTGTTGACAAATGCTGTCTTATTTACAGACAATATTATCCTTCAAGGGAATAACTAGCTTTGCTTTATATAACAAATATGACTGCCGTGGCCATTTTGTTTCTAGAAGGCAACCAAAGAATTGGAAAGGTTGATGTGGTTTTAATCATCATTAGAATCAAGAAGAGTGGCACCCTACCGGGTCCAAGGCAGAAAAGCCCCGGTTCCGGTCACAATGGACTTTTTAGGTAGCGGTGTGTAATACTTAGTAAAGAAGAGAGTAGAAATTGTATGTACAATAAAGCAAATTTTATACGTCGTAAATACAAAATCGTACAGGTTGGTCTTTTGACTCCAAGTTGATCTTCCAAATACAGGTGATATCCAGTTTCAAGATATTCTTAACAAATCATAATCTCAACGCGTTTCGCGACTTCGTCGCTTCTTCAGAAGATAATTGGTGAACAGAAAAAATCGTAAATCCCAGCTATAAGGTGAGAGGAGAGAGGAGGAGGAGAGGAGATCTATCAATAATTGTCCAGTAAAGTTGCGTTTAATACGTAAGGAAATAGATAGGGAAATATATTTACCCTATAGTGATCATTTTTATTGTTCCTTCACAATACCCTTATCATGTGTGATCCCCATTTACCTGGAAATACATTTTGGACAATCTGCGAGTCAACCAGGTATGCCATGCTTTAATGGCATATTTCATAAGTGAACCATGTATTTTTGTTGGCAATTTTTTGTTTTATTTTACAAAATAAAATTCAAATGTTCATCTTGTCTAGATATGACGTAGATCAGTAGAATAGAATATATACATGAATCATCACTGCCAAGATATTGCATCAGATTTGTAGTTACCACTTGTAATATTAGAATATTCATTAACATTATTATTTGTGATAAACAAATGATTTTTAAGGATTTTTAATAGGTAAAGGTAAAATATTTTTTTCATGATTTTATCATTAAATAAATGTTGTAACATATCTGTGTTAATATAACATACTTCATATGACATGCTCTTGGTATATACTGAAGTATGCCATAGTTTAAAATAATTTGCTAGTAAGGGTTGATAACATAAATAGTTTTTTCTTTTTTTTCTTTGTTTGTTGATTGCAAAAACCCTGAGCGTGCTAACATCACCAAAATCACTGGAGATGCGTTGAAGGGTTGTAAGAACATTTGAAAAAAACAAAGTAAGTATTGCTCTAATACATGTAGTTTTTGGAGTAGACTGAAAGTACCCTCGGTAGGGACTTTTTGTTGGCAAACCCTGCCCTTAAGTAATTGAATTATTTATTTACACAGGATACACCAATAGCTTCAGCCACACTGATTGAAGGACAGGTTTGTCCTTACATGGGTCTATGTGATCTTACATGCGTTAACCAGCAATGAATGATCTTTGGATCATATGTAATACAGCTCTCTAGCCTCTCAAGGGATTAACACTTACACAGGTTGCAATTTCAATCAGTGGTGTGGACTGAACAGGGGTGAATGTACCCCAGAGGATTTCTCCCCCATCCTCTGGGTTGCTGCTGTCTTCCCTGTTGGGCTGGGAATGCCCCCCCCCCCCCCGTGGGGTTCCGGCCGCCCCACTCTTTTGTCCGTTGGCTCCTTGTGTCTTGCCCTCACCCCTGGTTTTCGTTTATGGGACTTAAAAGTTGATGTTATCCGGATGGTTATTGTCCTGAGGAAGCCCAAATTTTTAGGGGCGAAACATATTGACAAGACAACCTACTGTTTGAAACAAACTATTTTTTAGCCCAAAGCAAGAAAATCTTACCCACATGGGGCATTCCTGGTTTTTATGTCCATTGTTGTGCCCAATTGAATAAACATGTCAATGTCTTTCAATATGTGATTAAATTATTCGATTATTTGAGGGTGGGGTTTGCCAACAAAAAGTCCCCACCGAGTGTACTTTCAGTCCACTCAATTGTCATTAAGGGGATGGGCAACCTAACACACTAAAGATGTAAGCTGTCCTAGGCCTTCTCTGATTCAGATGTAGTTTTTGCATAAAATAGGTTCAGTCAAAATTTTGAATTTAGAAATTTTAACTGCGATTTGAACTTAATTTATATAAAAACTATTTGTATTAGAACAATGCTTTCTTTTTGTAGTATACCCTCAACTCTATTCTACATCTCTAGCTGAGTTAAACCAGCTTTTGTATTAACTCAGAAAGTCAAACCAGTCAAAAATAAAATGTGACTATCTCTAAAGGTGACCATAGATGGTTAAACTTGCAGCCAATTTCGCCACAGATCAACCATTGTGCGCACTTATGGTTATCAGTCTTCTGTGAAGCCGGTTGCAAATCTAACACGCCTACCTTAAATCGACAGAATTTAAGAAATCGACAGAAAAATTAAGCCGGCTTTAGAAATACATACTATGGCCAGCTTTAGAAATACATACTCAACTCAATGAACACCTCTTCTTCATCTGGAACCCATATAGATTCGTGTTGTCTTTTGGGTTGATAAAAGTCACAAGATAAATAGTTGTAATAGGCTTTCCTTTTAGAAAGTACAGCAGATGCTTAAACTTCAATGTTATGCACAGTGCACATGTATTAAATAAAATGTGTACATTTATTTTTTAAATAATGCATTGTAACATATATCCTGCATAAAAGCTGAATCTGCTGCTATGTTAGTTCCTGGGATAGCACAAGACCAACATCTTCTGACCTTGTGAAGGCTATAATACAGTTTATTAGCCCTCCAGGATGTGATACTACCACATCATGCTGACTACATACTATACACAGGCAAAAAGCCTTTAAGCTATGACATGCTGAGAAACAATGAAATGCAGAGGTCATTTATAGAAGCATAGATTCTGTACGTGCACATTACATAAACAGCCATGTGAATGCCATAAATATATATTTTTACAAAATGACTATATCTCTTCTAAAATGATCGTGGGGTTATGCTATGAGCAGATGTTAAATACAATCACGACTTTCTAAAGTTCTTCTATAAAGCACAGCTAGGCCAACTTTTACACATGGTTTTAGATAGAGCAATTGCTAAATCAAGCTAAATAAACACAATATCCAAGTTGTTAGGTGGCTATTATCTGGTATTTTTGATTTTTGTGGCTTGAATAATACCCAAATATTGAAAAGAAATTAGAAATTGAAAGGCTAGGTTGATACTTAACTATGATGCATCCATCTTTGTGATTTTGTGAAATAAAAAGGCTGGGTGGATCCTAAACTAATATATACCCAACCATTTGATTTTGTGGAATGGGCAGGCTGGGTGGATCTTTAACTAGGATTTATCCATCCATGTGATATTATGAAATATGAAGGCTGATCCTTAGCTGTGATATAACCAATCATTTGATATTGTGAAATAGGCAGGTTGGATTGATCCTTAGCTCCGATGTAACTATGTGATATTGTGAAATGGGCAGACTAGATGAATCCTAAGCTCCAATGTAACGATGTGATATTGTGAAATGGGCAGGTTGGATTGATCCTTAACTCTTATGTAACCATGTGATATTGTGAAATGGGCAGGTTGGATTGATCCTTAGCTCTTATGTAACCATGTGATATTGTGAAATGGGCAGGTTGGATTGATCCTTAGCTCTTATGTAACCATGTGATATTGTGAAATGGGATGGTTGGATTGATCCTTAGCTCTTATGTAACCATGTGACATTGTGAAATGGGCAGATTACATGAATCCGTAGCTGTTATGTAACCATGTGACATTGTGAAATGGGCAGGCTAGATGAATCCTAAGCTGTTATGTAACCATGTGATATTGTGAAATGGGCAGACTAGATGAATCCTTAGCTCCAATGTAACCATGTGATATTGTGAAATGGGCAGGTTGGATTGATCCCTAGCTCCAGTGTAACCATGTGACATTGTGAAATGGGCAGGTTGGATTGATCCTAAGCTGTTATGTAACCATGTGATACTGTGAAATGGGCAGGCTAGATGAATCCTTAGCTCCGATGTAACCATGAGATATTGGAAAAAGGGCAGGTTGGATTGATCCTGAGTTCTGATGTACTCACGTGACATTGTGAAAAGGGCAGTCTAGATGAATCCTTATTTCGATGATGCAGAATATTCACAATGTCGAATATTCACAATGTTATTAATTGGGAAGCGTATGGCCATGAATTGTGATTTATATTTGCAATGCGAAAATAAATACCAGATGTAAACATAAATTTTGAAGGTAATCGCAATGTGAATATAAGTTTGCAATTCATGGCCATACACTTGAATTGTGAATATCGAATCACATATTAGTAGAATTATTTGTGAAATATTGCAAATTCGAATATTGCCTATGCTGCTCATCACTATTCTGCTCTTCTAATGCTGCATCAAGAGGCCAAAACTGGTTTATCAGGACCAATGGAAAATGGAAATAGTAAAAGCATTTTTTAAAATACTAAATGTCTTCCATAAAAATGTTGAAATGTAAATATATTTTAAAAATTTTCAAATGGAAAATAAATCCTTATTAATTATAATAATTAATGAAAACACTAGATGTAAGAATCAACATGATTCTAAGTGACAGCCAATGCTAAATGATTATTGTGTTAACTTATTTGAGAAGATGCATAGTATAGTCTACACACTGGTTTGTCCTCCAGCATGGGGGGTGAACATGTCATATTTTCAGAAAATGTTACTAAACATGTTTATAGTACCAGGACAGGATAACAACCTAATATAAGTTTTCTAAGGACCTAATTGTTTACAAAATCAACCCAATCATGTAAAGAAAGCATTCATTTGAATTTTTGTAAATTCCCCTGCATATGATTGTAATACATTGCATTTACAAGAATCCACCAACTTTATAGTTCATATAAACAGATTGTTAAGTATAACTGGGAAAAACAAGTTAAAGTGATACAAATACCTAAATGAAATGATTAAAGACTTATTTGCTAGAATTTGTTTTTTGTGAATTGTTGAAGTTTGACTCTGCGTTAGCTACATAGTCCCTGAACATGATGCCATTACCACACTTGCTGGAGATGTAGAGAATGCTCCAGCTTATACTACAAAAAAAAGTATTGTTCTAGCATATGTCGTTTTTGCATAAATAAAGTTCAAAGTCAAGTTGAACATTTTGACTTTGACTTTGAACCTAACTTATACAAAAACTTAAATTATGCTTAAGCAATATTTTTTTAAATGTTCCCACAACCCTGCAATGCATCTCCAGCAATAGTGGTGATGACAACATGCTCAAGATCTTTGCAATTACCTCACAAGTTCAGCTAGTCAAAAAGGTCTTATTTTTATTATTTACATGGGTGCTAGAACTGCTACAGATGTGGGGAAAGCGTCAGGAGGCAGTTTTCATAATTTTACTCGGTGGAGATGTGATGGGGGCCTTTAGGTGCAGGTGTCAGCTGTAGTGATGACCAAACTGTCCACAACAGAACGGACAGTTCAGCCGCAAACATGACATGTCATCAGTTGATAAAAATAAGCAGGTAAAGTGTAATCTAAATATATACAGGTAAGTCAGACTGAGTTAGAAAGTATTTGAGTTACAATCTTTGCTACTTTTTATAATTTATAGGAAACATTTTAGTATACGGTAATCAAAAGGAAATATGCAATGTTTTTTTTCATTATAGTTTACTACTTGTTAATTATTACGTTATCATTCATCATGTGCTAATGGAAAGTATACTTGGATATATTTCAGTATAACTATAGGGATGCTCTATAGCAGTGGTTCCCAAACTTTCCTTGCAGGGCCCCCCTTTTTTATTTAGGAACATTATCGAGCCCCCCCCCCACCCCTCCCAATTCAAACACAGGTTAAGAATGAGCATATAGAGCACTGCGCTATATGAATACTAAACATAAAATATACAACAGATGTGTGCTTTAAGTTCCTCTATAAAAGTAATTGTTTTAAACTTTCCACTCTTTATCCTAAAAGGATTAACTTTCTTTGGTTAACTTTTGTAATTCCATTGTTTTAGGAATAGTGTTGAGCGAGAATAAATACGAATTTAGAATATATTTAACAAATATCCGACATTTGAGAATTTGCAATATTTCGCAAATGTGCGCTCGGATATTCGCAATGGTGGATATTCATCATATTATGCAATACGCACAGTGTTCATACTGACTAATATCACAGAGTGAAGAAGAGAAGCTGGTTCGCGAATCTTTGTGAATATTTGCACACAGCTACGCACAATGTAAGGCAATGGAATACAGTTGAATCAAATGTTCCTTAATATATTTGCTAAATTACGAATATGAATTCGAATAGACCATATGCCGCTGAACACTGCTTAGGAAGTACAAGTTGCAGATTGAATCTGTGTACATTGAGTCCCAAGCTACATGCATGTGTCCTGATAATCTTCAGGCGTGCTTTTAGTAAATCATGTTTAAACATGCCAGTGAGCTAGCATGATACACATTTGGAAGCTTATTACTTTAGTAAATCAGGCACGGAAAGTGCATGTACAGTGAAGTAAGAGAGGACATTTTTGCAGTACAAAGACTAACATGGAACTGCATTCCTCTGAGGGATCTTTTTATTTTTCATATGTCTGTGTCAGCAATGCATTATTAACATGGTTTAAATTATACAGATGTGACCTTTGATATTCAACTTAAACACCATATCTGCGGCAATATGGATCACATGTATTTTTTAAGAGAAACTCCAGGCAGACAAGTAAAACACAGTAAAAGGCATTTATGTGAATGCTTACCTCCTCAAATGAATTCTTTAACTGACTGACTGACTTGTGATTTGTATGTTCCTGATGCATTTTAGTAAGTGTCTGATTCCTACTCATTGAGCAGTTTATCAGTATCATGTAAATACATTCCCCAATAGATTATCACTCTGGGAGGTTCAACATTGTCTTACATCAATGCTTGGTTTGACAAAAAATATATATGGAGTTATGGTTGACAGAATCTGTGTTTTTTTTCCTATTGAGACCCAATGATAAGGTCTAAGTACTATAAGGGTTACCACCTAGAACAGATGTTTGAGGTTGTACTGAGATCCTTCAAACCATGATAACCTTATACTACAAGGATTTGTGTCACTCTGGATTCTGTAAACAGAGCAGTTATCCTGAAATAGTTCATCTTAAAGATGTGTAAGAGAGCGGGATAGACTCTGGGAAGAGGGGGTGCAATCACCGGTCTGAAGGCTTCACTTTGTTACACAAATTGTAACTGACTCCACCAAAGATTACTAGCTGAAAAGAGTCAATCGGCTGAACAGAAGACCCTTTGTTCTAATACGGCCTGCCTGAGAAATATTAACTTGGATTTCTTTCTTTTATCTACACTCATGAACTCGGTTCTTTGCCTTGAAGTTAATTTTAGCTGTCACACACAACACATACAAGCTGTGTTTTTTTGCCAGTTATGAGACATCTTTTTTAGAAACATCATTTGCTATCTACACATCCAAAACCCAACATGAGATTTCTGTTCTGGTTATAACTAGATTTGTGAATTAACTTTATTAGGTTTTGTTACAAACACAGTTATAATTACCTTCTTCAATTCCTGGATCTGTCTGTTCCTCCAAAGCCTGGCAGACAACACTGTTGTCTGTTATCATTACAGCTAGCATGTTTCCTGATAAAAGAAGCGATGAGCAGAAGGACGGAATTCTACTTTGCTGGAATTTTATGGCAGAAATTCCAGCAAAATTCATAGCCAATAATAGTTAAAGCAGAAATATCTTTTTAAGGGCTAATATACTAATTACTAGACATATACCCTGTCAAAATTGAAAATAAACAAAATCTTAAAACATGCATGGTGGATGCCTTAAAGCTGTGCATGTTATCTTTATTTATTTGTTGCAATTCCTTTTAACATTATATTTAAAAGGCATATACCCTTTGTTGCAGAGCAGAGCAAAACAGAGCAGAGGATGTCACTCCTCAATCAGGATTAGATTTGGTCAAGGATGTTACCCTGCAGAACAATTTATCATACCTTCCCAGAACAGAGTGGCCAACCATTTTAAAAAAGGAAAGGCATTTTAACCCCTTTCATAACTAGTTTATTTATTCATACTGTATCTCATTATTTCCAACTAGAAGATGTACCCTTATTTAAATATCACTATCACTTATGTTATCAGTAGCATTTTTACCTTTATGTTAAACGTTCCTCAGTTCCTCCATCCCAAAAACTTTTAATTATGAAACCATCTGTTGAAGGAAACTGCATGGACTAAGAATGTGAAATTAAACAAACAGGATCATACACAAAAATAAGGGTTCCCATACTCGCTTCGATATTTCCGTTGACGGAATTCAAACTAACTATTTTTAAGTCACATGGAAATCGATTCACCTGGTACGATCAACCAAAAGTCATCAAAATCGAACATAAAATTGATAGAATATTACTCAAACAGTACTCATAAAGTTTTACATCAACATACTTTGGAGCATGCACACCGACCCAAGTTAAGCAATTGGAATCAATCACACTATGTGGTGTTTCAATCTATTATTAAAATTGTACAAGTCAATTGAATCAAAGATCGGTCTTGCAAAAGTAGAACTGCGTATAGCTAGCTTAAGTGTCAATAAAAAGGCTCTTTTTGATCTTTTTTTTTACCTTCGTCCCCCATTGTTTCTAAGCCATTAGTATTAGCATGGTAGTTACTTCAGAGAACCTAAAAAGAGTAAGCACAGGGGGTGGGGTTAGAACTTTGGCTTAGCAAAAATTAAGTTGTAAAAACAATAAAATAGACCAGCTCAAATTTTACTGCTGGTCTATTATATGCAAAAACAGGCCAACCTCCAGGGAAGAGGATTTATATAACAGACAAGTTAAGATCCATAATATGGTTGACCACAGCAATGTTAAACCACAGTCAACTGTTTTAACAGCAGTATGATTACATGTTGTTCTATCTGTTATACAGGAGAAATCAGGTGTTTTGGACATTGATAAAAACATAATTTATCCTTATGATATGGCTCTGTTAATCAAACATGAAAAATTATAACCATCAGCAAAAATAAAGATATAAACTGTAGTGATACAGCAGTGTGCACAAAGGGGGTTTAGTATTATAAAGTTTTGCTACGAGAAAGGCCAAATAAAAATATTTTATTGGCGCGAGTTGTTCAAATAACTGTGATTTAATAAAAAAATTACAAGTGGCATGCACAAGTCATTAAATTAGAGACATGTTGTGAGAAATCTTTATTTGAGGTTGAATGAACGAAATAAAAATAGCCAAATTGTGAAAGGTAGCCTTGTAAAGTGTACTTTTTAATGATTTACAAGATCAGACATTTTCATGAAAAAAAGACCTTAACAACACTGTCTCTATATGCTGCTGCTGCCACCACTGTTAACAATTATAAGCTTTCAGAGTGGTGAATAATTCAGGAACTCATCTGTTCCTTTCAGTGTAAAGACAGAATGTTGAGAGAACAAGGTCACTGCACCCATCCCCCTAACCAGTGACTTTTCCACCCCAACACCAGTCTGAATTCATGATACACCTAGTGTTTGACATGCATCCCCAGACACCTTCCTCGGCAGCCATTAGTCTGTTTGCTTAGGCAAGACAAATAATAACAGCGTACTCCGAGTGTCAAATACACTTCTGAGCAACAGCCACCTCTGAATGCTGTTTGTTATGTGTACTTATCCCTGCCATAATTAAACAGTCAGTTATTAAATTCTGACATTGCTAATGTTAATATTTCATGGCTTCGTCAGGGGCTGCATAGTAATTGTGCAAGTTTGGAGAGAAAGCTAAATTAAAAGTATACATCAAATGCTCATCTTAACAACAAACAATCTGAAAATCCAGAAGTTGTTCCCTGTGATAAATGGAAGGCACCCGGCATTGTTCCATTACTGCCTTCCAGTTTTATATACTGTATATTGCATTGGCTCGTACGGGGGGAAAAAGGAAAGAAAAGATCAGCTAGCTTATTACAAAACAAAAGCCGTCTCCCCCTTATCAAAGTCTGAGACACAATTCAGCGTGACAGGTCTAAACTAAGCCAGCACCGCATCCCTTCAGAGCAACGCTAACAATCATAGGACAAAATAGGAGTTAGGAATCCAGTAATTACAAGTGCTGGGGAGTAATTAGAAGTGCTTTATGGCTTTGGCCGGGATTTTCACGCACGCACGGAGTGCAGATTAAAGCGAGGCAACTCAAACCGTCACTGGTCAGATGTGTGGCATGATCCAACTAATGGAAAAAATGGAATATACCAAACTGTACCTCCCCCCAAACATTTTAAGTTTACACAACTATTAGACATGAAATGAAAAAGTTTTCAAACACACAGACAGAACAGGTTCACTTTTGGCAGTTTTTAAACAATAGACTGGTTCACTATTGGCTGGTGAAGGACCTTTGTAGAGCACTCTATTCTGAGAAGTTGAAAAAGGGGGTCAGGTCATGCATTAACAACCACCAATGAATAAAAAATGCAAGTTGGTAGTGGTTCCTATTCCTGTAGAAAATGTATCTTTCCCCAGATTCCAAGTGCTTCCAATGCCCGAGCACCATCCTGCAGCATGATAAATGAAATACCATAGATAGACCTTTGAGGATTATCTACCTACCTAGAATATCATAAAACATAACTATTTGATACTATGCACTATGTTGATACTAGTAGAAAACTGAAGGCAGAAATATGTTATCAGGGCAGTTCTGGAGGTACCTGGGCCTGGTAACATGGCCATTAACTGCACTTCCCCAAAGTCTTCAGATCTGGCATTCCTAATATTTCTTCATGTTACAAAATCATACCTATGTGCTGCCATTCTGATATGTGATCATTAATAGCCTGACAATGGTAACATACATTGTATAAGTTAAAATGTCACTTCTACAGTCGTAAACCAAATAATATATAATAGGTTTTCTGTTTTTCTATGGAGTAGGAAATTAATGTTTCAGTTTGATTGACATAAAATAATACATTGACAAATTATTTAAAAAAAATAGTTGCTAGATATGTAAGAATGCAGCTGTCATTGAGAGAAATTATATTGTTCCCAGAGAAATGGGGGATTTACATGCGAATGTATGGCCATGGTCATCTCAGTGTTAATATATACCTCTCGCTTGTTTTTTCACATATAGGTCACGTATTCATAGTTACTAAAAGAAAGCAGATGTTTATAGTCAGCTAAAAATAAATATTAATGCCTAATGTACAACATATACTGTATAGTACATACCCGCTGTAGGCAACTGATAACAGCAAGAATTTTACAATGTGTAAAGAATGACATACATTTAAAGGAATGTGTCAAGCCTTGCGCAACTATTTACACATCTTGTACTACACAAAACATACAAACATGAATTCAATTTCAACGTTTTTACTGGGTTTAATAGATGGAACAGATTACACCAAGTAATACATCCTCAGAGAACCATAAACATGGTAATGTGTTATAGTCTGCAAGCGTGAAACATTTAAAAATGGTAATGTATTATTAGAAGTATTCTTTAGACATTAGGTATGTTTATTGGCACATGTCAATGCAGAGGTTGTCTGTTGTAATGTGAAAACAACCATTAAATAATTTGCAATTATAACAGCCCAAAATAGTGTTCATTGCACCAGCACATATTACATTTCCCTGGGTAAGCAAAGGTAGGTATCTCTAAAGTAGACCCTACAATTAAAATGCAGGACTAAAATCTCACTCTTTTGTTTATCTGCTTAATTGGTTGTACACAAAAGCATCACATCTAATGTGTTTAATATGAACAAGTACAATAAAAAGTTTACTATGCCACTGTTAGTTTGGTTAAATTATAAAACTGATTAAATATTCTTGACGTGTGTTAACTGATAATTTTACCAAATCTTTAGGCTGAGTTTTTTCTCCTTTTTGCATACATACAAAGAGAGAGATAAATGGCAGTTACTTTATCTCTCTTCTTTTCCTGTTCTTCATTGTTTATATCAGCAATAATACAGTTCAGATGGGAGATTCGGATGTGGCCGCATCTCTCATCTGACAGCTCCCCGGCTAATCTCCTTGCCATAAGATGTAGACACTTCCCTGATTTTGGGGGTGAAAAGGTGCATCTTATAGTCCGAAAAATGTGGTAATTCCTCTTTGGTTTTAGGTTGGAATTCAGTAGTACATAATTTACAGTTTAAATTTGGCCTTTTTTCACCTTGGTGTCAAGATGCTCTGGCTAGTGGCTACCCTCATCCCCTGCATTAAGTTAAGATAACACCTAGGGGATATATATTTGGATTGTTTCCTAGAGGCCATAGTTTTCCTGCAATAGAATGTTAAAGCTTCTCTATCATAAGCTTCTATTTATAAATTTTTTTGACATATTTTCTATTTTTAAATATCCGGTCCTAGCTATGTGGGCTTAGGATCTCTATGCCAGGCAGTCCTTGCATACTCATGGTATGGCCCCTATATCACATTTAAAAACCCAATGTGGCCCACAAGTCAAAAAGTTTGCCCACCACTGCTCTACACCATAACAAGGGAAAGTAAATATCAACTGGAGATTAACTTTAAGAAGTGAAAAATCTCACTGATTAGGTGGAACATATATCATGTAATTATCTAGATGCTCATCTGTGCAATAAACATTTTTAGCAAATCTGGTATAAAATAGCCAATAAACCAGGCTAATGAAAATACCACAGCCATACATAATGCCCTACATAGGAGGAAACTGGGAGATAAATGTGGCAGGTTCTTGTAATAGTCATCACTTACTTGTTTGGAAGATTCAGCCTACACCAACTGCTCAAGCTACTGAGAGCAAATCAATAGTGGTATTTACTTCAAGTGTTTTACTTCTGTTGGTCTATTCTTTCATTTTATGTTGGAGAACCCAGTGTAACACAAGTTATTTCAAATGTTTTCCCTTCTTTAATGTTTGTTCCACACAGGTCTGCCTACTGGGGATTATTGACAACTTGATTGCTATGAAACGTGAAAGGACTTTGGAAAATGTATTTTGTTCAAGGCTCGAAAATCATTTGCACATAAGCGGAAACAATCAGTGCTTCACGAACTATTTAGAGGGAAGAATGCTTTTGTTGCATATGGCTCCTATAGAACTGATTTATATTTGAATGAGGTAAGTCTGGAGTGTTAACCTCCCTGTGGTCTAAAGAGGTTTTCTAATAAAAATAAAATACTAATACAGTTCTGATCCATTGGTGCCATTATACCGAAAACCGGGGCTACATTTTAAAAGGGTACCTACTCTGTCTTGGTGCCTATGGTCGCTATTAGTAATAGAAGTAAAACAATTAAGAAAAGAAAATTCTGACCCTATCTCCCTACAACTAAGCAAACAAGAGCCCATCATTTAGAGAAGCAAGTGTAACCCAGTTTTTGAGAGGGGGTTCATCAGGGGAGCAATACCATCTATTATGCCAAATGTGTCAATTTCCTGCACCAGTTCTGTGGAGCCATTTGTTTTCATTTATAAACCTTGTCCTTAGGACTAATGGCCACCTGGCAGGAATGCATAGTGAGTGTCCTCCATTGGCTATTACAAGTACAAAGTCAAATGATACAAAAAAGCTAATTATGTGTGTAGCTTTGTATATTCTCTCCAAATCCTTTAGCTTTATTCGCGTACACTTTTCCATTAACTAGTAAAAGATAACGATGTAACTCTCAAAACATGGATGCCCACAATTGTCAGCAATATGACAGTTTAATGTTGAAAATATATATTTTTCTTTCTATATTATTTGGACTGAACAGTGATACATCTACAGTACCTGACAACAAAGTCTGCTTCTCTAGATTGATAGCGACAAGGTAAATCTCAATGTAACATAAGCCAGGGCAGTGTAACTAAACAATGGCCCTCTGTGGTCATTATCCGGGAACACAAGCCCATGTGGATACTTATAGTATACCAACTACCTCTCACTCCCAACAAACACCACAAATATTGAATGAAGTGATATAAGTACATCTATTTCACTAGACACTAAAAGAGTTCAAATATGTCATTTAAATGTGCAAAACAATAGAACACACACATTCTACTATGTTTAATACAATATGTAATGGTATTAAATTAACTAGTATTATCTCCACCTCAATAAGATATATAGCATCTGAATTTTAAGGTCACCTGTTCTCCATTCCATTGAACGATAAACTCCGCAAGATGGCTGCTATTACTTTCTAAAGCACATGTGGCCCTCTCTTATTTTTGTTATTATATGAAAGAAAAAAAAAGTAGAATAAGTGTCTAGACCTAAAATGTAATTTCCATTGCAGGGTGTGCCCTACATTTTACTTCTATCTTGTCATGCAAACTCTCCAAAAAATCTGATTGTGTTCCTTATGTCAGCTGAGTAACGATCACCTCCCGACCACCATTTTGCATTTACCTTTACCTTTTTATATATATTTTTTACAACTTGAAATGGAAAAGTCATTTTAATAAAGATAAACTACAAAATGACTTGAGTAGCAGGTAGCTAGGTTGGATTCTCTGGTTGCTGTCTTCAAATTCTTTATGTTGTGCATGGAGATTTTAGCTCCATCATTTGTTTGTGTGCAGGAGGTCTCCCTAATTTGCAAATCCATTTGATTGCTGATTCCAATCATGCTCTTTTAAAATCGTCGGTTTTGAACCTCCAAGTCAAGTAGATGGATTAATGTTAAAATACCTATTCTAATTAATCAAGGCTTCCAAGTTTGTATTCTGCTTTCCCTAAGACTTCCAAATTTATATCATTCCTGCCATGGAACAAGTAGATAACAATAAACAGTTCACATCCAATATTACTTGTATATCCTAGATGTTGAGAAGTGGCACAGTGTAGAATAATGTGAAAATAGACTAAACTCCCATTTCCAGGACCTTAAAATGCCCAGATCAGTCTAGATGGCAGAGGTCAAGGAAGATTATGTAATACTCTCAAATTTTACAGTACAGTACAATAATATGTACAACATTCTACTCATATCCGTAGGAGCAAGATAATGTATAATTGTTTGAAAAGCACTAAAGTTCTGGGTCAAAACCTGTGAGATGACTACAATTAATTGAGATCCTCTGTATGCACCTAGCAGTAACATAGCTCGATATATGCTCATGAAAAATGTCTGAAATATTGTACTTAACTATTATGAGCTTCCTAGATATAACCACAAGATTATTAAAGTGCCCTTGCAAATATGAGGCTATAAAAAAATAGTGTCTGCTTTTCAGCAACTTTGAATGTCACCGTGTGATTTAACATACTGGACTAATGTTTAATTAGGAATAATGTACTATGCATAATGTCAGTGAAGTAGATCGGCACACTCACTGACATACAGTTCCGGTATCTGGCATACTTCTCAAAAATACTAAACTATGAGGCTTCTAGCTATTCTGTCTGGAAAATGGGACAATTGTCATATAAACACATTCTCACACATAGTGATTACAAAACATGTACATTGGATATGGGAACCTATCTACTTGATTGTATACTGATAACAGCAGTCAAACCTTAAAGCCGGTGTACACTCAAAATCCAATAAATGTAAATAAATATAATAAACTTTGATTGCTTCTGAGCGGGCATAAGGGGGGTGTAGCACTCCACAATCCTACACAATATAGTTACCTACTGTGACTAACTGTTCCCTGGAGAAATTCCGAATTTCTTTGGCAGGCTTCCAAGGTTAATTCGGTGTAACATTGTGAGTGACCAATGGGGTGGGGTGGTGTTTTAGGTGGTGGGCACCATAACATGGTTTTCAATGGAGAAAGTGCCTATGTGTTCTTTTTATTACACAGTGTGATCAGGTACATTGCTGGCTGCCACTACTCTGATATGTAGGGCTTCCATCCCTGCCATGAGCTGTGTCATCTTATAGGAGAGAGAAGGGATTGAGAGGAACATTCAGCTTTTACTAATTACAGGTAAAGCTGGTCATACACGGGTAGATTCTGGTGCAATCCACCCCAGATCAATCACAGAACTGTGAACTGGTTAATAACTGGTGAAATAATAAGGTGAGAAAAGGCCAATATAATTCAAAAGTTTTAACCTGAATTCCTGAAAAAAGAAAATTGATTGTATTCATAGCTAAAAGAAACAATCAATTCTATCAATTGATCATCAGTGCATTGGCCCAATATGGCCAAACATTTAGATCAGGAGTCTTTGGCCCTACGCAATGTCTTTCTCTTTATAATTTTATTTCCCACAAAAGTGATGTTTTTTAAAAACACTGTATCATTCATTCATAAGAATTTGAAGGCAGTTTTTATAACTGATGAAGAGATAGTGTCCAGATTTGGGAAATATCCTAACCCAAGTAAACAATAGATGCTTGGGTTATTTAAGCACTAAATGTGGACTTCACCTTGAGGTTCCTGTATTGTGCTCCAATCACTGATGATGTGAGGTATGTATGAATACTAATTAAAATCTAAAAAAGAATCGTTATGCCTGTGAAAATTTTTTTACTACTTTGAGTGTGTTTTTCTCTGTTATACATGTTTTTTATGGTAGTCTTCAAACTGTGAAGATTGTAGAAGAGAACTTTAGATGCAATGTTGACAATGTAACATCAGGCTGTTCCCAGCTTCCCTCTAAAGTTTCTCCTTAGAGAATATATCAGACTTGAGCCATTGCAGCATAGACGTGATCACATCAAGTGGTTAAAGTAGCTGCTTTGATCTTTTCTAAGCTACAGGGGGTTATGTCCTGACCTCTAGCACATAAGGTGACGGAGTGGGATTTTGACATAAAGGGAAAAAGGAATATAAAACTGCTTCAGTCAAGTAGTTATAGTTCAGGTTTTGCTATAGGCAGAGTATTTTGAGATATTTAAAATCCTATGCACATTACATGAAGTAGTCAAAGTAAAGAACCCTGTTGCCATACATGGTGCATTAACACCTACAATTACTTGTGCATAGTAAGTTTGCTGCAAATACAGGTATTCATAGAAGTGAGATAACATTCACCAGTTTTGATTTATATCATATGACAAATGTATGTCTATAGCGAGCATCAAGTATCAAATCTTGGAGGGCAATATATTGTTCCTGCCTATCTTATTCTTCCATGATATAGCCTATAGTAAAGGAAAGGCAATGGATAAATGCAAAGGATCCACTATACCAATGGAAGGACATGCATTACAGCTAGGTAATGACCACATATCTGTCTAGTTTACTGTAGAGATGAGCTCCTGAACATGGTATCATTACCAAACTTGCTGGAGATATAGAGAAGGGTTGGGGTACACTACAAAAAAGTATTGCTCTAACACAAATAGCTTTTGCATAAATTCAAAGTCAAGTAAAAATTTCGACTTTGATTTTGAACTTAATTTATGCTAGAGGAAAACTTTTTTCCCAACCCTTTTCTACATCTCCAGCAATTTGACCATCTCTAGTATACCATTTTGGGCATGTTTCTAACCCCCCTTCGCGTCTACCTCCCGTATTGCTATTTACCGGGAAATCTCCCATAAACTCTGTAGCCACTCTGAACTCAGTAGCCACTACTGATGGAGATAATAGGATATTGTCTGCAGTAGGCTGAAACCCTAGACTGCACAGTGTGAAGTCTGATGTCATCAGAGCTCCAGGTCCAGGATTCATGGGGCAAGATTATCCACTTCACCCGCGCATGGCTAATACAACCTGCCCAGCGTGTCCCCCTCCACTCTCCTTATGACGTGTCTGCGTCATTCCCAGCATTGGAATGCGGATGTTTCGGTACCAATGGTGGCACACATGGCATGACATAACTGGAAAATTGAAGACTTGACAGGTATGAAAGACCACCAAAATCAATAAAAGACAATCTAAAGATAGTGACAGGCAATGGTCACCATTTGGACTAACAGGGAAAAAAAACATTTCCGCCTTCCACACGTAACAATGGTAACCTCTAACAATATTTAAGGTTATCTACCATGACCATATTTCCTTCTAAGACAACAGAAAAATGTATTATAGTTGCTTATTAAAAACAAGAAACCTTCCAGCTCTATAGTAGTCCCAGGATCCCAGCTCATACCCATATCGAAAGAGAACTGGGAAATGGGAAACTCAACATGGTATACTGTTAAGTTCATCCTTGTGATTATACCCATGGTTAGCTCTACATTGTGTCTGAGCCTGAGGACTCCCTCCTTTTCCCTATATAAAGCCCTGCATGCTTGAGCAGTCAACCACAAAGAACCAAAATTGCTATGTGGGAGAAAAGAACTGGCAAACAAATTAAAAGTCATGAATATAAACCCTATGACCAAAAATAAAGTGAACGTGTTGCTTTGGCCTGGAATATCAGATCTCATTTATCTGTCATTTGCTTTTAAATACACAGCCAACCTTTCTCCATTTAAATGCTTTTACATTTTTGAGCAATACTACATTCTATAGTTTAAAATATTTAGTTATCCTGTCACAGAAATTTTTATATATACATCGAAACAATAGCCAGTCTCCAATAGCCTCCATCGCTCCTATAGTACTACAATTGTATATAATGTCACCCGTGTTGTATTGTAACATACAAAAGCCTTCCCCATGCCTCTAAAGTGATAAAGTGATAAAGCGCAGTAAATTAAAATGTATAAATCAGCCTGTGGAATGGATGATCAATGCGTCGTTCTTTTCAAATCAATTTTCCATGATACAAATTCATAAATCCTTTATAGATTTTTTAGGTCACTTGAATCAGACATGACATATGTTGCAGTTTTAATTTTTCACACTTCTCTCCTAGTAACGACATGAACAATGGAGGTATCTTTTTTGTAGTACTCAAAGAAGCCAAAACACACACAACACTTGACTATATATGCTCTGTAAAGCAAAGCATAATATGTAGGGGCTATATAAGTACAATATAATAATAATAGTAATAACAATAATAACCTTACATTTAAAGGAGACAGTATGCTGTTGTGTATTTTTGTCAGTACATTTTCTGCTTATTGTCTCATGTCTGTTGTTGGCTTGGCCTTTCATGATGTAATTTCCAAACTCCACCTATTTTAAATTTTTTCTTTCCAATCAAACTACCTGTATGGCCACTCTTTTAAGGTTAAATTTACACTGTCAGTTTCTGAGCTGCTTTCAGCTCAGAAACAGACAGTGTGCTCCCGCAGCCATTGGAGAAATCACTCCCTACTATTGTCTGCAAAATAGAGCAGGCATTCACAGATCATCTAATTTAGGACCCCTCAGAGGCCCTATCGGACGGCAGCCCGAAACCCAACCGATGGACGCCTACTGGGGTGTCCTCCGGTCCGTTACCTTAAAGGGTTGTTTACCTGGTAGTTAAAAAACACCAGTGTAAATGGACCCTTAAGGATCTGAGGGCAGTTGGTAGGCATCTATATGATCTATAAAGAGCAAAAAAGGAAAAGACATTGTATAGCAATTATCAATCTTTTAGCATAAGATCCAATCTTTATCTGGTATAAATTTCCACCTCTCTCTGACCAACCTCATCCTACATCCAAACCACATGCATGTGAAGTTACACTAATAGTTCCATAAGTTTTAGCTCAAGTAGAACACAATCAGTATGTTAAACATTAGTTCTCTGAATTATCAGTATCTACTAATTGGACTCTAAAGAGAATGTTTTGTCCAAAACACTCACTATTACACAAAAAGATTTTCATACCTATCAAAAAAATTCTGTAGGCTAGAATAATTCCTTCCCTTCCTGGCAATAGTCACAAAATTTGTGGATAGACCTAAACCTACCCATCTTTGTACAATATCATAATATAGAATGTTCTTTCATGATTAAATATCATTCAATGCACATGTTTATTGAATTTGTGCTAATACAGTAAAAGCGCTAGACTAGGTTTAGCGTGTAGTGAAGTGGTTTTACACTTCTGTGTATATATGTATTTGTGTATATGGACCATGACATGCTAACATTTATGTTTATACCTTTAAGGATGTGTTGTTTTTTTCTGTAGCAGCTGCCAGGAGATGAGGTCATGACTTTCCCTCTCTTATTACTTAGTTCTCTGCCCAGCAAATGTAAATCCCCTCCCTCTGGGCAGATGTTATAAATCTAGCTAATGTTTCCCCATGCTTTTTGCCAGTACTCTTCTGCTTACCTTGGAGCAAGGTGCTCCAGTATTCTGGGTACCCTGCCGGCCATCCATAAATCCCCCTGAGCAGCTGGCTAGGACTGTTTGTAACTGAATTCCCTACACTCTGAACCCCATCCCTGCCTACAGGTGTATGAACTTGTACATTACCCTTTTAGTAAACAGTTAACCCCTGTCCAGCCATGTGAACATTGTTTAATCCATGTAAAAGCAGTGTGTAACAGTGTTTGCGACATAGGCATCCAAATCCAAAAAGGATTTGGTTGTTCAAGTGAAGTTATTATTATCATTTATTTATATAGCATCAACATATTATGCAGTGCTGTACAATAAATTAGAGTTGAGACAACACAAGATAACACACCAGTACAGGTTATGACACAAGAGGAGTTGAGGACCCTGTCCGATTGGGCTTACAATCTAATAGGTTGGGGAACAGAGTATAAATTGGTAGGGTGGGTAGTGATGTTAGGAGTGAGAAGATGGGTAGGCCAGACAGAAGAGGTGGGTTTTCAGGGATTTTTTTTAAAAGTGCCAAAGGTAGGAGCAAGTCTAATGGGGTGAGGGAGAGAGTTCCAGAGAGTAGAAGCCGCCCTAGATAAGTCTTGCATATCGCACATGCGATGATGCTATGAGTGGGCATGTCATTAGCAGGAGGAGCGGAGGGGGTGGTTAGGGGTGTATTAATGTACTAGGACAATTGGAAGCCAGTATAGAGATTTGCAAAGAGAAGCAGCAGATGAGGAGCGGTTAGAGCAGTAAATAAGTCTAGCAGCACTATTCATGATGGACTGAAGAGCTGACAGTCTAGTAAGAGGAAGACCAGAGAGGATGATGTTGCAGTAGTCCAGACAAGAAATGATGAAAACGTGTACCAGGACTTTGGTGAAAAAGTCCTGGTACAACCCAGAGACAATATTTAACTTTGCAACATTTTGACAATTACAGCCATCATGGTCCAAAGAGGAAAATAGTGAAAAAAGAGACAGCAGATTTATCCATCAGGGCCATTTTACACTAGCCACTTTGCGTTGCTACAATGTAACACGGTTTGTCGCATAGTACACTGATATCAATAGGAAACCTATTGTACCTTTCACATTTGCATGTATTGTGCTTTAATGCAGAATGCACTGCATGATGAATTTTCATACCACAGGACAATTGTTTTCCATGCACTAGCATGGGAGTTATAATGCAGCGTAATGGGGTATCACAGTTTTTTTCATTGTGCAATGTGCTTTTAGCATTAACGCTAAAGTGGGCCCCCCAAAGGACCCCCATAGAGTATCGAAGATCTGAAATCAAATTCTACTAAGACATAATGACTAAGGTAGAACAAGGGCTTTAGGCAAAGTAAAAGCATTGACCCCTCCTATCTTCTAAATTGACACAAGGATCTGGAGAGAAGCCATATAGTTTTATAGGCAGCAGCACTATATGGCCACTCCCCATTACACACCAACTACCTAAAAATTCATTTACGTGTGAAAAAATTTTCCCCAGCTACCCCCTCTCATAGTTTATTAAATAAGCTGAATAGTTGATGAGGCTGGATCCCCAGAACATAATTTTCCCAGGGTCCCAGGATCTACATTTTAATCAAGGTTGCTTCGAGAATGATCCATCTTTGCATTAAAGATGTCTGCATGGAGTATGAACACTTTCTCCATGTTATTTGTTGTAAAAGAATGCTTCTACTTCCTTCCATGATGGAGAAACACATTGTTAGGTCACCTGACTTCACTCTAGGGACCTTTCTTCGTGTACACCCTAAATCTTATGGACATTAGACATAAAAAGATCTTTGGAGTTACACAAAAATTAAAACTGTTCTGTTTCCTCTGGTACTGTGGTATATTCTGACATGATGTAAATAGCAAAAAAAAAAACATTTTAAGTGAGTTACCCAGAGATGTTGCCACTTTTCAAAATTTTTAGAGCTTCCATTCAGTTTCTATATTTACATTTACTATTCTGAGAGGAACAGAACTACGCACTGGTTTCTTAAATTAGTACGATTTGCTTTTCATGCAACATTCATTTTGCATTCAGGTTACATTTGATTTAAAGTATTTGAAAATGGGATTGGAATTTAAAGAAAACAGAATATTCAACATCTCTTCAACATTCATGAATGCTGCTCTGAAAATCTTGAGGTATTTAATCACACATTCCAGGTTACCAAAACAAAATGATTACACCTAACAAATATATGTACATACTCGCATGTTCGTAATAAGACTACATGTCCTTGTGTCATCAGAAGAGGTTATTTCCATTCTGGTTGGAAATTAACATCTAGCGAGGTACCTGATCTACGTGCGACATTATATATGTATGTATGTATGTAAAAATAATGGGACACTTTCACTGAGCTTCCATAAAGAACCAATCAAGACTTATATTAATGTGAATCAATCAACATTTCAGCTTCAATCAATTGTTTGACACTCTTCGTGGGTATTTTATGGATGGGTTTTAAAAAATTGCATCTCATTCATTGAATATTCACTATATGTTTCAGTGTTCTTCTTCACCTGCATCCTAATGCACTAATAGAAGCAAAGGAGAATGATTTAAGTAGTGTAAATCAAGTTTTTTGTGTGCAGTGTAAAGTTGATAACCCTACACAAAGTTGATTTTAGCTGGTCATACACTATGGCGCTTTGTAGTAGGTAACAATCCTATGTTTAACGTTTTATTTAACCTTATATGCCTTCAAATCACTTCACTGACCAGTGCATGTTAGGAGATCTCCCTGTAGAAGGCTATGCGCCTTTCCACCTTTGTTTCAGAATGATGCCAAGTCAGATCCAATTTTCTGTTTATTACTGATGTTCCGGCTCTCAGTGGGATCTCATCCAAAACATATATATGTAATACAGCACAAATGTGCATGGGACAAACCACTAATTTACTTTTACACCCTTCTGTGTAAATGATGTGGTTATTAGATTTCATTGATGTCACCCCATAGTGGTCTATATGCTATAAGTAATATGGGTGTAAAATTATGTAGCAAAGTTGTGTATATAAATATATATGCATACACAGCATATATCCACAGCAGGGGTAGAGAGAATTCACATAATATTAGGCGGAAGTGTTTAATCTTACTTTTCTCAGCCATGCACACACTGCTTTGTAGCTAGGGAGTCAGGGGAGGTGCTGCAGGAAAGGGCTGAAGAGTCTGGACTGTAGCATTCACAAACAGCAGCTGTCACACTGACATTGCAGTTCTTGTATACATAAATGTCTCTGGTTGGAAAGTTTTGGTGGCACTGGGCTAGTGACACTACTGGATATACTGCCTATAAACCTAAAAGCCTAAAGGCTGCCATACATGCACCATGCGGCGGCCGATTTTGCCACCAACTGATGGGCGTGCAGGCTCGCGGACATTGGTCAGCAGCAAAATCAGCTGCCAATCGGGGGTGACCACATGTCTGTTCTCTGGCCGATGGAGCTGTGGGGCGATAGGGACTGCAGAAACAAACACCAGATCAAGCACTAGCTAGATGTTTATATGAAGTCTTCATATGCAAGCCAGAAGCCTGCCCCCCCCCCCCCCCCCCGTAGACAACAGTGTCTTGTGGTATGGAAAAAGCAGAATATTGGATAGTGGGTGCTTTACTATTGGAAAGCCATGATATTGATACTGCTATACCTTGTGGTACCTAGTGATGGCCGAACTGTCCGCAAGGTGGACAGTTCGGACACGAACATGTAATGTTTCTTATTGTCGGTGAGAAGAAGATTAATATTCTTCCATCCGCCGGATCAGGAGCACCAAGATCTGGCCAGAGGAAGAATATTTTCATTAGAGTGTCACGTCATTGACATCACATCCGGTTCTCGGAATAAGGAACTGTGCTTTTCAGATACCGGAAGTGATGTCACTGACGTCACTTCTGGTTTTTCCCATTCAAATTCCCTGCGAATATGCGGACGTCTGACTTTTCTAAAAGATATGCATTTTGATGAAATTACATAGTATAACAACCTACTGCTCCACCAGCTGTAGTTATCCCAGATAGTGAAGCAGAGGGGGTCGTACTGTGAATGATGGTGGCAGTATTTCAACCCAGCCTTGCAGCATGATTTTCCCATCCATTTCCCACACAATTCTCCATCTAAATAAACAAAAAAAAGACAGATCTACTGGAGATGTTAATATTATATTATATCCATTGGATTAAACAAAAACAAAATACCCTAACAGGGGGAACTCCCTTATACTTAATACTCCGTATTTTCAGGCAAAGAAGCTCAAAAAATTAGATTAAAAGGTCTTTATTTGTAGATTGGACCAAAGCATACACTTATAAGTACATTTGTAGACAAGCTCATTACATATCAAAACATCAAACCATAAAACATAGGTCAGAAGCTTTGTAGAGTCTAATGACACAATGAGACATTATCCACAATTAATTTTATATAGAATGGTAGTATTCACTTCTATAACAGTATCAACCATTCACTTCGGAATACCATCACTGATCATGAAACAGAACTTGATAGTAGTTAACAAAAACATACAGACGTTGTGTGTGGATGGCCACCCAGGGCTGCCATGAGATCAGTGATAGTATTCCTGAGTAAATGGTTGATACTTCTATAGGGAGCCCTATCTCTAGGGAGATAAATAACTGTGTCTCCCTGAGGAAGTCCACATTTTGGGGAAACACGTCAAAACTAATTTACCAACTGTATGGTAAATTTTAATGTGTGTAAAATTAATCACTGTGTCATTAGACTCTACAAAGCTTCTGACCTATGTTTTATGCTTTGATGTTTTGATATGTAATGCACTTGTCTACAAATGTACTTATAAGTATATACTTTGGTCCTATCTACAAATAAAAACCTTTAATTCTAATAATTTTTGGAGTTTCTGTGCCTAAAAACCTGAGCTATTAAGTATAGGGGAGTTCCCCCTGTTAGGTGTGTTTTGTTTTAGATCTACCATAGATTTTATCATACCTTTACTAATTTGTTTCTTTCATATGAATATGTTTATTACAAATAGTTTGATAGACCATGGCTATATTATTTTCAACAACATAATATGGAATTCTCCTTTAAATAATGTTAATAATGTTAATGTTAATAATATAAATTACCTCACATGCATCACTCCTTCCAGGTGATAGCAAACGTTGTAATAAACCTTCTTAATTAAAGACTTCATTACCCTGTGTCATTTAAGTGTTACAGTCGCCATGTAGTGGTTATATTATCTATTAGGTACACCACCTAATTGCTTAAATCTCCATCCCCCCTTATCCATCTCTGTGCATGCTGACTGCCAGGAAGTATAGTATTTTACAGAGAATGTATTGATTTCAAGATAATAACAGGTGGTAGCCTGGAATACTTGGCAGTTTTCCTACAGAAAGCGGATCAAGTGATAATGCAATGTTGTGATTCTTAAAGGCCATGGCCTAGATTCTCAAATCAATCTGTGTGACATTTGTAAACTTCAAGGTTTACATATAAAAAGAAAATACTTGTTCTTGTCAGAACATGATTATGTTAGGAAGCATCATACTTAAATGAGCTATAACTAGAGAATGCTATATGTGAAAGTGAGGGCTAGGTAGTATTTTAGCAGTGAAAGTGCCAAACCTGATTATAGTAGTAATGTTACTAAACAGGAGCAGCGTTTGAAAATGATTACTTAAACAAAAAAAAATATATTTATATATATATACAGGGAGTGCAGAATTATTAGGCAAATGAGTATTTTGACCACACTCTTGATGCATGTTGTCTTACTCCAAGCTGTATAGGCTGGAAAGCTACTACCAAATTAATCATATTAGATGTATGATGTGCATTTCTGTAATGAGAAGGGGTGTGTTCTAATGACATCAACACCCTATATTAGGTGTGCAAATTTTAGGCACATTTCCTTTCCTTTTGCAAAATGGTCAAAGAAGGACTGACAAGGCTTAGAAAAGTCAAAAATAAGTGAGATTCTTTGCAGAGGATGCAGCACATCTTACATTGCAAAGCTTCTGAATCGTGATCATCGAACATCAATCGTTTTCATTCAAAATAGTCAACAGGGTCGTCAAGAAGCTTGTGGAACAACAAAGGCGCAATAACTGCCCATGAACTGACGACAAGTCAAGCGTGCAGCTGCCAAGATCCACTTTCCACCATTTGGGCCATATTTCAGAGCTGCAACATCACTGAGTTGGCCCCAAGCACAAGGTGTGCAAGACTCAAGACCATGGCCAAGGTAAGAAAATGCTAAAAGACGACCACCAACACAAGCTGCAACTCAAGACTGGCCAAGAAAATAATCTCAAGACTGATTTTTCTAAGGTTTTATGGACTGATAAATGAGAGGGTGAGTCTTGATGGGACCCCCCAGTGGATGGGCAGTGGCTGGATTGGTAAGGGCAGAGAGCTCCGTCCGACTCCGACGCCAGCCCAAGGTGGAGGTGCGCGTACTCGCGGCTTGGGCTGGTAGAGCTTACGCTTGTTGGGCCTTTTCCGGTTGGAGGATGGAGTCAAGGCTTAACTCCCAGTCCTACACTGCCCAGTTTCTGGAAGACACACCCTTCTTCAAGCCGGGTACAGGAAGAAGTCGA
>CM070032.1:180919043-180963085 GCA_036250615.1 Ptychadena robeensis
CTTGTTGAAGTCATCCTGTGTCTAGCTTTCTGCTGTGCCTGTCAGCAGCTCCCAGTTGGTGTTCTGAGATATTTTCCTATGTAGGAAAATATCTCACAAAACTGGGCGTACTCAGAACCAGGGTCCCCATCGAACGGGAATCAATATGCAAAGTGGTGAACATCAATTCACTGTTCGATTGACCCGAGTCACCGCACTGTGATTGATCACGGGTCAATTGAACAGGTATCGACCCTCGGCTTTACTTTGGATCAACACAAATGTCATTCAGAAGTGGGACTGTTTTTTTTACATAGTAATCAAGCCTATCCCCTGCACTGTGTTCATTAAAGCCAGGGATTTTTTTTCTCAGCACCAGCACAGTTCAGAGGGGGAGTCAATAGTTATAATTAATGATAATGATTAATACAAAAATAAGAATTTCATTGTACATCTTCTTTAGGTAAACCCCATAATAAATCATGTATGCAGTAAAACATCTATATTTTTGGACCAATATGAAATATATAATCTGCAACTGGAAGGCATATCAAGGAAAAGTCAGAGCTTCTCCGGCTGCCAAGTTTTATCTCTTACTCCTGCAGTATTCTAGTGAGCCATTTTTTAAGTCAGGAAAACAAGAGTGCATTTGTGTGACTTCAGATGGATGGTGTAACTAAAGGCCACAATAATGTTGTAAAGATGATTTCACCGGGTGATGTGCTTGTGGGAAGATGAACGGAGGTTACTCTGACTCGACAAGCGTTGCCTGCCTCGCGCATATGTTTCATTTACGCTGGAAGTACGGTAATCACGGTTATGCAACATTACAAGCCCATTCTGGTGTGTCGGATTAAATTCTGAAACCCGCACAAATGAGAAAGAACAAATGTCTGAGAGGACATGATATCAGCTGATAAAGAACAAGGCTGGGAAGGAAGGTAAGAGGAGCTGCTCTTACACAAGCACAGGCTGCCTAATGAAAAAATGGACTTAAATGACAGATAGGTTTTTCATAGCACACTTATACATATGGATGTGCGGCAAAGCCTGCGGTTCTAGGCTCAAATATAGCTCCAATATTTCTAAACTAAGAATGACATAGGCTGATAATAGTTTGACATTTTGAAAATGACTTTTACTCCAATGACATATGGACTCTGGACAACTGGATCATCGGCTACGGGTGGTCCACAGATGCTAGCCAGCTGTGAGCACAGAAGAATGACATCTGTCACTGTATTGGCCATCATTTACACTTCTATCTACAACAATATACTGTATTTATCAGACTATAAGACACACTTTTTTGCCATTTAAATCGATTGGAAAATGTACCTGCATCTTATGGGCTGAGACACATTTTACGATTAGATAGCATGTGTTTACATTAAAACTCTTCATTGCAATAAATAAATGTTGTGACACAGACTCATATCTCCTCCCATATGTAAATAGCTGCTCATGGGTAAGTTGTTCAGTGCCAGATGTGGTTCTTCATAAGTTGATTAGCATGTTCAGTGAATGGGTACTGCTAGTGTATAGACACATGCTAAAGTTTCAGCCCGGACACTCTGCTGCAGAAAAGACCTCACTCCTGGCACTGGGCTTTTGGCTGGAGGAATATATAATACTGCATGATCCAGTCCTGCCTACTTTGCTGGAACATTCTGTATATACACTTGACTTCTGAATGGTTGTGTCTCTGATTTTTTTGTTTCCTTTTCCTCATTTTCTCTCCAAAATTTTGGGGTGTGTCTTATGGTCCAGTGGGTCTTAAAGTGTATATGAATTATTTACTGGAACATCACATCATTTCTCAACATAATAAACTGAGTTTGTCTATATGCATCAGTGAACCTATAATGTGTTCTTTTTACCCAGATTTAACAAATCTGGGCTGCAGTGTAATTATGTTTGTCCAACAATATTTTTTGCCCAAAAAAATTATGAAAAATGATAAACACTGATGCGTTAATTTGACGTTTGAATTCACAGGTGTTGTAGTATTACACTTTACTTTTTCCAGAGTCAACGTTAAAGCAAATCTTAAGTTTGTCTCCATATAAATAGGTTCATCTGATGAGAGGGAGAAACAACCTCAATTGTGGACATATTTACATATAATATTTACATTACATATAATAAATATTAAGGTTGGCCCGTGAATTATATAGACATTACAATATTAACTCAAGCAAATGGTGTCAGGTGAGCGTAATATTCCGCTGGCACACTACTTAAAGTGCATGCATACTCAAAATCTAAAAAATATCTATGTAATATTAAAGTAACCTATGAGCATCTGGTATGATCGTGGCATAGCACTCCACAATCCTAAAAAAAACTGCTTACCTGCGGTTCCCTGGAATGATTAAAAAGATTCCATCTTTATCTTCCAGGCTTCTGGGGGTTAAGTGTGCAATATCACAAGTGACCACTGGGGGCATTTGTAATAGTTTTCTATGGGAAAATTTGTGTCATTTGTTTTAATGCAGAACGAGATTAGAGATTTACCTGTGATGAGCTCTGGTGGGCGCCACGGCATAGGACAGGGAGAGAGGAGAGGCTGCAAGGGATCTTGTTATATTACTCCTTACAGGTAGGGAGCAATGCATGAAAAAAAACCTATTATCTGTGCTTCTAGTGTCATCAATCTAATGATGAATTTATGGTGGTAGGTCTGCTTAAGCCTTAAGGATGCCATTACAGGGGTCAAAACATAGCTAAATGCTAAACATTTGTAATGTTGGGGTAGAATGAAACCATTTCACTTCTTTTTCCAATGTCAGAAAAATTCCTTCTTTAGAATTAGTGGGTCTTTTGGTAGATTTCCCTGCATTCTTTGTTCTGGTGGCATCTCCAAAGCTAGGAAATTATGGTCCACCTCATTCTTTATGTCTCTACCAACATTCACTCTTCTGAGAAAACTTTCTGCAACATTCTGAAATATGTTTGTAGATATCCGTGCTTATTGAGCAACATTTGTGAGGACAGGTACAGATGTTAGGTACAAAAATAAAGCTCATAATCACATGTGCACAACATTGCCATACAATATTTGTCTTAAATGCTTGGGTGGTATGCTGGGTATGAAGAATGTCCAGAAAGCTTATTGAAATATGATGATAATGATCAAGTGACCTAAATGTTTTTAAAGGAACTTTACACAGATAAGGATTTCTCTTGGCCCAAGGACTGCTGAGTCGATTGTCCCTTGAACAGGACACCCATATTTAGATTGAATGAAAGAGACCCAAATATTTAATATAAAGTTAAAGTGCAAATACAAACTTGGCCAAAGCCTACAAACATTATGATCTCACCAAACACCAAATCTCAGCCTTTCTTGACCACTGTACCAGCCACTAACCCTTAAATACCAGTACGATGGGTACCTTAAAACTTAACATAAATAACATCATAGGGGCTTAAGCCCTGCCTAGAATAACTTTACAACAGTAATCTGTAATTGCCCTCGGTATACCGACACGTCACACAAGCCCTAAAGACTCAATTTTCCTCCTGCAGCACTTCCGAGCTCTGACAAATTAACAATATGAAGGAATTCAATTAACAAAGCAGAAAAATACCCTAAAACCCCTTACCAACAAAGTAAGGGAGGTAGGGTGGGTGAGGCTCCTGGTCTGAAAAGGACCTACCCCCTTCTAGTTCTCCCTTAAGAAGCCTCCCTGAGCCATGTCCCACTTCCTTAACAACCCATACATCCCAAGCCCAGTCCCCCTGGTCAGGTTATCTTCCCACCTACCTTCCAGTTCGGCTCTGGGCACTCCTTATCCTATAAATGTCACTTCTTTTTTATAAGAACAAGGATAAATTATATAAGGAAACAAATTCTATATCACCAGTTTATCTCTTTTGCTGTTTCTGTTTTTTCCCAAAGCTGGTAAATAGGTTAACACAATGGCAAATAGATAGGGAACATATCTTTTGTTTTTTGAAGAATAGGTAATATATCTTTAGTTTCAATACACAAGGGTTCTAAGTGTTAGTCCATTGGTCAACAAAGGGTCAGTAAGTATTGACATCTGCATTAGCTGTGCAGGTTGAACTACTAGAGCATAGAAGAAATACGTGCAGAGGATTTACTTAACACCAGGTTTAGTGGTAGGCAGCCCAAAGTATTATCACTGATATATTCAATGATTTATATGCTGCAGTTTTCTTTTGTTAAATAGATACAAACTGCAAGCCGAGGAGACATTTCTAGTCTTTGTAGTTAGGAGTGATTGTTGTGTATTGCCAGCTTCATGTCATACCAGCTCTATTTGTTGACACTTATCATTATATAAGATTACAGTAGTTCACCTTTCACACACCCAACATGGTAAGTGACAAGTGAAGAGTAAGTACATTTCAGAAGGACAGGACTGCAATCATAATGTGCGAGATGTTGTGTTTTTGAACAAAATTAAAGTATGAACCTGAACAAGGTGGCCTGCATGTAAGCCGTCTTTCTGAAATAGGCACAAACAACACAATTGTGCTCTGTTATTATTGACTAAATAAAAATAAGATGTGTTCACTCCAGCACATGGCTTGCCTCTGAATCTATTTATTTTAAATTCTTTCTAATCCACTGTTTTATCAGATTAGGACACAATCTCACGGCAATGGGCAAATTCCACAGCTTAGCCGGAATTTTACAGCACGCTGATTAACCACTCGTGATCATCATTTTCTCTTTAGCTTTAAGCCAGCACAAGTTCATGTAGTTGTGATGTAACACCCAAGCGTAGGAAATGACCCACATCCCACCATTCATAAATAATGTTTGATATAAGCAAACAATTGGCAATGAGAAAAAGAAAGTATTTAGATATTTATGGTCATACAGTTATTTATATATGTATACACATTGTTTTGCAAGAGATGGCCATGACTATATCCTTACTTTACCCTGATGATGTGTCACAGAACTTTGCAGGCAGCATTAAACCACATCACATCAGTCCCTGGTCCTGAAGGGCTTTACATTTGAATTTATGTATCACAGTTGTACACAAGTCCAATGTTGATGGAAGCCAATTTATTTACTAGCAGTGGAATTTGGTTTACATTTACCTAAATGACAATGAAGGGAAGCAATACCAAACTGTAAAATGAATATATACATGCAGTGATAATCGACAATGGAATTGCAGGAAATTAGCACAAGTTTGTAGTAATTAAATGACAAATTCAGACCTGTGCATTGGAAAGCAGATGGAGAATCTTGGAGAATGATGATGGAAGTTAGTGAGAAGGTCAGTGGAAGGGTTAGTGTTAATAATTCAATGAGGACAAACATAAGGCATTAAACTTCCTAGAAGTGTTAACAATACAAGAAGACGTTAAGATGTTAGGTTTACATGGATAATATGAGATTTAACCTGACATTTACAGAGAGAGATAAATAAGTGACACCTAAGCCTTGAATGATATCCCAGTCCTCTAATGACCAATGAACCCTTAGGGGTTTCAAGGAGGATTTGTGGTAATGGCAAGTGTTAGGGTTATAGGGAGAATAAGAGTGATCTTTAAGGGTACTGGGATGATTAGTGTGATAATTTGGTTAGGGTGGCAGTTATTTCTTGTATTATGGGAAGTTTATTGTATGAACTAGTGTAAAGTTTGCAGTTATAGTTAGTGTTACGTTTTGCAGTTTTATAGGATAAGATTAGGTAACAGGCAGGAGTCTTAGTGTGAGCATCATGGCTTGTGTCCACTGCTGCTTTTTCCCTGCTGCAGACACATGTCTGCAGCGGGAAAAAAGACGCAGAGAGGACACTTCCCATTCTAATGAATGTGACAGTGTCCACACTGTGTATTCTGAACGGCACACCCGCAAGGCTGATTTGGAGCTGCGCTGTGGCCACAATCAATGGAGGTGTCTCCAAGACGCGGAAAAACAGCACCCAATGCTGTTCGGGTGCTGTTTTTCTGTGTCATTCCCCAGCGCAATCAATAGGGTGCGCTCCTGCTGCATCCTGCCACCGCTTTGCATCCGCCCAGCAATTGTTCCAGCGTGCATCTTGATTCCCTGCACTAGATGTACATTGTGGACACATGGTGTTGAGTTTACAGAAGTGCTGAGGTAACAGTGAGATTTCGTTTCTGTAGTAGGACATTGCTCTCTGAGTTGAACACTGCCCCAAAAACTACAATAGAATTTTACAAAGCAGTAATGTACCAAAATAATCTAGACATCTTACTGTCTTGGCTTTCCATCATTTACAGGTGGATTTCATTTCATCATCATCATGGACTAAAGGAGAAATCTCCCCTTAAAATTAGTAGCACTTACTTGAGTATGGCAGACTTCTATGGTGTTGCCATTCCTTCTATCAGTGTATTGTCTAAAAAAGTAACTAATCAAAGTAGCCAATAAGCCTGAGAAGTTATGACCTGCACATAGCCTATCGGACTACTTAAGGTGCCAGCTGGCTTTAATACAAGACTGAATGGCTCCTAAATTTTTCTTTCGTTTATCTCCAACTGATATACAGATCCCATAAATATAATTGTGTCCGTACAAGTTAATTACAGTCATCCACTTAAATAATATTGGAGGACCTTCCTTATCAAACCTGACATGCCAGATCCAGTTGTGTTGATTTATTTATGGTTCTGTATTTCCCATTCTACAATTTGTTCATTAGTCAATACAATTAACAGCACAAACAGTTCTGTTAAGAATATGCAAGGCATTATTTTCTCTTAAAAAACCTTTATGATTTGGTTAATTGTGAAGGATATCCTCTGTCTGAACTTTATTGCTGCATCAATCCTTCCAATTTCATTTTAAAATGCACACTTTTGTGTTAATGAACTCTCTTTAACAAGTCTTCTTTATGCTTTGTGCAATGATTTACACCTTTGTTTTCTATTTTGTCACACTTCAGATATATCTTTGCTTCTAATTTGGACTTTTGGGGATTGTACAAAATATCTGCCTGTCACTTTCTTCATTATGTTGTTAAACTTCATAGGAAATCATGTACACTTATTTATACGCTGCAGTAATGCAAAACTTCAGAACGGGAAGGCATACATTAAGGCAGACTGGAAGACGTAAATGCGTAAATACTAGAAAACCGCAAACCTGGTTAGAGTTTACGATCTCAGAGGCCTTTGTATTAATGGAAGTTGTCAGAGTTCAAGAAAAAATAGCACAGGGAAAGCAAAAAGTGTCACTTAGTATGATGAATAATATTATGTAATTTAAGGATAAATAAAACGTAAAATTCTGATTGCTGGTATAAAAAAGTAACAAATAATGTTCATATTATAAACAGAATTTACTAATTTACTGCACCAGACTCAACTAGCTTTCTTCTCATAGAAATACTCACCAGTTACCATATGTGGGCCCTCTGAGTAAAGGGAATGAAGTATTCTCACTGGCAAAGCAATGTTTACACATTGAAGGGGTTCAGCCTCAAAGCCCAGACTTCTAGTAGTCACTGTCCCGGGCTACACACCCCCTTAAGACTTGGTCACAATGGAATTCATATGCCCACCTTTTGTTAAGGATGTTGGAGTGCCAGGGACTTACTAGTTCTGTAAGGTGGTATCTGCATTTTATTGTAATTGTCTCCGAGTTGGTGTAGTGCGGCTGGAGGCCGATGTATTGGGTAATACAGATACAGGGTGCTGGATAACTGCCTTCAAGGGGCCTTCATTTTATTCTATAATGGTCTGTTTAATGATTGTTATATATTATTTTGTTATGTTGGTAATAAAAGGCTGCCGGGCCATTTAAAACCCAATCTGTCAATTGAGTCTCAATTATTCCAGTTAGTTGGTGAGTGAATGTTGTTGAACAATTCAGACAAAAGGGGCAGCTATCTTGTATAGGCTAGTCATGTCCTATTACTTCATGTCCAGGAGGAAAAGTAACATAAATGGAACAGGAGGAGAAGGAACATCTCCTCTTAGATAGTACTTGGATAGTACTGGATTAAGTGTTCACATTGGAGGATAAACAATTGACTCCTGTTCTAGGTACAACTAAAAGTTGAAGTAGAAGTATTTTCCCTTTGTTTGCAGTGGTCACCAGTAGTAATATGAGAGGATATCCCCAATGGAGACAGACTTACATTAAAACTAACACTACTCGATCTCCAAGGAAGATACCTTCAATAAGTTTGGGTCCCTCTCCCTTATTCAAGTACTGGCTTAAACCTTAAATAAACATCTGTACATTTTCTACTCTACTGTAGTGCAGGGGAGGACGTTGCCATCCTGCCACTGTGATCCAGAGACAAGCTGAGTGCCCCAAATCTCTGCAGCAAAGTGCAGATTTCTCAGGATTTTGGCAACTCAACATTCCAAGAGATTTTGCTGAATGGATGAGGGCATCAACCTTGTCTAGATGCTGAGGGAGGGAAATGAGAAAAAGGTATTCAATCTAGTAGTTTATTTTCGTTTTGCAACTTAATGGAGTATGTTAGCATGGAGGTTGTGATACCTTTGCAAAGCCTTCCTATTACAGGTATGCCCCTCTTCCCCATCTGAGGGCTCCACAGGATTCTTACCTTCTCTGTAGCCGAGGGGACTAAGAAGTCGGCAGCATGTCCTAACATCAGCATCCAGGCTGCTGTCAGGATGAAGCACGCAGGTTGGGAAAGCCAGTTGTCATGCGCTGATGCTGCAACAACAGTAGCTGGCATGGCACTGACCATGCAGCGGACTGCCGGGCCTAGGTGGTCAGGCCCCCTGTACCTGCTTGACGGCAGCCCTGATGGCCTAAAAAAGCCCTAGGCAACCCTGATGGCCCAGATGTCCATAGAATTTTCTTTATACTGTGCATCCATTTCTTCTAGCACAGGTTTCCTTTAAATCTAGTTGTTATACTTTTCTGCATTTTGCCATCATTGCTATTTGAACTGCTTTACTGATCAAACTCTATACTCAGCTTTCATCTTATATAATCCTTTATTGCTTACAGCAAATAACTTGTAAGAACTGGTGGAATGATTTATCTTTGTGTAACTCTCTGCTGGCTATAATGAACTCATCCATTGAAAGCAATAGGCAATCTTCAGTAACCCTTTGCAAACTGTCAATATCCATCATCCAATGTGTAAAAGATAACCCCATAAAATCTGATTGGCTGTTATGGGCTGTGTATCACCGATGTTGTCATGTCCTAATACATGAGCGGTTTTATTTTTCCAGTTAAAGTGAACCACAATCACAATATAGATACCCAAATTGACTTGCACACTTCAAGCCTGTTCTCTGGATATTAAGTAGTACTAGTCTGGTTATAAGTATTACTACCTACTGGGTTTTGAAGCATGTAGCCAACTAGCCAAGTCCACACTGTACATTTCCAGCTGGAGTCGACAGCTCTTTTTGCCGGATTACACAACTCTGCTACCACCCAATCTCTCTGCCCCTCTCCACATACATTTCTTTTAGTGCTTTATCCTTGACTGATCTTGACTGAGGGATTGGTGGGGGGAATTGACTTAATTAACTAACTTAACTAAGGGCTCATCTACATGGCTGTCTGGAAACGAACAACAATAAATTTCAGGCTATTCCTCATAGGGTTAGCATGGGGACCTTAGTCAATCCATGACAAGCGCCTCCAAAAAACACACACACTGTGTGCAAGCACAGTTGTCCTGAAAGTTGATGTGTGAATGTAGAGTTTAACAAGACTGGTGATCAGAGGGAGCAGGAAAAGCTACACGAGAAAAATGATGTTGCTTAAGGCCAAGGTAGAGGGTAAGTAGTAGGTCTGGATTTAAATTCCAGTTATGCCATGATATTGACTTATATATCAACTCCTTATCATAGACAGCATAAAAACCAGAACACACTATGAATTATTTTAATATGCATATTTAAATATGCAGACTCTGAGATGTTATAATAATTGTTTATATAATGTTTTTCTGTACATTTGACAATTACATGAATTAGTGTAGTGTCCATATAGCAAGTCCCAACCTTTGACCTAATCTAAAGATGTCTATGTATGTGAATTTACACTTAATTCTTCATATAAAAGGGACATGCATTCCAAGCCTACATTAACATCACAAATTCCACTTTCTCTCTTTAAAGATGGATGACATGACAAGTGCTTGTATGTAAATGTGTCATGCAGCATTTATTACATTTGCTTTGGCAGTAACATAAGTAAGAAGCTTGTGAGACAGATCCTTTACCTTTGATGCAGGTTGTTACTGGAGAAGGTTTACACAGGCATGGAAATTACATTGTTGCTTTGATTCTAAAGAAAGGAAAAAAAAAAGAGATAGAAGATGTTTTTAGCGCCAATTGATATTCACAGAGAGACACACGTATAATAGAAAGCAGGAACAACACAAGCATAGCTTATTCTCATTAGCCTTGGCATGCTACGATTTCAAGTCCTCCCAAAGCATTATCAACAATATTTTGGTAGAAGATACAGACTGGTATTATGCCATGATTGTCACCACTGTCACAATCTTATAATGCCATCTGGATACTGTAAAATAGGAGTGTCAAACACCGGCAATGGTGCCAAATCGAGTCCATGGTGTGTGTGATGTGCCCCCGAAACGTTTTGTAAACTTTATTCAAGGATTAAATGCCACAGTGTGTTTAGCTTGACCTTTTATTTCACTTATGCTATAGTATTATGATGTTTAAGCAAAAATTTGGTTGTTTCCATATAAAAAGGTTCATCATTATATCTGATGGGAAAGAAAAACGTCCTCAATTGCAGACATTATTTATATAAATAATATGGTTGGTCCATGACTTAGGCCAAGTATTTTATTTTGGCCCTCTGTGCTTTTGAGTTTGACACCCCTAATGTAGATTAGTTTTTAGTTTTCCATAGATAAGCTAAGGCAACCTTTCTGTAAACCTAAAGGTTACAGTTCCTAATGTGGACCATGCCTGCATCACACTGTACTATGTTAAACCCCCCTAGCAGGTGAGAGGATTGGAACTGAATTCGTAAATAAACCAGGAATGTAAAAACAGACCAAACCCCCAGAAAGCTGTGGCAATTCACTATTTAGCAACAGGTATTCCGGGAGTCCGGACCACCCCTTCTGTGTCATCGGTGACCCCAAGGTCAAGGGGGCACATCATAGACCTTTATTGTAATGGAGGGACGTCAGTTTCCCAGCTCACATTGCTGGCAACATTGATGGCGATGTGGACAGGGGCAGGCGTAAAATTCAAGCAGATTACAGTTTGCTCTGCAGCGATCACCCGAACCATACTGTAGGGGCTGACCATTAAGTATATCTAAAACATTTTTAATGTGTTGGGTATAAAAAAGTGATGTAACAATTCCCCATCAAATATTTTTCAGAACTGTGAGGTAAATTCCTCTCATTTCATTTCTCAGACGTAGAAAAAAAATCTCTAGAAGGAAAAGAACAAGAGTTGGAAGATTCAAAAGCTCCAGGCTCTGCTATGCGCTGACTGATGCCCCCACAAGCCTCCATCACGTCAGATGGGCTGCGTCGTAACTAGCCTGGCGGAGGTGGGGCCAGCGGATCCAGGGCCGATCCGGGGCTGTGGAGCAAGCCCTGTCATTGCCCCATTGCTGTTAATGGCCGGTTCGAGCACTACGTTAAAACTCCTGCGTTAATGGACAGTGGAGCCTAGAGTTAACTTTAGATTATTTATTATTATTTTATTTAATATTATCATTTTCCTATTTTTCCTCTAGGCGGGGAATTTGAATCGGAAAATCCGGATGTGACGTCAGTGACGTCACATCCGGCACCTGGAACGCATAGTTCCTGGTTGTTCTAACCGGATGTGACGTCACTGACGTCACATCCGGATTTACGAGTCGGATTTTCACTGATAGAGCGGGTTCTCTACCCGGTCTTCAGTGAAATATTCTTCCTGCGGCGGGATCTCGCTGCTAAAGATCCCACCGTAGGAAGAATAGAGGGATCCTTCTCGCTGGCGAACACGGCAGGTTGAACACTCGTACTGTCCGCCAGCGAGAAGGAGGGCGAACATGCTTGTTCGCGGCCGAACTGTCCGCCTTGCGGGCAGTTCGGCCATCACTATTAGATTGTGAACCTTCACAGTGGTTTCTCAGATAGAAGTAAAAACATGAAAGAGGTTCTAATACTTTTTTGCCTAATGTTGGCTGTACTTCTGTGCAGTCCTAACACTGACAATATATATTATTATAGGGACCATAAACATCATGCAGTTACACATCCCCATCAATATTCACCTACATGACAATTGGTAAACTTTCCTCCCACCAATGGAGATTGAATTTTTCTAAACAGCGATTATGGCAGCTGCAGAAAATACAGTTTGTCATATAAAGGGTATATCTTCCCTTCTACATGAGAGGAGTCTTCTTCTTCTTGTAAAATGATTATGTTGTGTCACAGACTGTGGCACCTCTGCACAGACATCAAAAGACTCTGAGCGCAGTGAAGTCAGCTGCAGCAATTTGAGTGAAAAGTTAACACTGTGTCACGGCAAAGATGTGAAGAAGGAAAAAAACTGTGCTAATGAAAGGCATTTATGAGGACAAAGATTAGAAAACAGCACATATGGAGACTTGAGGGGAACAAGTTGACTTAACCTTTACTTGCAAGTGTGCTCAGAACCAATACATACTATTGAAGAACAGAATTACAGTGAACAGAGGACGGGAGAAGAGTTTAAAGAAGCCCGATACCCAAAAAAAGTCATTTATTGATTGTGCTACAAAACTTATATCCAAAGAATGGGCAATGATAACCATAGTTCAGGGGTATCACTAAATGCTGCAATGGAGGGTGCATAGCTACCCGGTTTCCCCGAAAGTAAGACCTTGCTGCTATCCACCCCCCCCCCCGTGCTTCTAATATAATCCCTTCCCTGAAAATAAGATCTGTCAGAGACAGCTTCCATATTTAGGGAAGACATGACAGGGGACGTTTTGTTACCTCTTCTAAACCCAGAAATAAGCTCTAGTGCATTTTTTGCACCTAAAATCTATGTAAGACAGTGTCTTATTTTCGGGGAAACAGGGTAGGTCTTCTAACATGTTTGTCTACGTTTAAGCTAGCCATATACCTATATCGAAAAAGGAGATTGAACATGTCGGTTTTTTGGGGGTTGATTGCTTAATGTATTGTCAGTAGTGACCCTCGATTGATTCCTGTTTAATCGGACCATGTTTGCATAATCTACAAACAGTTCATATACACCCACCAATACATTATTTCCGATCAATTATATTAAAGGAAGCAATCTTTTTTAAACCTGACAATCGGATAGGGGAAAAATTGCTGAGAAATCTGTTACCCAAGGTGATGTGCAAAGCGATTACCTGCGATCAATCGCCAATTACGCAATCACATGTTCTGAATGAAGCAAGAAACGATCGCTAAAGAATCAACGTGTCTATGGCTACCTTTTTATATAGAGAAGATACATTCTACCCATTCTGTATACATTAAAAGCTCTAAAATATAGTATAATTTGTCTGCCTATCAATTCATCTTTTGGTATTATTTTTTCCCTACAGTAATATAAAATTTTATTTCACTTCAGACATCACTTTAACATTACACTTTTGCCAAGTTAAACAGACTCAGATATAAGCTAAAGCATCATGATATCCACTCAGCCTCTTCACATTGTATCCTGTGTGCCCCTTTATTAGGACCCTAACAATACCCCCAAACAATGTAACATATCATGTTTCTTTCACTTTAATGTGTTGCACCAGTAGACTTGCTTGAGGGCAATTTCACACTATATGGGCTGCGGCTGCAGAGCTGTATTTGCCAACAATGGACGCATTTGTGTTAACAAGTCCATTACAGAAAAATAAAACCATGTGCTATTGTAGTGGTTCCCAAACTTTCCTTACAGGGCCCCCCTTGTGAAAGGGCCCTCGATTATGTACCCAATCTGAATGTCAGCTAAAACTAAATTCGAGTTAACTGCGGGGAAACATACCTATCCGGTGGATTCCCCCGACTATTCTCCAGATCGGCATACACGCCAATCCTTCTGGGTCTGCCCTCGATCGCATCACTGGTAAAGCAAAGTTCCAGGGCAGGCAGTGTCTTAGACCTCCATGTAAATAGAGGGGCACCGTTTTTTCCCAGCACGATTCTTGCGTCGACGGTGATGACGGAACCGTGCTGGCCACCTCTAAATGGGCTACAAATTGCAGTGGCATTTTATATGCCTTGACCATGACGGCCTGTGGCGCGCTACTTAGAAAAGCATGCCACTTGCATAACTCCAAGGGGGGGGGTTAAGTAACATTTACCAATTGGATCCTGCCCTGTGGCTGCATTGTGAAACGAGAAGCTGCACACTGATGGGTTCAACTATATGTCACTCTACTCCTAATATGTTCCTTTCTGTCCTGTGAACCCTGTAGAACAAATTATTGGTATGTTGTGCTTCTTCTTTTGCTCTGCCAGGTAAGAGAATGCAAGTAGATAATATCATGTATTTAACAATTTATATATTCATGATATTCATAAATGTAGAGCTGTTTATGAAACTTTATACTCAACTCCATTTTTTGGGGGGGGGGGGAGTTGAATTTAAAATTTTAATTCTTCTCTCTCTTTATAATTTTCGATTTTAAATGTAGTTTTAGAATAGAAATAATTGAAACTAAAGTTAAAAACACATGCACAATAATAGAATTTGAGGATGTCATGGGTGATCTGTAGAATTTCCTAAATTTACATATTTCCCTCCAATCAGCTGCCTTTAGTCATTGGGATTAGGGCTGCCATGTGTAGCCCTGAACGCCCGTCCTCTACATCTCAAGATTAAAGCACAACCTAAACCTAAGGATATGCAGGAACAATGCTTAAGAATTGGCACCAAATATGGCCAGTTAAGTGTGAATGTTCACAATAAGCCAATGACAGGGAAACACATCCATCTTATGTCTTTGTAAATGATTGATGTGAGTAACACACTTAAATCCTCACTGATCGTATGTTCTGACAAAGCTGCCAATCAGCTCCAAGGCTACTACTTCTCAAAAGGCATTCTTCTTTTTCTAGCACAATGTGCTCTGACCTTGGAAACTGGATAAAAAACAAAAAAAACGAATGTATTGGAGTGGTGGCCTTGGAGCTGCTCAGCGGCTTTGCTTAAACTGCTGCTTGCCATAGTGCCATGCCTACGAGATTTCAATGTACAAGAAAAGGAGACATTTTTAAATGAAAGTGGCCCTGCCCTCTGTTTAAAAAAAAAAGGATTTTTTTTTATCAAAAAGCATATCTAACTATGTATACAAAAATATATCAAAAAACCTGTGCTGGTGTTTACTGGGAAATGGTTGCCCCAATCCTATTAGAGTTACCATAATTTTAGCCATTTCTTTTTCTCAGTGAAATGGTGGAAAGGAAGGCTTAAGCTAGGCAAACACAGTTCGATTTTAGCACAATTCCATTCGATTAGAGATCTTGATCTTTTCATTGAACATCAATCGCAACTGAATCCAAAGTAGTACCACGTGAAGGGTTTGATCATAAAAAAGCTGGCCATACACTTTTAGATGTCTCTGTCAGATATCCTTTTTATCTACCAACAACTATGTAGTGTCGGGTCCTTTGCGCTTGAACACAGATAGACTTGGATGTTTAGAAAGTCCCTCATATTACATGGTTTTGGTAAAAGAAAAAGAGATCTAAAGGAAATCTGACAGAGAGATCTAAAGGTGTATGGGGACCCTATGACTAAAATCGACGATTTTAGTATCGATCAAAAAACATAGGAAAGTGTTCATCGAATACAATCAACCCCACCAACAAACACAATGCTATGATTTTAGTTCAATCGTTGTACAATCTACTAACATTTTCCAACATGTCAGATCACTTTTCGATTGATGTTTTGATCTTTATTGAACAATTTACAACAATTGAACCATTTGTGCAGTATACGATTTAAGTTCAATCGATGTAAACTTTGATCGTTTTGATCGCTAGCTTTAGCCATCTAATATATAGTAATATGCGGCATAGGCAATATTCGAATTCATGATATTTCGTGAATAATGCTACTAATATTCCATTTGATATTCATAAGTATGGCCACGCATTGCAATAATAAAATAGCAATGTGATATTAATAATCGCAGTGTGATTATCTTCAAAATGAATTTAATTGATAATGTATTTATTATCGCATTAAGATTACATTACAGCAATGCATGGCCATAAGCGTGCCAGTGCATAATATCTTAAATATTCTAAATTGCGAATATCAGCCGCCATATTCATGAAGTTCGTGAAATTTCAAATAGCCAATATTCAACAAATATATTTGCAATTTGAATATTCAAGCTCAAGCAAATACAAAACATATACATATTACATATTTATGTAATAGTCAGAGCAGTCACTCTCTATGCAACTTCTGTTTTTATATCAGAACAGTAAATTCTTCTTGGTGGCTTTAGTGCTTTAGGTCTTACTCTTCATCCACATCAGTCTGCATGCACCTCAGGAGAGGCAGCCTTCTATTTGAGTCTCTGAACAGGCACAAGGGATAACTTGCAAAGATTGTGTTGCTCTATCCCCATCGACCAGAACTTCACAAGCCTTTTCCAACAATTACGTTTGGGGTCACTGGCTCTTCAGGACATGCCTTTCTCCACCCCACTGTTTGTGGACCACTCTGTACTCTACACTGATAGGATCAGGGGACTTAAGAGTCCTAGTGTGCTGTTTCCCTTAGGAGCCGTCCACACACTTGAACAAGGTATCATATCTGCCCCTGACCTCTCACCTTTCTCTCTACCATGATACTGAGCTCTGAGCAATCAGGAACCAGCCATTTTATATCTTTTGCTATCTGCCTCCACCTAGTGGCTGAGCGGCACTAGCTGTAACTACTTACCCAATACCATCTTTTCTCCCCACACTAAGGGCCGGCTTCTCCATTACCTCTTTTTCAGGGGAGGTTTCCCCACTACAAAAGAATAAGCTTGTCCTTGGTCTAAATCAGTGTAGAGTCCAAATAAAAAAAAAAACCTGAAAATGGAGCAGGACTCTGCTGGGGAAATGTAAACAAGTGGTAGCATCATTCTGTGGACCATTTACAAATTTTTCCTAGAAATCATGAATTAAATTTTTCACTATCTGACTTTGCGAGTTCATTTCAAAGTTGCTGGACATGGTACTATCCCCACAATTGCTTGAGATATAAAGAAGGGCTGTGTGCATGCAAGTTAGGAGGGAGACATTACCCCAGGTCAGAAGCATTGTGATAGCACTTCCAGGAAAATTTATTTTAATGCATGTATGGGGGCAGAATTTGGGGTTAGGGGAATGGCTTGTCAATTTGGCAATTTTTGTACATTCAACATTAGTTCTACTAAAACGTTTAAAGATGAGGAACTTTCTTAAGCCCCCCATACATGCTTAGATTTTTCGGCCGGCCGAAAAATCGGATCCCATTCTTAAGCTGAGTCTAAATCAGCAGCCAAATTGATCTAAGCCATTACGATCTGATACTTTCGACAGGGACACTGTCCTGAGATCCATTGGGGCTAAAGACACACAGCCTGACATAGCCTGTCTGCCTGCTTCTGAGGGTGGAGGGGGGGGGGTGCTAGCAGTTCCCTTCCCTTTCCCTTCGTGCTAGGCTGTTCTCACAGCCGGCATGCTGTCTGCTTGGTCTCCCTAGCTGAGCAGCTAGAGGGACCTGACGGACAGTGCTGCCACAAAAAGGGTGTCCAGGCCGATTGTGACTTGATGTGTCGGCCAATCTATACCGCGTGATGACGGATAGATGCACGGTCAACTGCTTAAGCTATGCAATCAGTCTGTATCCAGTCGTCCCTGCCACTATATAGGTGATGATAGATCTAAAGGAAATTGGGTTTCCATTGGGGCTCCAAGATGGGCATTAGTGTGCTACCACCCTAAACCTCGTATCTAAACTAGGTTCCTAGATTTGCTGCTTGGGCCTGTAAACCAAGTAATCCAGGGGCCCATAGACTAAGCACCTCACTTTGTACTGATACAGGCACTATATACATAAATACTGATGGTGATGCTCATAATTAAGGTTTAATGAAGCAACAGCCTACATGAGTAAGCAGCTTAATCTCTCCGTTAAGGCAACATACCAATTTCCCCGGATATTGCAGATCTCTTGAAAGAATCAGATCTATTAGTCCAGAGTTGATGTTCTGCAATTCCTCATTTTGCACACATACACAGAGAGACACTTCAGAAAACGCAGATGGTCTTTTTAACCAGATACATTACAGTCTGTCATTTCTTATCAACAGATCTGAGTCAGTACTAATGAGAGTAAATATAGACACATTTTACAGAGACAGCATGTATTAAAAGCCTGTCCTGCGAGTGGCGAAAATGTGTTATTAACCCCATATCATGCAGAGGGATGATAGAGGAAGATAACACAATGTCATAACATGGAGAACATGAAACATTCTCACTTGTATCATAGCCAGCTTGTTAGTAAAGCTTTTCTGCTTCTTAAGGTGCAATACCCCCGACTGATGAGCTATGATTAACCCATCATGCCAGGCAACTGCTGTAATGTATTTACACATTTCTTTTCATTTTAAAGAAGAATATTAGACTCCAATCCAACAAAAACTTTATATCTTTTTTCTCAATTTTTTTTTTCATGCTCTGATTTATCTGGAACTTTTTTCCTTATAAAGTTGAAATAGTTTTGCCTCTGCATTGTCCAATCACCCCACTGGATAGTCCTGAAACCAGACTGTCATATTTCTATTGTCTATTGTGTATTTTGCAGGTAGGTCTGGAGCCAAAAGACAAAGACCTAGGTGTAGGGACTACCTGGCTGGGTTAGAAGGAGCTGGCATACTAATGGTTAGTAAATCTTTTTAACATGCTTAGTTATGCTATCATGTACCTGATTGGTTGGGTAAGTTGCAAGGAGGGGTTGTCCTGTAGCTTAGTGTTGGTGGAGAATTCCCCACACTTCAGTCAGAGGATTGTGTGCGTGGGATGAATTTATCCCCTCCCTCAATGTTTTAGGTTTATATAACTTTGATTAATTACTGCTTTCAGGTTTCAAAACTTTTTACAGCAGCTGTGGGGCTGTAAGACCCTTGAAGGTGGTGTGGTCAAGTAAAAGGTCATTGGAAAGGACTGTATATACAAAGTGTCACCCTTTGTCCCTTTGCTAGCCGATACCCCCAGCGTTAATCGCTTGCCTTGACGGGGATGTTGGCGCATCCCATACATATACATGACTTCCTACCATGCCTTGTTTCAGCAGGTCTGGCAGACCTTCTGAAAGCCGTGTGAACAGGCGGGACGGGAAGTCATGTATATGTATGGGATGTGCTGACCTCCCCGTCAAGACATGAGATTAACGAAGGGGGTAACCGCGCATCCCTAAACGACATGGAAACATAGCTTTTAGGATGTCCGAGTGCCGAGGTATTAGTTCTGTAAGGTGGTATTTGCATTTTATTGCATTGGGTAATAACTGCCTTCAATGGACCTTCATTTTAGTCTATAATGGTCTGTTTAATGATTGTAATGTATTATATTTTGTTAGTTATGTTGGTAATAAATGACTGACGGGCCATTTAAAAATCCAATCCGTATGAGTCTCAATTATTCCGGTTATGTGGGACAGCTATCTTTTATACCCTAGTCAAGGCTGTGCCCATGCAGTGTGGTTGGGGATCTCAGGAACAGACAAGCAGAGTTACAGGTTCATTTTGGCACATTTGACATGCATTTTACTTGTGTATTTAGCATTTCTCCTGGAGTTCAGCTTTAAAAAGCTCGGCAGCCTTTAGAATTAGGCTATAATACCATAATTGAGTTTAACAAAAAATCTAATGAAAACTAAATGATATTGTAGACAAATTAGAGGCACATAGCCACAGCGGCTTGCATGTACTAACAAGAGAAAAGCGAGCTTGGCAGAAGTCTGGAACTGACACTATGGTTTGTTGAGATGAGACGCAGCGTATACTCACTGGCATTAAAAGCAGCCTGATTGAAAGCATCTACCCACCTGCTGTCCAATAAGATTTTTATAACGGGTATCTGGAAAGTGGAGGCCTGAATGCAAAGCATAGAATTGCTAATGCAAACATCAATTTTATGTCAGTTATTACTGGATCGCTGCTTAGCTTCTACAAACTAAATACAACAAATACAAAGCAACCAGAATCACTCTAGGTGTCTCTACCGCTCAGCATTCTACAGGGCGCACTTTTTTTTTTCATTTTGTTTTTGAACTCAAAGCAAGAAATGTCCAGTGATACAAAATGTATTTAGTGTGTAGCTGTAAATTCTGGAAACTGTTCAAGGATTTACAGCGGTGTGGCGGCTGAATTTGCTGACTCTATTCAGAGCAGAAAACAAGCCGACAGATTGCTAGAGCTACATGGCAGGGATTCCCTTTCATGCAAAATAGAGTATTAGTTAGAGGTGATTGAAGCAAAGGAGACTGGCACAGAGAAAAAGGGAAATGAGTGGGAAAAAGTTATGAGAGTTAGAGAACCGGTATAGATAAATGAAGCAGTGGGAGTCCTGCCACTGCAGATTACAGGGTATAGAACAAGGAGATCAAGCTCTGAAAACGGGGATACAGATTTTATCGTCTGCTTTATACATATGAAAAGTACAGCAACAATAGGGCTTGAAAACTCCCAGGGATTGTCTATAGTGGACCTTTTCAATCACAAACCCATCTTGGCCATGTTTCTCTAGCAGCTGCTCTGCTCCATGATCAGTGGCTCTACCTGGTCCTTTAATTTGAAGGATTTCATTTACCTTCCAATCCTCCAGATGCCTAGCACAAAGCAATCCTACTGCAGATGGCCAGATGTCTACTGACCATAACTGATAAAGACCAAATGTAATCAGTAAAGTAAAAATGATGGCTTCCCATTAAAAAAATTAAATGTGTTATGGTATGAAATCTAAAAGTGCAGCTTACAACTTTTTCTGAGTCCACCTGCAAAGTCTAATGGTTGACCCTGTAAGTCATCTACTGCCGCATGTCAACGTAACTAGTGTTAAGCGGCATGTGGTATATTCGAGTTTGCGTAATCTTGTGAATATATTAATAAAGATTTGAAATTCGTAAAATTCAATTGGACTGTCTATTGCCTTACATCGCACGAAGCTGTTCGCAATTATTTGCAAAGATTCACGAAGCAGCTTTACAGCCCCTCTTCTTCATTTGTGATCTTAGCCAAAATGAGCACTGTGCATATTGCACATATCTATTGCAATCCGCAGAAACATGCACGATGTATGCCGGAAAACAATGTTGAAGCATAATATGACGAATGTCTGCCATTGTGAATATCCAAGCGCACATTGGTGAAATATTGCGACCATCTCTAGTCTTTATTTGAAGACACAATTAGTTAGTAAAGTATAATATTAAAGCCAAGTACTGGATGCATTAAACATGTCTGACCACAAATACATGTCTCGGACCTACACAATTTCTAGGCATTGGGTTGGATGTTTGTATTGAAGTAAGGCAGTAACCAAATTTCATGACCAGTCACATGTCTAGACACATCAATAGACTTCCCTCAACTCCAACATCTGATGCAATTGCATTGCTTACATTTACATATCCATATACCAAATTCTTCCAATGTTTTAAGATTTTTCTGCTATCTATCAAGGCACATCTGCCATCTGGACATTTTCCAGCGCAACCTTATAGATGGAAATGTTGAACTCTTGGGATGGATGTCTTTTGTCAACATATCTAAGTAATCTGTAGGTAGCTATCATCCTGACACGGAGTTACTTAGTGAGTAAACAGAGAGAAATTACAGATAGAGCAGAGGAGAAGGTAACAAGGTGATCATCAAGGTTCATCCATGTCTGTTTATCTTCTAGGTTTTCTAACACCTCGATGGCTCCAGAATTGCTTTTGAATTAATCAGCGTATTGATTTGTTGCCAAGTACAGTTGTTCTAGTGATTTTTTTCTCATCTAGTGCTCCTCCTTGTTCAGCAATTAATATATAAATAATTATATATATTAGCACACCAGACAAAAAAAAAAATGAGTTAATATTACAGTGTCAATGGCTTACCCTGCCATGGAGGGGAGATGAGAGCATTTAAATTGGGGGATGATTGTCTGATAGTGTGTAAACCTAAAGCTAGCCACACACAGGTAGATTCCCATTTGTTCAGCTACAGAGCGATCACAGTGTGGTGACGTCACCACACTGCTTACGGTCATTCACCAAATGTATGGAAATCGCACTACTAACACATCGATTCCCGTATGATACTTAATGGTCCCCAACCAAAGGTAAAGTGAAGTGATCGACCAGAAAAGAACCAAAAAGTCAGATCAGCATGCGATCAACTTGTGGTGCGATCCTAGGCAATAGCTTCAGGTGGGCGTGTTCGTTTTATGGACTATCGTTTGCTGGGTTAACAGAGCTGTCTTTCAGTCCTTGAAAAATTTACACATATTAGAACACAAATATTTTAGGTCAGCTACAAAAACTTAGTTTCCCTCCATATGGCTGATAATCCCTTCTATGTTATCAACAAGCTTTAGCCATGTTGTTTATATTGAATTATCCGGTATTGCTTGGTCTGAGGAGACCCCTCACAGATGTCTGAAATATAATAACAAATAAACACATTATACTTCCAGTGGACGGTCTATACTCAGGACAAAAGACTATTTAAGGACAATGTGTGTACTTCCATACAAAACACATACATTCATTTCATTTGAAACTAATCACACAGCCAAGTAAAAACATATTCTATCTCTATAGCAACAATGATATCATTATCTGATCTCGTCTCTCCAAAGGTTTAACTTTAAAAAAGGTATGTCATACATAAACAAAATGATTTCAGAAAATCGCATACAGCTAAGTATACTGCACCAGGAACTGAGCCTAAAGATAAACAGCACAAAAAAAAAAACGCAAGTGTCTATGTAAAAATCTCATTAGTGACCTTTTTCAGGAAATACTGCTGGCCTAGATGGTCATAATACTTTCTAAATCATTGGTTCAAACGTAGTATGTATCTCAGATGTTCACCTCTGTTTCAAGTGTTCAACTGAAACTACTTACTCATAAAGCTTTGTGACTGAAACGACAGAAGCCAAATGATCAGTTGCAAATGTGAGAATTTATATATTTTAGACTTAGTTCTAATGTTATACAAACTGGCTAAACAAATAGCATGCTTTACAAAAAGTGCAGCAATATTAGTTTATATGCACATGGCTGGGTGCTTGTTTCAGGCGAAACTACAGAAGTTCAACTTTGCCAATAAAGACAATAAGCATTCTTTACAATAGGTTTAGCTATAGCAGTTTACAACTGTATCTTAAGCTAGGCATACACGGCTTCATTTCTAAATAGTTTTAAGCACAATCGAGCACTGGGAGCGTTCATGGTGCTCGATTGTGTTGGAATCTATAAAAAATTAGAGCCATCCAGCTTCCTTTCAAGTGGGAAGAAAGCTTGGTCGAACAGGGAACAAACATGTTGGTAAACTTTGTTCCCTATACACCATTTCCATTTCTTTGGATGGGGACTGAGGGTATCGAATGGGGTTGATGACACAGAAGTGCTGTGACTCAATGTCAAGGAAACTCGAGCACAGCATTATGACGTAATTGACAGTTCCGTGATTGCATGGGAATGGACCTGTGTATGCCCAGCATCAGATAATAAAGTGTATTGGCTTTAAAATGGTATCTGATTGCATTGAAGAATATCTCAGTAGGGGTACAGTTTTTGTCCTCACACATGTCTAAATGAAACATGAAATGAATAAAAATTAGATCAAAGCCTAGAACCTCTTCGGTGGGTTTGAGTAGTGTACTCAGATGCTTACTGATCAGGTGTGAAGAAATGTTACATCCCCAATGTATTCAATCCAGTTAAAGTGATAATTACAGACAGATGCTGGAATACTTTGGACTACAATCCGGCATGATTCTACACATCTTGCCAAATATAAATTTGACTGTTACTAACCTAACCAAAGCTTAAGAATTCTATTCAACAATTAAGAGGTACTCCTGGAAACCTAACAAGACTGTCTGTTTATCTGTCTGAAAGGTTTAGATGGCCCTCCTGTCCATAGATGAGTCAATTAAGCCACTTTGACATTGGGTGCCAATATCTGTATATCATCCAAATAATTTTTAGAATTATCCTGATCATTTGATCATATCTTATTTTTGGTTCCTGTGTAGACTAAAACATGATTAGTAAATCCGAGAAATAATAATTGATCAGCTGATTGAACTGATCATATGTTTTCTTGTAAATAAGTTTAAAGTTAGCCCCAAATTTCTATTTGACTTTGAGCTTAATTTGTGCTAGAACAATATATTTTCTTTGTAATGTTCCCACAACTCTTCTCTACTTCTTTGGTGATGTTACCATGTTCAGGGGCTTTGCATTTAGCTCACAAATCAGCTAGTCGAACTAAAAGAAATGTAACCATCTCAACTTTACAGTATGGTATAACCCTCAACAGTCTGATATTTTGTGTTGGAGAGGAAAGATGCAGTACTTAGTGCCATGTACATACTCTAGCCTTGTCCTATGTATAAATGCATAAAAAAATACCAAAACACCCTAAACCTAAACATCTCCAGAAAATATATCAGAAGTACATTAATTAAATCAAGATGATATAGTAGGCCCATTATGCTTTGTTTTTTGCCATCTAAGGGCTTGTTTCCACTAGCTGCAACCGCTCCCGACCGCACCCATAGACAAAGCATCGGCCAGGCTCCAGTTGTGCGGCCGTGTGGTTCTGAATGCCCGTCTACCGTGTTTTGTGTGGATGCCGTATCCGACCTCATGCCTGTCCAAGGGGCATGCCCAAAGTTCACATCCTACCGTACAGACATCCACGTGCATCCGCATGCTGAACAGCTTGGGGTGCGGTCGGGAGCGGCTACAGCCGCGTGGATAGCATCGCAGCCATCCGCACTAGTGGAAACAGGCTCTAACATTAGGTAAAAACATTATAAAGAGGATTGAATGGTAAGGTTCAGCAGATGTGTAAAGTTGGGTTTACGTGTGTAGATTTTTAAATTCGATCAATGAAGAAAGAACTATTTTTTGGTTGATTGAACAAAAATCTAGAATGGTCAATTTGTTCGATGTTCAAACTTTCCAACAAAAAATCATTCGAAAGGTCATCGAACATGTTTGTAAATTTTAATCTGTCATAATTTCAACTGTATTTTTATTTCAAACAAAAAATCTAATGTTATATTTGATAAACGAACGAACGATGTTGGACAGCGATATCAAACAAAAAATCTAATTGGCTGTTAATTGAAAAAAGAAATCGACACGTCTAAACTCACCTTTAGTGTGCTAAAACCTATTGTGATTAATAAGTACTAGTGATGGCTAGTACATGGAATATTCACTTTTCTTCTCCCGCGAACAGTACAGGTGTTTTGTGAAGATTTTTATTCTTCCGCTGGCCGGATCAGGAGCAGAAAGATCCGGCCAAGGAAGAATATCTTCTAGGGAAAAAATTCGGCTTTAAACTGGATATGATGTCATGGCCGGTAATCAGAATCAAGAACTGTGCGTTCCAGATAGTTTTTCCGATTCAAATTCCCCACGAGCGGGTAGGGAATTCAAATCTCCCCCGAACAGGCGGATGTCGGACTTTTCTAAAAGTCTGATCCGCCTGTTAGTGAACGGACGTGGCTGATGTTCACCCATCACCATCATGTACATATGTTTGTTAATAAATCAGTGCGAAGTGACATTACTATTCATGTATACTAACCAACAGCAACCAAACATTCCAGTTTGCAGCGAAAAAAAGGAAAACATTTTCTGTTTTTTATTAAAGTTATTATAATATAAGAAAATAAGAGAAATAATCCCTACCACACATGGTTTATCAATTTAGTCCATTTATGTAATGAACATAACTACGTGATACCCATCAAAGTTTTTTGGTTTTTTTTACCTGAAGGTATACTTCATTAAGTCGGAAGTTAAACAATCACATAGATTACGCTTCCCAAAGATGTACATTTTCTGGCACTTTAAATACATACAAATATTGGTGACAGAAATGTGCTGGCTTTTTTTAATCCTCCTTCTTAGATTTCTGTGTTAACAATTGTAAGCGGTATTGCATGATAACTTTCCTGATCGCAGGTGATGCCTCCAGATATGATACTGGACAAGCCGCACTGATATCACAGCTTGTATCTATTGTTTGCTACATGATATGAGTGTTTGCACCTTTCCGAACTGGTCATATCTCCAGCTATCACTGCGGATAGCTTAATATTTTTAAGGCTGAACTGGATGGGTACCGGCAGTTTATTACGATAAATGTATGTTTGGTCATTGACTGGTAGCAAGTACCACTGAGAGATGGTTATAGTCTGCTACAGAGTATTACAGATTCAGTCTGCTTGGCTATAGCTAAAGGCAATTTCATTTTCTTGGAATAACATCAAAAGAAAGATAAGCTGTATGAGGAGCAAGAAGTGTTTCATCGTAAGCTGAACAAACATATTTTAAACTTTTTTTGGAGGAAAGGATACACAAATACATTCCTTACCGAACAAAAACGCAGGAAGACAAATGATGTCTATATCGAGGCAGAGGTATGATGGATAACACTGACCAGGGGAATAATAAAGAAGGATTGACAATAGTCATTTTAAAAAGATGGTATTTACTTACTAGAAAAGAATAAAGACTAAAGGTAGCCATGTGCGGGTCGATTATTTTGCCATTTAATCGTTTTGCACAATTCAAATCCATAGTCAGTCAAACATCAATCGAATGTGCTACCACATAGTGTGATTGATACCAAACCAATTGATTAGTTTGATCGATTTTCTGTTTTACCCCCCTAGCGCTACTGACAGCTCCATCTCGTCCAGAGCTGTCCTGTCAGTATTGCAGTGGACAAGATGGAGCCGTCTGGTGAAGATCAGAGCCCTGGCAGCACATAGATACAGTTCTGTGCTGTCCCGGTGGCTCCGATCCTCTCAGCTGGATTCTTCACTGTAGCCGATGTCCCCCCCCCCCGAGTGACAGGATGACCTCATATCAGGGGGAATTGAAATGTAACAGGGAACAGAGGGTGCCAAAGGGTATTGTATTGGATAAAGTGATAACTCAAAGTAAAAAAACAACACACATTTCAAATTGTAATAAAAATGTTATTAGAAACAAAACATGATTATGAGAATTTTAATTGTGTGGACGAATTTTGGGAAGTTACAAGCCTACAACATAAAAAAAATTCCAAAAGTCTATGGTGCGCTTTTAGTACAGAAATCTGGACCTTGCAAGAGCGCTAGGGAGGTTAATCACTTTTGGTCAATTGAACCAGGTGAGCAGGAATCTACTCCCGTTTGATCAATGTTAACAGATCAATTTTTTGCTTGATTAAATGAAATTATATACTATATAAGTCATATATATAAGTCACATGTGCCATGCTGATAGACTCATACCCAAAAAGGCTGAGTGATGTAACAAGATCAAAAGGTGCTTCAAAAGGTGCTTTATTTTTATTATTTTTTATTCCCTCCACCTAAAAGATTTCATTTTTTTATTTCAGTGGTACAGTTTATAGGTCACATTAAAGGTGGAAACTATTCTGAAATGATTTATCTTTGTCTCATTTTTGTACAGCACAAGAACCTGGCATTTTAATATCCACTGTATATGTGAAACAGCAAACCTTAGATCTTAGACTCACTGAGGTGCTTAGGCAGAACCTTACCTTAACCTCTCTGAACCTCTTTAGCAAGTGTGGCTAATCTGACATCTTAAATTATCCTTCCCGTTTAGCTTTCTTTGTCATACTGTTGAAAAGATGCTCCCCTCCACTTGTTTTCTGCAATGCGTCATAAGGGATGCTGGCGATGCATGTAATTGACACACATATGGGGTGTTGGCCATTACAGGCTTTTGGTCCGGCCCCTTTATCAAATTTAAAAAGCCAATGTGGTCCATGCATCAAAAGTTTACCCACCCCTAGTCTAGAAGGTCATTGTTGACCCCATTGATACAGAATAAAGATGGTGCTGTCTTTCTTTATTGGATGAAGCATTGCTAGGAGTTATACTATGATCTCTTTGAGAGTAATAAGTACCTGTGAGTATCACATAGCATGCATTTATCATAAACATATACATTTTAAATATGAACAAATGCTAATAAAATATGAATAATCGTGTGTGAATAAAAACGCCCATGACCTGCTTACACAAAGAATTTGATTATTTTCTCTTAGTTAATGAATTTTGCACAAAAGTGTGACAGCTCTGAATCTGTAAAAGTTTCAGTCTATTCTGGACAGACTCCACATCTATACATTCATTGTACAGAATTTACACACGCTCTGCAAACAATTCACTTTATATTTATCACAGTGTGTCGGCCTGTCACTTTTAATATGCTGGTGGCCTTATTTATATGCATCGAGCAGTATGCAACCTTACTGCCCCAATAATTTCAAATCACCCTTGAATAATTGATTAGATTTTTTGTGAATGTTAAGAAAATAAATCCCTGCATGGAGTAAACCGATTCCCTTTTTGATTTGTAAAACACAGTCACGCTAATGTGCAACTCTAGGGAATTCTATTGATTAACTTCTTAGTTTTACAGGGGCCATCAAAGCATTGCAGGGTACAGAATGCTGTGCTCCTATTCCATGGAAGGTGCTATAATCAATCGATGGAAAAGAGAAAAGCAGCTGATTGAACCCGTAGGATACTCATTTATGATGGAAAAGCAACGCACAATAACACAGGGCTGCAGCAAAGAATATACGACATTAGATTTAATGGAAAGGACAATTATTTTTGTTGGAGACATATACTGGGCATCAAACTTTTACGGGGATGCTTTTGATAAATGTTTCATGATTGTGGCTAGCCTTATGGGAGATATGTACTGCTATCTATCCTAATAATTTAATATTTGTTTTACAAACAATCATGGGTAATAAAAACTTTGACTAAAGCCACCCATACACATACATTGTGTGACGGACATGGCCGTTCTCTGGCTGATCGCAATTTGGCCCACATGGATGATCCATGGGCAATTGCGCATGCCAATCGATCGGCCACAAAATGGACTTCAGATCTATGTGTGTGTGGGGGGCCTAAGAGGTTTCAGGTCTTTATAGCTGCAGAGAACATAATTCTATTCAACAAATACCTGAAATAGTTTACAATTTACCTTCACTTCTAACATGTTCTAGATGTCAGATTTGTATTTGATTTATAAAAGCAGAAGGTATGATTGATAAACTGGGACTGCTCCTGGACGACAGCTGCATTTATCCTAATCAACAGAATGCTGTTTTAATCCCACATGCAGTAATAGGTTTAAACAGGGCAGGTCTAGACATTCATGTTGGCCGCTTCATGCATTAGCTTTATTCTATACGTAAGGTTGCTTTTATGAATGGCATTAATGGGCAATAAGGAGTGGGGAGACAGATATTTTTATGCTATGTCAGACTTCCTAGGTGATTTCATTAATAGAAGCCGATATAATAAGTATAATGCAATCCAAGAGTAAACAAGTGACATATTTGATCAATGGGTGCAGATGTACAATGCAGGTTCAGTTGTTGCATTGATCACGAATATTATAATTGCAAAATTTTATAGTGAATATCGGCACTTTTGAATTTGCAAAGATCTTGAATATGGCACTATATCTTCGTAATTGTGAATATTTGAGATTTTTTACTTTAGTACCCGCAAATACTGTGTACAAGTGCCGATTTCTGCAATGAAGGTAAAAATTACTGGAGATCACATATTCTCCAATTTATTAATTTATTGCGAATATTAGGCGAAAAATTGCCTGTGCTGCTCATCACTACTTATAGAGTTAGGTGAGCAAGGACTGATAGAAAGTGATCAGGTGTGTGTACAAATATATATATTTGACACTACTTTTATCAGTATATCCTGAGAGAAATGTATGTTTTTTTTAACCCTACAAACACCAAGTTCAAGCTTGTATACTTGTCATCCCTGTATGCTAAGGTAAAAGAAGGCTTTTAAATCATATGTATGTTTATTATAAAAAATATATTAGACTATGTGCTGCCTAATAAAAGTGTTTACAAACATAATCTCTTTCAGTAAATGGAAGGAGAGTTGATGATCTTCAGCATATTCAGCATAAAGGTTTCCATTCAGGGATGGATAATTGCCTTTGATACAGTATGCTCCAGGATCACAGCTTAAACTTTGTGAATGGGGTTTCATGTGAACCTTGTCATGGGATCCATAAGAGGATTATGTGCTCCTGTGATGAAGGACATTGTGGCTAGTTCCCACCTTGACTGTTGGGGGAAATATATCAGAAAAAAATAGAACACTTTACTGAGCTTACTCCGATTTATAGCTTGCTACATACTATATATATATATACTTATTATATGTGATACCGCTTTTAACCATGACTACAAATCAAGCGGCTAGACACATCATTCATTTTTACTTTGTAATATTATTAGTTTTTCACTAGTGCATAGAAGTTCAGCACATGGAGTTCAGGGAAAGATCCTTGTCCTCAACCTACACATTTATATTTCACACCATCACATGTGTGCTTTGTGTGTTGAACTGTTTAACCAATACATAGCAATGTAGATTTTCAGGATGAACCAATGTTCTTAGGAAAAGAAGGGGGGAGGATTCATAGCCGGCAACCTAATCACCACATCCACACTCAATATAACTGATGTGTTTTGTAGGGTGAACTAAACCCAAAGAGGAGTGGCCAACCCTTACGGACTTTAAAGGTGAGAATTATAAATAGAGTTCCAGTCAAATGAGTGAGGTTTGCACCTTTAATTAAAAAAACATTTTCAAACAGATTGTAAGGATCCCGGCTGTTCTGGTCACTGCCTGCTGGTGGCACTGTGATTGATCCATGGGTTGGTCCCACAGTCACCAGCAGGTGGCTCCCTGCAAGTGTGGGCTGGGTGGAGCTCACACCTTCCTCATTAGCTTAGAGCTATTTAGATGTGCTTCATCCAGACCAGGCTTGCTGTTCATTGTTGCTGTTGTTTGCTTATCTGGACTTCATGCTTTTCCTGGCTTCATGCTTCTTGTCCCTGAACCCTGAACACCCCTGTACCCTGGACTTTTGCACCTGTGTTTGTTCCTGCCTGTAAGTCTGCATTAAATCTGTTTTTGTCACCACCTACCTCTATCTGGATCTAAGTGTGTGTTGCCTGCCTGGTCGCCCCCTCAGTACCTGATCCTGACACAGATATACATGAATAAAAACATATCAGTCTTGTCGAGACGGTTGGTCGAGTTTGTCAGTTATGTCCAAATCATCGGTCTAGTCTAAACAGGGGATCAAAACAAATTTCATATATGCATCCTACATTCAACCAGGGTATTTTTTACCATGGAGTTCTAGTCCAAAAATAAATAAACATTTCCAGATTGCGTCCAACTATTCCAACGCGTTTCCTTCCATTGCGGGACTTCTTCAGGGATATGGAGCAATATCCTAAGGTAAGATTGAACCTTAGGATATTGCTCCATATCTCTGAAGAAGTGTTTGTAGTGTTTAATGATGAACATGAAAAGGTATCCTCAAAAAATGCAGCATTTAGTCAATGCAATTTATCAAAACCTTAAGCCGGACACACGTTTAGAATTTCTGCCGATCTCCGGGGCAGATGACGTCCTCACGCACTGCTGCTCCTGTTGAGATTCAGCCAGGCACCCTTTGTGTACCCGTCATTTATTTGGATGGGGAACGCCAGTGGGGATACTAGTAATGCGATCGATTTCCCGGCAGATATATGACCGAATTTAGCTTTAAAGCATTAGATCTGTTATCTTGGGGGAGTAACAGATTTTCAAATGCTGAGTCAACATAACTCCAAGAGAAGTATTTTAACAATTTAAGAAGAAAGAGGAAAATATGTTCTATGATCTACAGCTCTAAGACCATTTATTTCTAATAAGAGACATGAGATATGTCATGTTCTTTTAAGATTTCATCGGTTCTTAGGTGGACTTACCTGGAAAGATTCGTGATCACAGCTACATATGTTTACAGTGATCATGAAACATTCTTATGTTTAATACAATAAACAGGTTTATTTAGCACCCCATTCCTCACCTCCCATTTACTCCCTTGCTGCACCGTTGAACGCCAACTAGAAAGTACTGAGTACAAGTAACATAAACTCAGGGTAAGATATAGCAAGGCAAGAGTTGAAAGCCTGGTGGCAGTCAGTCTACTACCATCTATTACCATACTAAAATGGATAGGTATCACCTCAGATTTGGTAGTTATAGGACCACATTTAACCCAGTTTACACTTTCAGCTATTTGCGAATTTATATGCTCACGCTAGGCAAATTAAATATGTTAATTTAAATTCATTCCTGAGTTGTGAGTCATGCTTACATCCTGACACATGCAAACCTGAGTCATTTGCTTTTCTTCTTTTATCAAAGCTCTGCTTTAGGTAAATGTTAAAAAACACTATAACTCCTGTATGAGCTAATGCAAAACTAGTTTAACACTGTATATTATTATATGGAAATAATAACAGTGAATGAATCCTTCTGGAACTGTATTTTGTTTTCTGCTTTGTTGATGCTGAAAAAAACATTTTTGAAGGACAGAAAAACAAAGGGATAGCTTCAAATAGAAAGCTTGTTCATTGTTCAATTAAGTAAAGGTGACAATATATCCTAAGAATTTCGACATGCTGCAGCAGAGAGCAGAATGATTAAAGCCCCCCATACACGTTTAGATTTTTACCAGATTTTTCGGCCGATCGACATGATCGCACATGATAACGTCTAGGCACCCTTTGTGTGCCGGCACTTACTTTGGACAGGATGTTGGTCCCATGCAAAGAAATTAACCTCCCTGGCGTTGCGGGCTTTTCGCTCCATTTTAATGACAACCCAAGATTAAATTGCGCCCGTACTGGCTTTGGTGATAACGCACAGGAAGTCAAACTGATTTAAGAATTAGGGACATGTTCGAAATGACTTTGATTTGGCGGACGATTTGAGCCCAAATTACTCTTTTAAGCTTTAGAATTCCACCCGATTTTTTTAGCTGATCAAACGCTGTGCATGCTCACAACGGTTGATCAGTAGAGATGAATTCAATGATTTCGACGATTTCGAGTTAATTGCAAAGCCCCTGAACATGGGATCAACACCAAGCTTGCTGAAGATGTAGAGAAGGGTTGGGGGAATACAACAGAAAAAGAAGATATGTCTCTAACACAAATAGGTTTTGCACAAATTAAGTTCAAAGTCAAGTCAAAATTTAGAAATTTGAACTTAATTTATGCAAAAACGACATGTGCTAGAGCAAAACTTTTTTTCAAATGTTCCCACAACCCTTCTCTACATCTCCAGCAATTTTGGTGATGATACCATTTCCATAGGCTTTGCAATCAGCTCACAAAGTTAGCAAGTCGAAAAATTTGACCATCTCTATTGATCAGCTGAAAAATTGGGTGGAAATCTAAATGTGTATGGGGGGCTTAACACATATACTGCAGATTGCCAACTTGTCTTTGGTAAATACATAAGGAAGTAGCGCTAGTAACAACGGGATATAAAACATCTGTAAAGTACGATATAGTGTTGGGGTCTCTATGGAGTAGGACATAGTGTCAGGGTCTCTTTGGAAAAGAATGCAATGACAGGGTCTCTTTGGAGCAAGATGTAGCACCACAGCGTCTCTTTAGAGTAGGCTGTAGTGAGAGGGACTCTTAGAGTAGGATATAGTGTTGGGGTAGGATATAGTGATGGGGTCTCTTTGGAGTAGGATGCAATGACAGGGTCTCTTTGGAGTAGGATGCAGTGACAGGGTCTCTTTGGAGTAGGATGTAGTGACAGGGTCTCTTTGGAGTAGTATGTAGTGACAGGGTCTCTTTGGAGTAGGATGTAGTGACAGGGTCTCTTTAGAGTAGGATGTAGTGTGTAGGATAGAGTAGGATATTGGGTTGGGGTCTCTGTAGAGTAGGATGTAGTGGCAGGGTCTCTGTAGGGTGAAGTGACAGGGACTCTTTAGAGTGTGATAAATAGACAGGGTCTCTTTGGTAAGCTCCCTGCCAGCATTGTTGAGGATTTCCCTTCCCATTTCACAAACATTGGTGTACTAAATGTACTACCCCCCCCCCCCCGCTGCTGCCAGGATAGATATATATGAATTTGTAGTTTATTTAATAACACAGCCACATTACAAATTGCGTATGGCCCTATTGTTTTAGGAATATGACTTTATTGTGTTATAATTTGCCTGGAGTTCAGTATAAATCCGGTATAGTGACACAACAACAACTTTCTCAGTAGCCATGGGTAAAACTCTTCTACATGATAATGTGTTATAAGCTGTGAGGTTGCTGGGATGTCTGACAGAAATCACCTTTTCCTTGTATCATCCATAAGACCTCATTCAGATGATAGTTACCAATCGATATGTGAAAACATCTCTGTCTAGAACAGCTTTTCAATCCCAGACAAGACTTTATGAAGTCTATGGGGTCAATATATTATGCGTCACAGGGTCAGCCCCTCCGAGCCTTCGGGCTGTCTGCTATTAGCTGATCATCAAACACATATATTTGCCACTAAATTCTGAGTCAATGTGAGAGCGTTCATTCACAGCATCATAAAGGGGGCTTTTAGCCAGAATTCTGACCACTAAGTAACTATCAAAAAAAAGAGGATACAAGAAAAGGGTCTTATTAAATTGCGCATAATAATAAAAGAGTTTTTACACTAACGGAAGGAGAAGAACTATTTACTGTAGTATGAGAAAGCTTAACGATCTGTATATCATGTACAATGCCAACTGAATGTAAAATGTCTTAACAGGCGGCTCACTGTTCTCAATGACAATAGAACCAATTCTATTCAGAATCAATGTAGGCCTCGGCAAATTAACTAAAATCTGAAGTCAGTTCAGGATCCAATATGTACAGTTCTCACTCCCAGCAGCTTATATACTCGACTATAAGCCACTAGTGATGAATTTTTTTTAAATATTCAACGACTTGGACGATTTCGAGTAAATTGCAAAACCCCTGAACATGGTATCATCACCACCAATCAACTTGCCGGAGATGTAGAGAAGGGTTGGGGGTATACTGCAAAAAAGAAAGTATGTCTCTAACACAAATAGTTTTTGCACAAATTAAGTTCAAAGTCAAGTCAAAATTTCAAAAATCAGAATTTCGACTTTAACTTTGAACTTACAAAAAAACTACATGTGCTAGAGCAAAACTTTTTTTTAACATGTTAAATCCCTTCTCTACATCTCCAGCAAGTTTGGTGATGATACCATATTCAGGGGCTTTGCAATCAGCTCACAAAGTTAGCAAGTCGCAAAATGCGACCATCTCTATAAGCCACATTTTTTTAGCAGGAGGTGCTGAAAAAATGAAATTCCGCATATACATCTATTAGATTGTAAGCCCAATCGGGTAGGGTCCTCTACTCCTCCTGTGTCATCATCTGTATCAGTGTGTATTATCTTGTGTTGTATCTCCACTCTAAGTTATTGTACAGCGCTGCGTAATGTGTGGGGGCTATATAAATAAATAATTATAATAATAATAGATAACCTTCACGGGTACTTTTGTTTGTTCGGCTTCCAAGCCCCACACCATAGAGCCATGGTTTCCATGCACTGCACTGATGATGGCCAAGTAGCCTGAAACAGCTGTATGCAGTTTGGAATAAATGGCTCTGTACCAAAAAGGCTATATTTGCACAGTACACCAGCGGTTTCTGGATGTGCATCTGGCTGATGGGGCGAAAAGGAATAATTTGCATGGCTCCGCCCACTGTCCCAAAATGAAGGCTTCTACCTAAAGTTTTGGAATTTGTGCTGGATTGGGCCGTGTAAATACCTTCTGTTTTAAGAAGGCTTGATTTGTAATAATAAAGATGAAATGTCAACTAGCTGCTTTTGTGATTTAACTGGAAAGCCCATGGACATTGTATTATCACCCATATTGTTGAATGTAGAGAAAGGCTGTATTGGGGTTGTGGGAACAGTTCAAAGACAGGTCAGAATTAACCTCCCTAACGCACTGCTGAGGTCCAGATTTTTGTACCAAAAGCGCACCATAGACTTCAATGGTAAATTTTTCTTTATGTTGTAGGCCTGTAACTTCCCAAAATATGTCCGTACAAGGGTCTAGTAGACATCCTGAATATAATAATGTTTGAAACACACAATTATGTAAAATAATTTTTTTTTTAAATAAAATTAATGAGAAAACACAAAAATGAGGGTGCAAAGCTATGGTGCTATGTACTAAATCTCGCCCAAATAAAGTCTCTGGTGCCCCAGATGTTCCCATTTGCAGTTAACCCTCTCTAACCTGGTGTAAAGGATGTGGTAAAATCACACAAGGGAAGAGAGGGTAACTGCAAATGGGCACATCTGGGGCACCAGAGACTTTTTATTTGGGCGAGATTTCTTACATAGAAGCACATTGAAATCAGTTTTCTACATAGAAAACTGCTTTCGTGCAATTTACTTTCAATTTTAATGCCGCCTTCCCGATGTGACGTCATCACTTCACTCGGAGGGGGGAGGGGGGGGGGAGAAGAGCCGGAGGATCAAGCAGCAATGTCGCATCGGGGACACCTGGACAGCGCAAAACTGCACTGCCGGAGCCCCGATGTGTACTGGACCACACCATCTCATCCAGTGCTATAGTAGGAGTAGCAGCGCTGGACGAGATGGTGCCGTCCCGACCGATAGGGCAGTAAAGCTGAATTTATGCAAGAACTGTTTTTTATGCAAGACATAAAAAAATTTCCTACAACCCTTCTCTACATCTCCAGCAATTTAAGTGATAATACCATGTTCAGGGGCTTTGCAATTAACTCACAAATCAGTTAGTCCAGGTTTCCTGACCATCTCTAATAATTACATTGTGAACAATAGCACATTTGCTGGGTTTCTGTGCCATTGTTTCTGCATTTATCTTCCAATGATTAACTCCAGTCACTAGGTTTTTTTTTAGGTTTAGGAGCCCCGACTTATATTCAGATCGTTTTTTTTAATGAGTATATACGGTTTATAGTTATTACTTCTACCAGCAGTCATAGGGGTTAACAGATAGATTTAAGCTGATTTCTCTTCAAAATGTGATGATCAATTACTTCAGCCTGCAGCTACATAGGTCAGTAAACGCTAGTGTCATTCATTTAAATAGCCCTGTCCCCACTTAGGAGGGCATCTGTGCGTGGCTGTGGCCAATCGGCACGAATCGCTCCCATAGACATGAATGGACTGAGACAAAAATTGCGATTTTTAACCGCGTCCATAGAGAATTATGCAGGGCGATCGGGGGCAGCAGCAATGACTCCGCATGTTGAAAAGACAAACTTGCACTAGTGGCAAGACGTGAGCGGACGACTGTCCGCAGCCACCAGGGAACAGCCCCTACAGTCAGCTGCCAAAGTGGGGACAAGCCCTTAGGAATATATAAATATTTAAATGATCAGAACCTAAACTAAAGTAGACAGAAACTGAAATAATTTCATTTAACCTCCCTAGTGTTCTGCTCATTGCTCGTCTTTTTTAAGCCCAATCTGTTTGTATTTTCCACCAGCTACTCCTCTTCACATTCCTGTCATCATCAATGACACAGGGGATGTGAGGACCCAGGACGACTATGCCTGTATTATATACAGGCAAATGGTGCGGGCCCCCCCCTATCTCCTTTGTGTCATCACTGGAAAGATCGACAAGGACACCTACACTGAGAGACAGGGCGGCCTCGTCTGTTAACCTACCCTGAGTTTTGACAAACTTACCCAGAGCTACACTCTGGGTTCACTCTGTAGGAGGTTAAAGGGAAGGGATTTTAACAGCAAAAGTTAAAATTCTACTTTTAATCATACATACCGAGCTCGGGATAAGAAAGGACATATCCATGCCACACATACAGTCACACAACTCACAATGATAATGCAAAATATTGCACCCACAAGTTGGCATTTCAAAGTTTTTTTTTTATTTTTTACAAAATGGCCACTGAAATCCACTCACTAATGGGTGATACATAAATTTGACTACTTTTATAAAGGGTTCATATACAACCGTATTAGTGACAGTTGGGAACTAAGTTGTTGCCAGGCACCAAAGGCGAGCAATAAAGAAGTAGACTGTACTGAAAGCAATGGTTAACACAATATAGTTATTACCATATTTTTCAGACTATAAGACGCATCCATTTTTTAGAGCAGGGAAAACAGAAAAAACATATTTCAAGTGTTCAAGTGAATTAGATCAATGCTATGAATCAAATCAATGCAATACTAACTTTCTTGCACTAGATGTCACTAGCAGCAGTACTATCACAGCACACACGTCATCTTCTTTACAGTTTGGGAGGAGGGGGCTGCAGGGGGAACGGCTGCAGAGTCTCTTCTCCCTCTATGGCTGTGTCAGTGCATCTCCCACAGACAGGGATAGAGAGATAGATAGTTTATCTATCTCTTCATTGCTTGTACCAGCAGGGCTCTGGACTCTGCTGGTATAAGCAATAATACAGTTCATATGTGAGATCCGACAGCTCCTGCAGCTCCACAGCTAATCTTCTTGCCGGGAGAGCTGGCAAATAGCCAAGACGCCGTGGGTCTCTTGCATTCGAACCATAAGACACAGGCACTTTTTCCCCCTGATTTCTGGGTGGGGGGGACGTCTTATAGTCCAAAAAATACGGTAAATAAAGAATATATACTGAGTGTTTGTGCCTTTAATTTTGCATACATGTTTGATACACATCATAGGTCACATTTCTATATTATTTAAAGTACATTTATTCTAAATACTAAACTAAATTCTAAAAGTTTTAACGCTGACTAAAAAGACAACTTTCTACTCATGCAAAGAAGAGTAATGTCATAACGTTTGCAACTTAAAAGAACAGTATTGAATATTTGCCAGGCCGGTAGGTGGTAACAGATAAAATGTTAATTCTGAATAATATTGACCCGCTCTTCTGGAGACGTGAGGGAATGGAGGGAATCCAGCAGCTTCTCTAACTTTTGAACTCCGGAGCTTGTCTTTGTTTGAGAAAATGCCTTATATTCATTTCAATTGGTGAATGAACCTTCAATAATGAACTATGGAATCATATTTCCTGCATGGTAAATTACAAGTAATAAAGGAGGTAATGATTGAATATAATCATCAGAAGACCCTAATCATTCAGATTTCTTCTATCTTATAAATATTTAAAATCCATTTTGGTGATGTATCGACTAGGAAGGGATGACCCGCTGAAGCAGCAGGACAATAGTTAAGTAAAAGGACTTGCTGTTCACTTTTCAGTGTCATACCTCAGTCATTGTCAATTTCTCAATTCCAAAGTTCAATTCTTTTAACATTTTATATGGAGAGTTCATTACTTTTCACAATTCAGTAACAAATCAGTAACTTGCCAACCAAGATCTGTACAAAAGAGCATTGACCTGCCCAAAGAAAACCACCACTGAAAACATCCCAAAGTGTACCCCTAGAGAAATCATGTGTAAGTCCGGTGACCCGGGAGAGGGGGTAGATACTGTGTTTATTGGAGTATGTGTACGTATGGGGGGGGGGGGGATTCCACATCTATTAGTCCTAATGACTGTCACTGAGACAAAAAGGCACTTTGGAAGAATAATAAGCTCATTTTCAGCGGCGAATGGGGCAGGTCGAACACCTGTACCTGGCTAGAAGGAATGTGAACATCCATGTTTGCGGCCAAACTGCCCACCTTGCGGACAGTTCGGCCATCACTGGGGTTATTTTCCAGGCAAACAGCCGAATACATAGTTGAATTTTTTTTTTTTTTTGGGTAACTATCTCAACTGACAATGTTTAACATTTTCCGGAATCCAGAAGTTTTGATCGCTTCATCACATAGCAGAAGAGCCCCGCAGTGTGTGACAAAGTACACACAAACATGCTTACACTAGGTGCACAAAAAAATGAGAGAAAAACATCTAAGTGTCTTTGAAGAATTTAAATTTCTACCTAAAGGGGGGAATGATTCCAACTTGGCCCAAACAGCCAATGCTATCTTGCCTAGAGAACCACGACCAGAGCTGGGTCCCCTTAGTACTGAAACAAGTGGGATCCTGCCTGCCCTCACCTACCAAATTCTAGAAGGACAATGCCCATACTCTCGATTAGAGACAAAACACTCAGGGAAGGGATGTGGGGGAGAACAAAACGTACATAAAACAATAATAAATATGGTGCGTGTGATAATGCTGCCCAGCCCAGAAACAGGAAGACTGTTGCAGCATCTTTCTTTTTCTTCGTTCCACCACTTGAGTCTGTGCAATGCTTTTTTTCCCCAGAACAATATAATTTGTATATAATTGTATATCTACCTGCAGTTCACAAAATGTGTTAAATTGAATCAAGTCTAAGGTCATTTTTTGCCTAAGGTGTTCAATCATCATTATGATTTTCAGGCTTGCTAATCCTGTAGGATTTGTGGTGAAAACAGTCAGGGCATTACTGTCATCTCACAGCTTAGAATTCCCTTGGCTCGACCACAGCAAGATGTGCCTGGCACAGCTCCATGGTCACCTCGTGCGGAATATGAGTCACTATGCAATCAGATGACGTTTCCAAGTTCAAAAGTACAAATACAGTGGTGAATATTATGTACATTGATTCTGGTATATTGAGGTTGTGGGGTATTACAGGACAGTGCGATAGTGTGGTGTATCACATGACAAGGAATTTATGTATTGCGTTGTGGGTGATGCAAGTGTCAGGATCAGGTACTGAGGGGGCGACCAGGCAGGCAACACACACTGAGATCCAGACAGAGGTGGTGGTGACAAAAACGGATTAATGCTAGCCATACACTCTGAGATAAAAATTAGGATCAATTAAAACAGACCAATGTATCCCGATAGCGGTATCGGTTTGGATCGTAATATTCGGCAAAAAAGCTACCACATTGAAAATCCAATTTTGTTTATGAGGATGTCATCGAAATTCATCGCCGTTTATATCGGCCATTGTGATGTATTTTTTTTTTTTAAAGGGGAAGCCTCAGCAGTAATTGGTCGGTAAACACTATGAAAACAGTATGAAGTTTCCCGATGTTGCCAGACCAATAAAATTTTTTTTAACATGTCCAATAGATTACGATCGTAACAAAACGGCAATTACGATCGTAATATATCGGTTGTACCATGTGGACATGTGCGGATTTCAGGACGATAAAATGCATTCATTGGTCGGTTTTAATGGATCCTAATTTTTATCTCAGAGTGTATGGCCTGCTTTAATGCAGACTTACAGGCAGGAACAAATGCAGGTGCCAAAGTCCAGGGTATAGGGGTGTTCAGGGTTCAGGTTTCAGAGACAAGAAGCATGAAGCCAGGGAAAGCAGGAAATCCAGACAAGCAAACAACAACAACATCAACAATGAACATCAAGCGTGGTCTGGATGAAGCACATCTAAATAGCCCTAAGCTAACGAGGAAGGTGTGAGCTCCACCCAGCCCACGCTTGCAGGGAACCACCTGCTGATGACTGTGGGACCAACCCATGGATGGGCAATTACAGTGCCACCAGCAGGCGGTGACTGGAACAGCCGGGGTCCTCACACTAAGTTTATAGAATTGGTGATAAATGGTTTGTTGCATATGAAATCCTACAGTATATTTAATCCATAGAGTCCATGCCATTTATCCATTCTCATGCCCGCTCCTCTTCCTGCAAAGCCAGTGTATATAAAGTATACATACAAACTTTGATTATACTTTCATGATCATTGATGTATGGATTATGTAGGTATGCATTTCAGATTCGGGAACACGGATGAATATATTATGTATTTATGTACAGTCTCTAACTGAGCGCTTTGTGTTTATTAAATAAGAATTCAACTTTGATTCGATTCTGAAAGATTATATCGAAGCAAAAAAAAAAGGACTTTATTTTTGTTAGGCATAGCCTTAAAAATGTTAATAAAATATTTAAACAAGAATATCAACAGGATCACATGCGGTTTCCCACCACTGTTCTGCAAAGCATCCGCTAGCTAAGCACCTCTGCTGAGCCTCAGTAGTGTCTGTGGTTCACTTACTAACTTCTAAGTCACTGGAAGATTTATTGAAATCAGTCCGCTCTCCACAGAACGCAGGAAGCAGAATCAGCAGATTCACTTACACTGAATTCTGATCAAGGCACAGGAAGACAAGGAGGAGGAGGAGGAGGTGAGACAAAACTATACATTCTCAAACAAAACCTCATATATTTCTACAGTGAAGAAAGCACAGTCTAGGGCTTACTTATGGGTGTTTGTATTTGGAGACATTCTATGAAATCATTTCACGCTGGAATAATAAGTAATTTAAAGATAAAGTTAAACAGCAGATAAAAAGGAACAAGAGGTTATCAAAGTTTGGAGAGAGACTGGCACAAGTATGCAGCTACAAAGATAATGGCATGTTTTCTAACTTAAGTCATCTTGCATTCCAAAACGGAGAGACGAGAGTAATGAATTACACAAAGTAGATATATTATTAAAGTTATACTAAAATTGTATTACGCTTGAATCAATTCCCATTTTTTTTATACATTCCTTTCAATACAAATTAAATCAGTAAATATAAACAAACTGTGATACCTTCTTCTGCAGTACCTTCTCCTATCCTCACTGTACTGTACTGCACTTTGTGCCCCATTGTCTCCAGTGGTCCATTCATCCCTCCAAAGTTTTCTTCTATAGTGGCTCTCTTGCTATTGCAATATCTGCTGATGTAACATCTACAATATTTTACTCTACACTGGCTTTCTCCAATGTCATCTCCTATACTGCCACTTTAGGGTAATACAGACAAGTGAATTGCAGGGATAAAGGTCTTGGCTTTGTCTTCAACTGAACTGATCCTCTACACTTACTGTTACCCTCTTCCTTACTGCCCATATTATCTCTCCAAAATTTTCTCCAAGACCGCCACTTTATTCCTACAGTGCCCTTGTCCTTCTGTAACCTTTCTTTCTCTGATAATCTTTCCTATACTGCCCCTCTTTACCTTCGCTTTTCTACCCCCTTTCAGCTTCATTACTTTCTCTATTTCCTCTATACTGTCCATGTTCTCCCCTTATTTTCAATGTATTTCCCAAGACTGCCCTGTCCTCCATCCAATGCCCTCCCCAATACTACTCTTGTCCTCTTTACAGTAAGGTGTTGGGTAGTGAACCAAGAACCACTAAGAGAACCAGTGCTTTCAAATTACAACTGATATATTTATTTGAAATAACAACTTGCAACGGCAAGATCAAACTAAGTACAAGTCCCACTGTAGGATTCACACTGCACAGCAAGGCAGAAAGGGTAACGCAGTCCGGGTTAACAGTCGGGGCCCCAGTCCTTAGGTACAGAGGCAGGTATTCCACAACAGTGGCCACAGGAGACCCCTTTTATTCACCTGGATTCCGGTGCAGTCTTGCAGTGACAGCTTGGATGCCACCCCACTTTCTGGGTAGATATCGGCTGGAGTGGACTCTGTGGGGTCCCAAATAAGACCCGTGGGTTGTTCTGCTTGGGAGCCACCCGCATGCGGGAGCAGCTTCACACAGCATCTCTCCTCTACTCAGCCTCTACACATGGCCCCCATCTAGTGTCAGGAGGGCTAACTGCAGTTCCTGGCTGGCCTCTTCCCTCTCTACTACAGATGTCCAGACGACCTAGGGGATGTCCCTACTGCATTCTCTCTAGTATCTTCTCCCTTTCTTCATTTTCTTCCCCAGCACTGACCCTGTTCTCTCTCTAAAGTAGTCCCCTGTACTACACTGTAATTTCTTGTATGTTGTTTTTCCCTGTACTGTCCTACCCCTTAAGCTAACAAAAATGTCCTCCCAGAGCCGGCGCAGTGTAGGTGGGAGGGAGCTTGACCAGGTGGGTTGGCTAAGAAAGGAGTGACAGGCAGGAGCTAGGCTAGGAGGCAGGGTTAGCGGAGGGAGGGACTGAGAGCAGTGAAGAGAGGAAGAGACCGGAAGGAGGCATCCATTTTGTT